>JAPDOI010000248.1:0-557500 GCA_029168955.1 Aplectana chamaeleonis | reverse complement strand
TCTCGGAATAATGAAATTCTATTTACCATGCGTTCCTGATTGAAGGTTGGCACAAACTTGGTGCACCTATGTATTAGCATATGGCACCGAGCTTGCGCCAACGTTTACTAGGGAACAGAACGTCTCACTAGGATCCATGCCGATACGACATTTCAAATATCGTAATTCGACTTCTTTGAAACTCGGACTTTCGGGTATATTCAGGTTTTCAAATTCTTACCTTTCGTATCCTCCCATAGAAAATCCTCAAAAATGTGGGCAGTAACGGTCCACATGTCCAAATTGGGGAACCTCATCACTCGAATTCAACACTGCGCCCACACAGCTAGCCTGCACGCTAAACCGGGACACCGCCTGCTCTGAAGTTTTTCAACAGCTTGCTGCCAGCATTTGCGGACAACTAACGAATGTCATTGGTTAGATGTCGATTACGCGCTGGAATACCGGCGGTTAGTTACTGGTTAGCTGCTCGTTACCGGCGCTCAAGATGTCCAACCGAGTCGCGAGCAGCTTGCGACCAGCATATACGGACAATTTACGAATGTCATTGGTTGGATGTCCGTAATGCGTTGAATACCAGCGGTGAGTTGCGCGTTAACTGTTCATAGGCGGCGCGTAAGATGTTCGTCTCACAAGGGATCATCAACTGGCCACAAACACCGTTTTCATTGAAGTTCATACCACCTGACGTACTTCCAATACAAGCTCAAGTCTATGTTTGTAGATATCTGTTGCGGAGCTTCCTCAACCGAGTTTAGCGGGCTTCCTCAGTCGGGAGCTAAGGTAATGGCACATCTACCCACCAGGCAATTTTCTCGGTGTTCGGGAAAATTGTTTTGGATTTGGCTCGAAGACTTATTTCTGGGGCTTATCCGGGATCCTGAACATGAAATTGAGGACCAAAGGTCGATTTTCGGGCAATTTCGACATGTCGGCACGAAGGCTCACCGCAGGAAATTTTCGGGGGGAAAATGCTACTTTTGAAGATTTTCAAAACGCAACGATACATTCGCCTCGAAACTTCCCTGTAAAGATAATTTGAAGTTCCAAAATCGAATTTAAGGTTTATTGATTGATTTTTGATAGATTAAGATAAGTTTCCATGGGTATACGTTAAATTGGTAAATGTCCCAGAGTGAAAGAATTTCCCACGGGGGTTTTCTTGGGTGCTTAACGAGAATTTGGAGTCTATTTATCGATACTAAGGTTCGGTACGCTAGTTAAGTAGCATACTATGTAGCTGGGGGTGTGTATACAAGTCTGTTGGTACCTGCTCGTTGGTGCCCCTGCTTCTACTGAACCCAGCAAACGTTTGAGTGTACACAGGGAACGTTCGAGCGATATAGCGTGCACAACTATATCGCGAAAGTATCCCGCACATTGCATAAAGGTGTCGCCGTCCGGCACACTAAGGCCTCTGGTCCATAACACCTTAGGATCCGTACCTAGGGAGTCATGGAGTCTTTGGCCACAAGCCACAATTTCGCCACCCTGAACTGTCGATCGCTGTCGAGTGATATCCAAAAAACTGCGCTATCCAGACTTCTGAGCTATTTCCATGCACCGTTTGCTGCTTTGCAGGAAACCCGCCTCAAGGATAGACCCGTCATCAGCGTCGGAGAGTACACCATCTACTGCGGTAACGCTGACGATAGGAGAGTGGGAGGCTGTGCAATAGCTGTAAGGAAGGATTTCAACGGTATGGTCAAGGAGTTCGGCTCAACGTCGTGTCGGAATGCATTCGTACGACTGCGGGATCTGAAGGATTCAATCTGTGGATAGTGAGTGCTCATGCGCCCACTGAAACCGCCGAAGACAATTCGAAGGATGCGTTTTATGAGGAACTCAATACGTTGCTGGCCAGGATACCTTGTCAACATGCTGTTGTCGTGGGGATTGACGCAAATGCGAAGATGGGACTTGATCAGGAATCCGAAGTACTCGGTAAATGGTTCTACCCAGTGGAGCAAACATCGGACAATGGCTACCGCCTTGTCGACTTTTGTGAACGCAGTGGTCTGATTATTGCATCGACATTCAAGAGGAATCATCGCCGCCATCAGCTTACGCGGCAGGGATCAACCCAGTTATCTCTAGAAGAGCAGCGGAAGCGGAAGATGACAACTTTGAAACTACAGCTTGACTATGTCCTGACGAGGAATATTCCAGTATCGGACATTCGAAGATCTAGAGCTGTGTGGGATGTCGCATTCGATTCGGATCACCGTCCTGTTCTGTTGAACTTCACTGCGAGGATTCATAAGAGGAAGCGAGGGGCTCAGCCTCTCCAGAGGATTGACATGACAAGTCTCAGAGATGAAGAGTGCAGAAGGAATTTCCGACAACGCGTTTCTATTCACATCGGAGTACGGACTAAGAAGAAACTTTGCGACGCGGATTCTTTTGTCAAATGCATCCAGGACGCTTCGAAAGAGGCACTCCCGGTTGTACAGCCTAAGAAGAAGTTCGCCTACGTCTCCAGAAGAAACAACATCTACCTACAACAGAGTATGTGCTCTCCGAACTGCAGGAAACTTCGTGGAGGAGAAGCGTCTGAGGAGGAAGTTGCGTCGGCAGCTTCAAAGTGACCGCGAACGAGTGGACGTGTAGAGCTAAGGAGTTCGAGAAGGCTTGGGAGGAGAAGAACCCGAAGAAAGCCTACACGTTGCTGCGACAGTATAGCGGAAGATGAAGAGATGTTCTCCTGTCTTGAACACTACCAATGGAGTTGCAGTTGGTGATGCGACGCTGCCAATATGGAAGGATTACTTCAGTTCACTACTGAATCGTCCAGCGCCATCAGTACCTGAGCTCCCGCATGTTCAGAGAGCACATTACGATGTCAGTGAGGAACCGCCGACTGAGTCTGAAGTTTTGGATTGTGTCCGGAAAATGAAGAATGGAAAGGCAGGTGGAGATGACAACATCACTGCTGAAATGCTGAAAGCTCTTCCTCCGTCTGGGATTCGTGAAATGACCAACACCATCCGTGCCATATGGATGAGCGAAAGGATACCCGATTCGTGGAGACATGCGATCATCGTACCTCTTCACAAGAAGCTATCCGTCACGGATCCTAAGAACTACAGAGGAATCTCTCTACTTCGTGTCATGTACAAGGTTTTAGAACGTATCATTCTCGAGCGACTTATCAAACATCGCGAAGGAACGACCAGAGATGAGCAAGCCGGTTTTCGACCTGGAAGATCGACCATCGACCAAGTGTTCGTCGTGAGAAGAGTAATTGAATCGTGGCAGCGGTTTTCGAAGCCATTACAGCTTGCTTTTTTGGACTTTGAAGCCGCGTTCGACTCTCCTCATCGTGATCGATTGCTCAATGCTCTGCGAGCAGATGGGAGTCCCGGAAAAGTATGTTCGGTTAATCGAGGACATGAACAAAGGAACAACAGCAGCAGTTCGTACACCTGTCGGATTTACGTCAGCTTTCGAGGTGAAAACAGGAGTAAGGCAAGGAGCCGTTGCAGGACCTTTTCTTTTCAACTTCGCCGTTGATGACATCATGCGTAGAGTTGCAGAACAGTTTCCTGCGGATGTGATCCTAACACCATCAGGACGCTCCCTTGTCGACCTGGAGTACGCCGACGACATTGTGTTATTCGCTGAAAACAACGCAAAACTGCAAAGGATTGTGAACCTCGTTTCGAAGTATGCCGCAGCCTATGGACTTCGTCTTCGTCCCGACAAATGCAAGCAGATGTGGGTCTCTCAGAGGCCTTCAACTGGAGTTTGTGTGGACGGACAACGTATCGAACTGGTGGACGATTTCTGTTATTTGGGCTGTTTGCTGAAGAACGATGGTAGTTATGCAGCGGATATTCGACAACGATGTGCGAAAGCTACGTCTGCATTCAATTCTCTAACCAAGTGTTTGTGGTCTACCACCATCGCGAAGGAAGTCAAGTTGCGCGTCTACCTATCCGCTATTCGCCCTATCATGATGTACGGATCGGAGACGTGGGCAGCACCGAAAACGCAGATGGAAAGGTTGGATTGCACGGAGAGGAAGCTTTTAGGCGTTTGCTTGGATATTTCTGGCCGCGTGTATGCCATAACGAAGACCTTTACAAGGAAATCGACGCAGTACATCAACGCTTGACACGAGGGAGGTGCCAGCATCTCCTAACGCCATCTCAAGCAGCAATGGAAAGTCGACTTCGACTGCTCGGGCATATACTAAGAAGAACGCCGGATGGTCTCGTACAACACGCTTTAAAAATGCTTCCAAATCCTGTCTGGAAACGGCCACCTGGGCGTAGGCGAAAGTTCTGGACGGATGTGGTTAAAGAGGATTTAAAGTCACTCGGCATCGAAAGACAGTTCAGGCGCGATGTTTCGTTTCGCAGGAAATGGAATAGTGACAGCTGGATGGAATGTGTTCAAATTGTGGCTGAAGACCGTGAAAAATGGACACGGCTGACTTCTAGGACGGCACACCTCGGTGAAGATGCGGAATGACCGCGTCAGGCAAAAGCCAACCGATTAAGTCAGTAAGTCACTATGTAGCTACCGTAGCCTATAGTGAGCCTCTGGATAACGGGCGTCAGATTCGCGTTCAGGACCCCGAATGATCCCTAGGAAAAATTTTGAGCCAAGTCGGAAATATTTTTCACAAACACCCTAAAAAATCTCTGAGGGGTACCCTTACGGCCCCTGTCAGAGTTGGTTGCAAAAATCACCGCGGCCAGCCCGGTTGATACGTATGAGAAAGATGGATGATGGAAGTTGCAAAAAACACCCGGTGTATCCATGTGTGTCTGACGCGGTCAATATGTATGAAATTTGTGGAACGATTTCATGGATATCATTCATTTCTTACCTTATATCATGTGAACATGGGTCGGGTCAACCACATCGGCTGTTTTTTGCATCCCACCTCATGCATGTCTTTCATGATCATCGACCGGGCTGGCTACACCGACTATCCAACTATGACCGAGGCCTACCTTTGCCCCATTGAAGAAGCCCGCCATAGGCCGTATTCATGATTGCGTTAAACCTGGGATGCAGGCTTGGGTTGGGTTCTGCGCCAGAATCAGCGCGTTGGTGCATGCTCCAAACCCAACCCAAATCGACAAACCCAGGTCAAACCCAATGATGATTCCGGTCTCATAACTCGGTTCAGAGAAATCCACAGCAGCTACACAGACATAGATTCAAAAATGTCGTTAGAAGTACACCATCTGGTATGAATTTCGTTGGAAGCGGCGTTTGTGAGCCATTGTCAGTCGCGAGCAGGTTAAAGCCACGTGATGTCGAATTGCTGCTCGCACTATATTCGAGCTTCTTTTGTATAAACGAGGGGCATTAGCCAGATTTGGCGAATTGAATTTCCGACGCTCGTACATAGAAAGCTCAGAATTTGACAGAAAGTTGTCAAAGAAGCATTTTTGCGAGTTCTATTTTCCAATGTACATATCTTGGCTAAATGGCAGCGAAACTCGATGGAATTTGATTTCATTTGGCATTAAGCAGCATGAGTAACGCATACATGAGTTTTGCATGAGTTTTGAAAGCTCAATTTTCGGATACAAATTTTAATGTTGAATATTTAATAATCACATAATGTCACTAAATCGAATAGAAAACGATTTCGCGATGATTACACAAACTAGCGTTATTTCATCAAAATATGGTTACAAATATGTTGTTATTTCTTGTCACCCATTTTAGAAAACGAATTAACAAATTTTCGCCCTTGTTGGGCCTACATGTGGTCTTGACACGAATGAAAAAGGACGACATTTATACGCTAGTTGAACATACTGAGACACTGGTGGGGAGGTTCCCGAAAGTGGAAATTTCCCCACCATTGTGTGAGCAGCCAACGGCTCCGAGCCAACATTCTTCATTTGATTTGTAATCGAAAATTTGTTATCAATGGGTATGAAACAAATGATTCCCCCATAAAAGTAGTTGGAAAGTTCTGTTTTGCAAATTCTCGTGTCAGAGAAACACGTGTCAGGAACTGACAATATTTCAAGGACGTGCAACGGTTTCGAATTCCTTTTGAGTTCAACTTAGTTATCTAGGACGCCCCATAGCATATCTACTGTCCTTATCGGAACAAATTCCGGTCCGCAGTTGCGGAGAACCGCTGTGGCAGCACCATGGTAATCGTGCTGGGACGAATCGTAATCGTTACGGAACCCGGTTGTCGCCGCGACACCAGCTGTTGCCAACTGCAGAGCGGAATTTAGCTACCATACGGACAGTGAGTAAATGTTTTTCAGTTATTTCTCGGCTTTTCGGGAAATAGCCTAAAAGTATCTTATCAATAACCGAGAAATAATGAAAAAAGACCAAAGATAACCAAGAAGCTACCGGCACGCGAAAAATCTCTGCCGTCACCGGCTCGCTTTTGGGGTTCTCGAAAATTCTCGAAATTCATTGCGAAAATTCCATTCCAGTTTCATTTCAATTTTTTCGCCCATCATTTCCTAATCGGAATTTTCGCAATGATTTTTAGACATTCCGGTGACTTGTTATAGCTCATTCTTGACAAGTTATTTGATCTACAATTGAAGTAGTTGTCTATTTTCCGAAGAAAAGAAACAATTTTTTCGATTTTTAGGTCGATGAAATGGAGGGCAGAAAATTGAGATGAAACTTATTGAAAGACCTAATTCCACCACCATGAGAAGCAAAAAAATTCCCTCCGAGTAGTTTAACACTATGCCGAACTTTTCCTTCCCAGCGCCGTCGATCTCAAAGCCTGGCTCACGCACTTTGCGGCACCTGCTTCAGTAATTTTCCGCAGAAAGACAACGATGAATTGGTAGAAAGGTGGCAGTAGACGTCGAAAACCATGAAGAGCATTGTAATTGAATTTTTTACACTATGCGTATCTAGTGTCTCACAACGTGGCATGCGAGTGCGTAGTTTCAGCAATGTCCGGTCCCTTTCCTGGAAATCTTCAAATAAAAGCTCGCGATTTGCTGCAGTTTACCACGAACTTACCGCGAACTTACCACGAGTTAACTTGCGTTTTCAAACAGATTTACTACCACCCTAGATAACTGAAAGTCCCGGATAACGGTTGAGCGAACAACGGATAATCGGAGTACCCCTAGTGCCCACATAGCCGCGAGCATAGGCGGCGTTTTCTTCCAATGTTTTGCCGAGTTTAGCCGGAAAATCAACAAAAATTTCGACAAACGAAAAACGGCAAAAAAGTCCCAAAGATGGCCGGCAAACGACAAACTGCAATTGCCGCTCATCCCTGACCTCCGCCCTAGAGCAAATTTAGGATGGATGCACATTTTCTGAACGCAGCACAGAGTGATAGCGCTTCCGAATTGCACGGATTTTCGACTGAGCGTAAATTTATATAAGGTAAAGGGCTCCGAAATCGATTTAAAAAATGAGAAACGTAAAAGATCTGGATTGAAACCATTCCAGGGAAGGTTATTTGGGGCGCTGATCATGAATCTGGGCTTTAATTGTCGATTTTCCAAACTTTTCGAGTTGACTCGTTCGAAGCTTCCCAGCGGAGGAAAAAGTTGGGGGCGAAACGCGACTTTCGAAATTTCCGGATTTATGCGATAGATGAGGCTCAAACTGTTCCTCTGAGGGTAGTTTGCAGCGCTCAACACGAATTTGAGGTCCATTTGTCGATGTTAGCCAGACTACGGTAGACGGTAGTTTGGCTGAAGTCTCAGATTTGACTGCGAAATTGTATTCGGAGGTTATACGGTGTGCTGAATACGGATTTGATAGCCTGCCTCCGAATTACCACGGCACAAACTGTGGCCTTCAGTGAACCCCAGAATTTCGGCAAACGGGCCCCAGATTCGTGTTCATCACTTTAGATTACTCGTACATACAAGTTTTGAGCAAAATGTGGAAATTTTTTCAGAACACCCTAAAAACCACACGAGCCGCCAGGCTTTGAAAAACGCGTGTAACTTTTAACAAAGTGGTTCAAGGCAGCTGTGAAGAGCAAACTCGGATTTCGTGTCAAAAAGAGTTCTAGAAACGTACATTTTATTCGGAATGGCCATACTGACTAAAGCTAGTTAACTTGTTAGACCGGAAAACAAAAAAAGTTAATCATAAAAGAAACGAAAGCTCAACCCGTGAACTGAGAAAACATTTGGATCGATGAAAATTAAAAGAATGGATGCTAAACGAACCGAAAATCGAAGAAGCGTCAACATTAACAGATGAAAGAAGGAGGAGGAAAGCACGAGGTGAATTAATAATAGACAGAAAAGCGGAGGAAAATGGATAAAATTAGTGCCACCAACGGAAATCTTGCCGAGCAAAAAAGCAATGCGTCGGAAAGACGTGTCGCACGATTTCTTCAATCGATTGCGCGTTGCCATCGATCATGCCTAAACAGTAAGCGCGCTCGTTAGCTGTGGAGCCTCGAAACGCGGCTGACTAATTGCTGGTCTTTCAGCGACAGCGCATAAGCGGCTCGTTAGTAGCTCACACAATCGCGTTCTCCTGCGAATTCGCTCGTAAATTGTCCTAGCACAGATAACCTGCTAGCAAGCTGTTCAGCATCTCATACGCTGCCCGTAAGCTGTGAAAAAACATCTGAGTGAACGCCGACACGCGACGCGGCCGGCACAGCGACACACGATGCGGCCGGCACCCCGACACGCGGCGCGACGACTCCTCCCAACCTCTATTGGGGCCTTTCACCGGGTAAGAGGGACCTCCAGATAGGGTTCAAGCACCGCAAACTTTAGTAACTGAACCGAGGACGCCGCTGCCATCTGACTCCTGCGCCTGAAAATGCGTCATATATCTACTTCCCTCGAAGGAGGCTCGCTTCCTCTAAAAACAAGGTTGAAACCAGTTTACTTAAGTTGTGCCCTGGAAGAAAAGACCGAATATCGAATAGATTCGAATGACTCCCTTTTTTTAACGTCCGATTATTGAATATATTCAAATGGCCTCTTTTTTTTTCGAGGTCCGAATTTTGAACAGTTTCGAATGAAATCGACTCGAATATATTCGAATAATTTCAAAGCGAAAAACTGAAAACAGGCCAAGTGAGCCGTCAGTGGATGATCCTAAATTACTCCAAGCGCAGGAGAGGCGGGGAAAACTCGGTGACTCTTCCATTCACGCGCTTCGCTTCGCTTCTCCCCCATTCGTCCACTCATGCGCTCCGATCATCCCCCTCTGCCCGTCCCTTTCGTAATCGGAATACATTACGACCACCACCCTAGTTGCCCAAGAAATCCTGACAACACAAGTCGTTTCCGCTGATGCGACCTGAGCTTTCTCTTGTAAAACGTGGATGGGTACATAGTATACTTATGTCGAGTCAAGTCATCGAGTCTTGGTATCGATTGAAACAGTCGACATCGAGTCATTCGACTACTCGATTATTCGAAAGTTTGAAAAACCGAATTAGTCGAAAACTCGATTATTCGAAATTCCTGAAAATCGAGTTAGTCGAAAACTCGATTATACGAAATTTTCAGAAATCGACTTAGTCGAAAACTCGATTATTCGAAATTTTCAAAAATCGACTTAGTCGAAAACTCGATTATTCGAAATTTTCAAAAATCGACTTAGTCGAAAACTCGATTATTCGAAATTTTGAAAAATCGACTTAGTCGACATCTCGATTATTCGAAATTTTCAAAAATCGACTTAGTCGAAAACTCGATTATTCGAAATTTTCAAAAATCGACTTAGTCGAAAACTCGAATATTCGAAAAAATTTACGCGTCGCCGAAGTATGGTACATAGCACCATCTGTGCCAAGAATTTAACGATATTGTATGGTTTCTATCATATCTCTAAATAGCCGCGGCGTAGATGTTATTCCGCCATCTTTTGAGCGAAGCGTTTTTGTCTTCATTTCTAGCATACACCATATGTTTTTTTTTTCGAAGACAACCGCTTCCCCGAATTAGGATACTAGCGATAAACTGGGAGATTTAAAAAACACGTACTCTAATGAGCTAAATACAAGGTAAGCAATATAAGATCTTTCGATAATTAAGCAACATCAAGAAAAAAGCGACATTTAGAAGTGAAACAACTATGACACTGAAGTAGAGATGGCGGATGGGGATTTATGGCGTGGCAGTGGATCAATAAATAAACTCCAATTCACTCATCATTGATTGACCAGTTTCACCGTGTACAATTTGAGCGGGCGGATCGCTGGCTATCGAAGCCCTGGCTGGCGAATTGCCGGCAAGTTGCGGGCGGATCACTGCTCATCGGGGCCTCGGCGGGCGGATCGCTGGCTATCAAAGCCCTTGCGGGCGGATCGCTGGCAGGTTGCGGGCGGATCGCCGCTTTAGAGCTTGTCGGCGATCCGCCCGCTAGGGTGTTCAAGATTCCCAGGCGCCGCTATCCGCCCGCCAAAACGCAGCGATCCGTCCGCAAGGGCTTTGATAGCCAGCGATCCGCCCGCCGAGGCCACGATGAGCAGCGATCCGCCCGCAACTTGCCGGCGTACCGCCCGGAGAAGCCTTGATTGCCAGCGGTCAGTCCGCACCTGTTGTCTGAGTACTTTTAGAAGAGGAGTACTTCAAATAAAGGGTGTACTTCTGATACTCAGCCTTCCCTTTTGGGTGTACTTCTATTAGAGGTGTACTTGTATTGGAGGAAATACGGTAGCTGAGTTTTTTTTTTCAAAAAATATTTTTTAGAGATTTTCCACCTCGCCATGTGCTCCTTTTGCCAACAACAGAACTCGCCTAGGAATGATTGTTTCACTTTGGACAAGTTCTGCTTGGAATCAACACGGGATCACTTCAAACCGTTTCTCGCACAGTTTCGGCTTGCCCAGATCCGTATTGCGACCGCTGGCGACCAAAATGCTCCTCAAAATTGCAAATGTCCAAATAGCGTGAAATAGTTTTTGGGGACCTTCTAGAATTTTTTTTTCAATTTTCGAATTTTTTTTTGAGATTTTTCACCTCACCATGTGGTGCGGTGAGAACATGTTGAGGTGAGAAACTTCGAAATTTTTATTGGGAAAAATCCAGCTAATGTAGGTTCTGGTAACCATACAGTACATAGAGGCACCTTCTAATCGACTGTTGCCTTTTCGAAATGGAAACCCAGGCTGAAAATCTCTGTTGGAAAGGAAAGAAGTTTTAGAAAAAAAAACATTTTGACACCACTGTTTCCAACGGGCCATTTCCTCTATTTCTGCCTCTACAGGAGGGACCTGGCTTCTTTTGAGCTTCTATTTCAGTCCGAGCCGCTGAGCTAAGGCTCATCAGGGTGTACATGACAATGGAAGGCCCGCGAAAAAATCATTTTCGGTTTTCGGCTATTTGGGCATTTGCAATTTTGACGAGCATTTAAATCTTCAGCAAAGTTAGTGGGTCCTTGTTAGGGAGGGGTCGCAACAGTCAACGCATTTTGTCCAACGGGCTGCCTGACCCTGATTAGAACCCTCGCTGTGTACACAGCCCCTGTCCCGCTGACAACAGCGGTATATATTGTCCTTCTCGTAGCCGAATTCCGGACCGCATTTGCGGACAACGGCTGTTGCATCACGCGACAGGAAGGTAATCGTGCTCGCTGGGACCACTTGGTCCCAACACAACTAACCTTTCTCCCGGCACGATTATCATCGTGTTGCGTGATGCAATAACTGTAGTCCGCAATTGCGGGTCGCATTTTGGCTCCAAGAGCGACAGTACATATTTCTATATTGATGTTATTCCCTAAATAAAGTGTTTTTTTTTCATGAAAACTCGTTCAGTCTACAATAAAAGCGAAGTTTCAATACAATGGGCGTCTTCAATGCTCCGCAAATCGGCTTTTCAGAAACAAATGTGTCCTACGGAATTAGAAAAACTGCCCAACGGATCAGCATACCAAGTGTTAACCCTAGAAAACGGAAAAACAGACAAAGCAGCTTATAACCAAGAAGACGCTAACAAACACAAAAGCTACAGTCAACTGTTTTCCGCCAGAAGAACACTCGTCCAGAGTTGCTCGACGCATTGGCCGCTCAGCATGCCCGCTGACCGCATGAACGGACATTCGCATTCAGACAGACTTTACCTACAGATGTCCGAACTTCGTCGACTTAAATCCACCATCGGTAACTTAAACACTTCATCGCAGTGGTGAACGCACAATGCAGACAGCTTCGCGGAGGGAGAGACAGCACTAGTCTCCAAATTTCATCAAGGCAAGTTTCCTAGGTACCTTGTTCTTTGATTCCTAGGTTTGCAGCTGCGGAGAAGTACACTCCACATTCAACACTTTCTCAATATCTTGCCAGTAATACTCTAAACTGTTCTCAAGCGTTCTTTTTCCTATCTATGTAAAATATAATAAACGCACTATGATAGCTAGACGAAACTCACACTCCTACAGCAGTTCACCTCAACCTGTATGTAATGTTCACACAATACTCACCCGTCTGCAAAGATCCCTCCAGATTCTGTGTAGATGGAGAGCCCATCGTCGATGGTGGTAATCATGGATATTCAGAAACGTCGACGGGAAGTCGACCCAATCACGTGGAAACCACTCGACCAGTTCCGTCCCGGGAGGGTTGAAGTGAGAATTGACGAACTCTCGCAGTACAGCAACATCGTTGGCTTTATCGCCGAGCTCGTCGAAATTTCGCAATGTTGCGACTGAAAGGTTAAAGTTAGAACTTCCCATTTTGATTTCAAAACGCTTCTAGTTCTTTCTTTTCTTTCCTGCTCGCCAAGTAATCATTATTTATACCTCAACTCAACTTCTTTTTGCACCCCGTTGTTTACACCTCTCCCATGTGCAACCCACCACATAACCTAGTAACTACAGTTTACCGCCATGTTAGAAGGGCATCGTGCGGTTGCGGTCACACACTAAAACTACGGTGGAAAACCTGGTTTTTGCCATATTTCATTATCGATCGACAGCACAGCGGATTATTTAGATGAGTTACGGTTTTTCTTTTTTTTCTTGTTTTTTTCTGCTTCATTTCTTGTTTCTGACTCTTATAATATTACGAATAGGGGCTTTTCTTAGTGTGCGAAAGAAGTTTGCCGTTTTTTCGATTTCAAAACAGAATTTTGAAAAAAAGACCCTTCGAAGCCCGAACAAACGGCTAATTTCCCTTACGCATTAAGAAAAGCCCCTATTCGCAATATCATAAGAGTCACAAGCGAAAATGAGACAGAAACAAGTGTCATAAAAGAAGAAAAGCCATTACTCGTCCAGAAAAACAGCTGTGCTGTCGATCGATGATTGAATCTGGCAAAGAGTCAGGCTTCCCACCGTAGTTTTAGTGTGTGACCGCTACCGCACCATGTCCTTTTAACATTGCGGTAAACTATATAAGTTCTATACAATCCTATAACATCAACAGCAAACTCCCTCCTATTGCCCAATCGACTAGTAAGTGAGGACAAAATCCTTTGAGGTGAATCGCGCTGAGACCACCGCCATTTATCGGGACAGAATCATCCATAAACGTGCAGACGCCCCAGAAACAATGTTCAGCAGAATTCCTTTGCGACGAATATTATCGAAAACCCGTATGGTATGTCACAATCGCGGATCCAAAAACCAGTTCTCATTTTTACCATGCTCATGTCCGCGTTGAGATTATCCAAACCTGAGCAAGAGACGAGTCGAACTTGGATATCAGTGGAAGGGAAAGGGAGGCGCAAACTCGTGTATATGAGGAGAATATCTGGAAAAGTTTCGGGCAAAAAAAGTACATAGTATAGTCGGACAAAGCAACGGCCACACTTAGAAACCATAACAGCGTGGAAAGTCAGGCCTAGGGACTTTTCAATTTTCCCGATTTTGGAAGAAAAGGCAAACCCGGCCGTTGCGAATTCTACGGTGATTTTACCGATTTGATGGGAAACGTTTTTGTACCTCTTCGTAAAAGGACTTTCATTCCGCACAATTTTTTGAAGTTGTCATGTTTTCATTCGGCAGGATGTAATACGCTATCCGTGGGTGCCTCGGTGCTGACCGCCCGCAGCACGCTCGCTCGTGACTTCGTTTATTCATTTTGCCCGAATCAATCGATGATGACGCACTCGTGCTGGTTGTGGTCGTAGGCAATCACGCACGGACTCCCTCATACAGGCTCATAACTTTTGGGAAGGGAAATCATTTACTCTACTCTCGATAAGTACTTATATCATGTACATATATAATGTTGACCTTTTTAGAACTTGTAAAACGGCGAATTCGGCTGTTTATGATGGTGCATTTGATTTTTTTTTGCATGACCACATTTTTTAAGAATGCACGTTTTTGAGATTTTATCATTGCTACTCTTCAACAATGATGAATTACAGCGCATTGAAGGCGGTGTCTCGCCTACGAAGTGTGTTTTTGGTCTTATGAGAGCTCTGATAAGACATTGATTTCTTATGGGGTGAGGCTATTGGCGAAAATTGAAGATTAACGGATTAACGAAAAATTATTTTTATTAACCTACACACCTAGAGCATACCCTCTATTTCGTAGTGGGATTCACCCGGGTTCGTGGCAAGCTTGTGCTACTTCTCCCTCTCCACCACACCCTATCACCGTCTCACCCCTCGCTCGGCACACGCTCACGAAGGAAAATTAAGCTACAAAATAGAGCGTTTGTAGTAGCATTTGGTTACTTGAAGGCATTGAACGCGCTATGAACCACTTACCGTTTTTCGGGTTTGATTGTCTAGTTTGGCCCGTCTAGGAACGCTGAGAGAGTTTGTTGGATCACCAGCGCACTAGTTCGAAAATATAGGAGGTCGGATGTCTTGAATTTCGTCAAAAGAAACCGGCCCACCGTCAGAAATCTAACACAATTTGCTGCCAGCAACCTTATAATGAAGCGATCTACCGCATTTGCTCAAAAAACCGATATGGCGCAAATTTAAACACCCCTGTGGACTACTTTCAACCTTGGTTTTTTTTTTTCAAAATTTGTGATCTTCAAAGGGCTCTGTCGTCACTTTCGTTTACTAGAAGGATATGCCCACTCAGAAATATGTAAAAATAGGATGGGGCTTCCTCCGCGAACGATTCCTTTAAACTTGTCAGGAAATGTATCGAGGAACACTGTTTCAAACATTCATCCGTAAAATGCGAGCTCCATCTCCGCGAACATGACTGTTCATTTTATTAGTAAACCGCAGCGATGCCATTTTGCGACTATAAGCGAGACTTTTCGCATTCCGCTCGTCTTCAGGAAAGAAGTGGTGTTCTTTTAAAGACAGTGTTCACGATAATCTTCAATTTTGAGATTAGTTGCTGATTAGATTTTTTGGCTCCCGGGTAAAACTGAAATGACGAAGAAATCGAGAAAAACTCACCAGAAGGGCACGAAATTCTCAAATCTCACCCCGCCTCTTAAAGGCAGCATACACGGTCGTAAACGTGGTTGGGATAACAACGTGATTCGAATCGTATGGCTTACAACATAATGGCTAAGCATTTTGAAGCGTCAAAAACGACCAACAATGCCGTTACAGGAGTAGTGAGTTTGGCCCCGCTCGTATTTTCACGCCACCTGTATTTGCCCTTTTCCTCCAACGCAGGGTTGCAGGGTCATCTTTGCGGTCAGTGACGTGTGTGGTTCACTTGTTAGGCTATCTACCAACAGTACCGACCAGGGTCAGGCACAGCGATGGTCCTGGTTGTCCTAAACAACGACCCCCCCTGCGGAGGACGTTTTTTTTCAGCTAAAAACGACCCTCTAGGAAAAGTGGAAAAATTGGTAGACTTTACTGACTTGTTTCATTTTGGAGGTTTTTTCAAGTTTTGGGGCCTCACCATTCCAAAGGGGATGGATAGCGTTTCATGCGCTGCCGATATTAGAAAACTTCAGTCAGACGGAAATCTGAAAAGCACTTCAGAAACCGGAAAAATCTTCGCCCTCCGTTTTTGGCCACGGTGGTCCAGTGGGGCTTTTGAACCACCGTGGGACCACAGCACATTTGACCGGCCATAACTCGGCTCAAAATCGATTTCATGAGCTCATCTCCGGATGTTAACGTTTTCTAACATCTGCCTACAGTTTCCACTCCTCCACTAGGTCATGTATTTACACGACCCTTTTTCGATTTTTGGGCCGATTTTTTCAATGTCCAGAGGGTGGGTAGGTGAAGTTCACTTTTTGAAAAAAAGTTATTTTTTCACCTATCTAGCAATGATTTTTGGAACATTTCTAGTCGATTGGTAACATCGGTCCAGGTATTTTTTTTGGAACTGACATTCGGCCATTTCAAGACTTCATTTCGGCTTGCACAATTTTGAACTTGTTTCGAATCTTCGAGTGGTAAGGATTTGAATGATGATGAGGATGTTGTGTGCTATCTTCCTAAAGTTTCGGAGCGAGAAATGGCATTCGTGTGTTATTTTTCGGAATATTTTTCCTCCTCTGAGAGCCTCAGCACCCCAAGGTTTGGGGTGTTATGTGAACCAAACAGAGCAAAGCTCTAGATGATACAGTTTTAGATTCGCTACCGACTCCGAACTTCTGGTCACGGTCTGCCCCAGAATACGGATGAAGAGCTTCGACCTGATGCAGAAAATATTTGCAGACCTTATGCAAAGAGTGCAAAAAAGGGAGTGGGAACAGTATGAGGACATTCACATAATGAGAGCTCACTTGCTGAAGTTTGCGACATCTTTGTGGGGCCTAACAGAGATGGATGATATAGAACTTGCAATGCCGAGAATTCTGAAAGCTCCAGATGATTTTCGCGAGAGGTGAGGAGGTGTTCGCGCAGAAACCCGTGTCAATCCCATGTTTTACAGCAGAATGCTGCAATGTTTCTTAGCACGGCCGAAGGCTTCATACCAAGCCTTCGGTCCTACCTCGTATGTGGTATCGCTGCAAGGAAGCTCTATCGTTTTCTAAACAATTCTCTTTTATTGTGATGACAATAAAGTCTGATGCGACGCCTGCTTAACCGCATTACGATCCCACATATGCCAAGCGTATGGTCACGAATTTGTACAGCACATGAAATTTGATTTGCTCAAATATTCAACGGGAAACAACCTCCTCTTTTCTCTGTTCGCCTACGGCATTACCGACACCGATCGCAAATGGATTGTGTTTCTGATAAGGTTTATCTCACCCTCCTACACACCCGTAACTTGCCATTTCTCTCTAGAACAAACAGAAAGCGAAAGTCCGAAGACATCGTCGACGCATTCAAGATTTTTCTAATTGAGGAGGATTCATGGGCATACATGCAGAATGGTCTTTCTCACAAGCCCTTCGCGTTTGCCATAAGAAAGGTGATGGCCCCGTCTGCCGACAGCGCATCTGTGATGACAGGGCACATAAACGGCATTCATGCAAGACTGCATAGTAACCACTCTTATTCAAAGAAAACTTTAATAGAGATAATCTGGGTGCTTTACTGCCAAGTATTAAAGAAATACAAAATGACTTTGTAATTACTCCTACAGACAAAGCCTCTAATAACTACTCGCTTATATGTAAAAAATTCTACATCATAAACTTAATTAAAGAATTTGATATGAAACTTAGAGAACATGAACTTGATTTTACAGAAAAAAACGGTACGTATAAATTATTTTAAAGCTACGATGAAGAAACTCTTATACAAAAACATCATGATTTATGTAAAATTTTCGGATTACGATCAGAAGAAACAAGTAGTCTTCCTAGAATCTACTGTATTCCGAAAATGCATAAAAACCCTATCAAATTCAGATATATAACTGGTGCAAAAACAAGCAGCTTAAGAATATTAGCAATTGAACTGAGTGCTCCACTCTCGTTCATTAAGGAACATTGTAAAAACTACATGAATGTAATAAAGACCAATAATAAAAATAATATAGGTTACTGGTCTATAGACAACATAAACATCAGTGATAAATTGAGTAAAATTGACATTGGAGGCTCAATAAACCTGTACTCCGCGGATTTTACTAATATTTTCACTAATCTTCCACATGACTTAGTAATTAAAAACGTCAAAGAAATCTTACATATTTGTTTCAAAAACGCTAATAAAAAGTTCATAGCATATAATAGGTACAAAACTATTTTCTACTACTATGACGATTATAGAAATGAAAAATATAGATACTATGATATTAACGACATCATTTATTTAGTTGATTACATAATACATAACAGTTTTACAAAGTTCGGTGATAATATCTTCATACAAACCCAAGGTGTACCACAAGGTAGTAACGTGAGCCCAGTATTGGCTGATCTGACATTGAGTCTATTAGAGCATAAGTTCAATATGAGAAACGCTAACATAGGTTTGTATATGGTACCTTCCGATACATGGATGATATATTAATAATACATAATAAAAATGAAAGTTTCATTACGAAAGTACTAGCAAAAGCTTATAATAATGTTTTGAAAATAGATTAAACACATGCGAATATCACACATTGCTGCTATTTAGACTTGGAAATCAATATCATAGATAATAAAATTTATACAGACGACTATAATTTTGACATCATTAGACTGCCTCAATTTAATTCATGTATATCAGGGCAAATTAAAAAGCTACGATTTATACAGAAGTGCTCAGAATAGCCAGAACTTGCAGTCATAAAAAAGATTTTTTGGACAGAATTCGCACTACTAAACATTTACTCACTAATAATGGCTATGAAGATAATTATATTAATAGTAGTATTTTTAAATGTATACATAAAAATCCCTTCATAACGTATAAATACGATCTCGATACCAGCGTTTTGTTTTCCTATTGACACAATAACTTAAGCTTTTTTTAAGAATATTAGCTTTATAACACAATAAATTAGACACTTCAAGTATACTTGTGATCTTTCCACACATGTCGTACTCCATACTCAGGTGAAACTGGTTGTTGAGAATCGGACGAAAAGTTGTCCTGCAGGCGTACGAATGCAGGACAACTTTCGCAGACTCTAGAGAATTCTGGAAGACTTTTCGCCCAATTCTCGACAACTTCTCGACCAATTCCCGACAACTTCTTGCCTGATTCTCGAAACTTAACATACAGTTATACACACGTACAACCATATGTACTTACCAAAAATTGGGGCTCCTGCCCAACCGTTGATGACAGCGGTCGATGAAGCCCACAGAAATGGCTTCACAACACTTTGGTTGCCGAATTTCCACCTTGGCTCGTTTTAACGACGTCTGACAGAGGGAAACTGTGCATCTTATATGCTGTGGGTTTACAAAATCGTTCAACATGGGCCGCTATTGGCCTTGCCCAGCACCAGTGCGCTATCAGTATAGCGGTCTTTCGAATTACTCAAAACGGTGAACGTTTGAGCAGAGAGTAAATCGACCACGATGGACACAAATATCCTACTCTCGTGGCTCCTCGTTTTCAAAGTTGTCGACTTCCGGGGAGATCACACCTGCAGCCAGCGGTCAAACTGCTGGCTGCAGGAGTGGATCCACCGGAAGTCCACATATTGTACACCAACATAATGCTAAACAACTATTGCAAGGTTTAGAGAAGCATATTTCGGTCGGAACTGAATCACTCTAGATTTATTCGAATGAACAATCTTAATTTCAAACGTTGTTCTGATACTTCTTGGGTAACTTCTTGAATAATATACTTTAAATCCGACTGCTGCAATTACCGATCATCGAGAAAAAGATCAGTACTTGAATGCTCAAAAACTTTCAAAATTCAGTAACTTCGAAATCCCATGTTTTGGTATGTTCGCTATTTTCAGAAGATGAAAATCCAAAAAAAACGAGTTTGATATTCAAGAAATCGGTTAAATACATTAAAATTGACAGAAGAATGGAGAAAAAAAAAGAAAAAACCACAGAGGATCCACACGAAAAGAAAATAACAGAAAACAGCAGTTGCAACGTTTGAAGAATGTGGTGTAAAGAGGGTTCTGGAGTGATAGCCTGAATTCTTGGGAAATTTTCGACTTATTCGAAACATATTCACAATTTCGGAAGGAGTTGTCGAGAAATCTATCCAAATTCTCGGCAAACACTCGTTCCCCCGACTTCTCGGCAACTTTCTCTGAAATTCTGAATAAATCGGCCGCAATTCTCGACAAATACTGCGAATCTCGGAATTCTCGACAACTTCTATCAACTTTCTGGACAACCTCTCTATTGTCGACCGATTGTCGACAACTATTTGTCCGATTCTGGACACCTAGTTTCACCTGAGTATGGAGAACCTATCATTCGACCTCGATGGTTGACCCAAACCTAGGATCATTGGCGCCAAAATTAATTAAGGGAATACATAAATATGTGGTTGGGTCACGCTCCACCCGATATACACGTTACGCTTACCACCCTTTCTTACCTAAGCTGACAATTCTGGGCTCTTATTCCTCTGCTATCTATAGACAATAAAGCCTTTTACTACTAAATATATTTATTCTATAAAGTTTAATCTCGTCGCAACAGACCATATTGAAGGTGAGCCATTCTCTTATTCCCATATACATCATAAGATGGTCCTTTCGTCACTACTGACGAGTACCAGGAAGGACCATACACCCTTGCCTTTTTTCCGTATAGTGTTTAGCAACGAAACAGAAAATAGGTTATTGCTTTCTGTTTCGTTTCAGCGCATAGTAGATGACGAGACAACACTCTATGGAAATATGAGAGCAGGTGCGAACCCTGCTATCTATTAGGTATCTAGATAAGTTTTGCTTTAGATTTTTTTCTCAGCGTCTACGCAGCACATACACTGAATTCCGTCGTAACTGCTCAGAACAACTACGCGTATCGGCTCGCTCAGAAACAAGTGAATTTTTCGCACCTCAAAATGAGGGCGATACATCGGGTCCGCTGGCCGGCCAGCATGCAGCAAGCAATAGCAAAGATCCTGCGCAACTACCCGTTTTGATGAGGAGCCTAAAAGCCTTGGCGAACGAAGATACAACTGAAATTATCAAAGCAAGGGCTGTGGCTGCTGCGTGGACGGGCGCACGTTTCCAGTTATGCACCACGTGAGCCACACACTTCCAGCTGACATTATTTTCAGAGGAACTACAATAAGTAGAAGGTCTCAGAGTATAATATGTGTCTCGCTGGCGCTATTTCGACTACATGATGGGAGACAAGGGCGGCAAAATGGCCAATGTTGCACAAAGATTATTGAGAGACAATAACGTTTTGAAAATGAAGAATCCCTTCAGCTTAAGATGGAAGGCCCAATATCTGAGTACCTGCTGTGTTATGACGCTAAGACATTTAGGGGCCTTAGTGGACCGACATCGCGAAGCCATGAAACGCTCTCATTTTCAGAGTCCCAAAACATGAAGCCAGAAAAACAAAGATGAGAAGTCACTTTCCATCAAGGAGACCGAGGCAACGCTTATCGTTACACCAATAACACTACCTGTAACATCGACGCTCTTAGCCATCGAGCTTTGGGTAAAGTGTATAACGAAGGGACATCTGTTGCTCTGGTTAGTAACACATCACTGAGTTTTACACCACCTATGCCAATCAGATTCGAAGGTATAATTTCCCAGGAGACGAGGCTGACGCAGGAAGCAGGAGGACTTTCCCTATCCTTTGGGTCGTCACATACTGCTGCAGATGATACAATGTGAAATAGCGAGTTTCGAAAACTTCAAAATGTATAAAACTACAAACGCGAAGTTCAACACCAGAGGTTGGCCCAAATATATAGACGACGCGAACAAGAGACAGATTACAGTACGCCTAGATTCGATTACGAACTCAATCGCCTCAGTTCAAATGTACTGTGTTCCACAGGATGCGATGCCATCGTGCGAAACCTTCTACGCTACCATTGCAAGTTCTGCACAAAGTTTGCAGTCGTGGCCCAACGAGTTCCGAAGCGAAAAGAGTCTTCACTTCTATCGGATTTTGCTAGAAAACGCCGGAGCAACGTCTATTCCGAACGCGCTTGATGATTTACTCTATTTTTTTCAAACTGCTCTTCTTCCATCGATGTTTACCATTCCATGGTCAATAATCATGGCCCCAAATAACTCTACCTCAAGATTCAATTTTTCAGCGATACAGACATTATTTCAGATGGGTCGAAAAAAAATAACGACCCCCCAAAATTTTCAAGTTTTTCCAAAAAATGACGACCCCCCCCGGTCCCATGGTGGTCCGCGGACCACCGTGAGCTTGACCCTGGTACCGACGGTGAAGATGACCCAGCAACCCTACGTTGGAGGAAAAGGACAAATGCAGGGGACATGAAAATACAGGCGGGGCCAAACTTGCTACTCCTGTAACGGGATTGTGGGTCGTTTTCAACGCTTCAAAACGCTTAGGCATTATGTTGTAAGCCATACGGTTCGATTCACGGTGTTATCCCAATCACGCGTATGCTGCCTTTAAGTCTCACAGGAACTATTCGTTGTGATAATGAAATCTTTTGTGAAACCGTCCTTGTAACTCTCTACTCTCTGTTGCCCCAGTCTTCAGACCCTAACTAATATTGTTTTGCCTAAAATATTCTTCTATTTTTGATTAGCCCCTTTTTAACCGGTGACAACTACCGTGAACATGTTCATCCAATCGGACAACTAGTCCAGGCCAGAGAATAATGTAACTGAAATGAAACAATTTAGTGCGTTTCTCGCCGTTTCTTCGTGGTTTTGGTAACACTTGGCTGCCAACGCATTGTCCTGAGTAGAAAACTCGGGAACGAAAATCATCGTGAACACTGCCTTTAATGAGAAAATAGCATGCTCGAACCACCAACTCGAAATTTCGAAATCAGTCTGTTCCGTAATATTGCGTCTGTGACCGTTTGCCCAACAAATTTTTCCTGTAGTCACTCCAACCAGCGAAAATTTTGAAAAACGATTTTTTTTGGGTACGATGCTATCAAATTCGTCTACTGCGAAACCTAACACATCATATGTGGCCACCCTTTGCATATCTATTGAACCATTGACTGCGAATAAAACTCCCTTTGAAGTGACACCGGCGCGGAAACCACAACAATTTATCGTGGTGAAAATGCCCATAAACCGAGACATTCCAGAAAAAAAAACATGCAAACGGCTTTTGCAGCGAACACTCAAGGACACATAGAGTGAGTAACAACAGGGCAATCAGCAAACGAATTTGCGAAAGAAAACCGAACGCATATAGCGCAAGCACTGGTAACTACATCTCTCACGTATTTTTTTCCAAATGAAAATTTTTTCGTACGCAAGCAGCACATACAAAACGTTCTCTTGACAGGAATTTAGACGGGATTCGAGGTATCCTCTGGTTCCGAGCCAAATTACTCTGTTCCCTCGCGCGCTTGTGCGGAGCGAGGGTAGAGACGCAGTGTACGCGCGCAGACGCACGCGATGAACGGAAATAAATTGCACTCGGAAACAGAGGATATTCCCGGACAAACAAGCCACCAATAAATGTATTTTCCTCTCCAAAATGATCAATTTATGCACATTCACGGAAGTATTCTCTTCGAGTCTTCAACAGAGGGAAGGTCTATACTGAGTGAACTGCGAAAAACTGCGAAATTGATCGAAACCCATCCTTCTATACCAAAATGAGGCTGAATTTCTTTCAATTGACATTGAAAATGGAAACATTGACAAGCATTTGGGATGATACCTGTTACTTTAAGTAGGCAACAGCTTCATATATTGCGAAGCCGCACTACGACTAAATTAAAACTCAATATCATAACTAAGCGTTGTTTTGTAGAGGTGGAAGATCAAGTCAGAAGATGTATTTTCACAGCTCTCCTGTTGGTGGCGTTTCGTCAGAAGAGGTTGCCCAAATCCATATTACTTCAAAACCTTGGAAATTACCGTTTGAGAACAACGATGAACTGGCGTTGATTAATGATCGGCCAAGGTAAAAAAGAAGTCGTGAATGACAGCTGATTTCATCGATGGGACAACTGGCGCTATGACCGCTAACAAACAAATCTGGCAAGGATTTCACTACACTGCGTAAGCACTTTAGTCAGAACAAAGCACTTTTGTTAATTCGAAAACTCACTAAAAGGAAAGAACCAGGAAAAACTTCATATGCCGTTGAAATTCCACTCTACACTCTATTCCGAGGGCAGTTGGAAAGGACTGTGAATGGGCAATAGTACTGGTCCTTAATTGAGAACTCCGCGATTGCGGAAGGCGTAACACGCGCTGCGCAAACTCTGCGGATGCAGGTCTGACTAAATTCCCGTCAACGATCTCGAGGTTAACTCTGATTTTGAAATGAATGAATAGCTTGTACACTGAAATTTCGGAACATCTCCAATAAATCAGCAATTCGAATAACACCTTCCAAAAATTTACATGAAAATGAAACTCTAGATAAAGATTCTTTCAAGTTTCCGATTACACGAATTTCTCGAATTTGGGTGTTTTTTTTTCAAATTCCTTCAACAAATGTGTTTCCAGCAGTCACGCGGAGTCCAGCCGGATGCAAAACAGGAAAAAAACTAATGTTAGCCACGATAGCATCATTGTGTAGTTTTAAGAAGGGGACGGCAGCTTTTCATCACTGTATATAAAACGCCCAACATCGTAAACGCACAACTAAAGAACACACGATTTCTTAGAGATTTGAACCATGTGCTAATCCTAATTCACAAAACCAAACCCTGTCATCAGGTTCATGACTGAATCCGTCAATTTTCAGTCAACGTCTGTCAAGTATAACCATTATCAATAGAAGTCACACCAACAAGTAATGCATTGATAACACAAATCTCTTAAGATGACAAGGACGAACACATAACAAGCGGTTCATGATCGAAAATAAAAAGGGAACATAGAATAAAAAATCAATCAAGGCACGGACATAATTTTCAATTTTTGGATCACTGCGCCGAGTTTACGCTACCGCTATTTTTTCTGCAAAATATCGTTATCTGACATCTTTTCCCGCGCACAAAGCGCTGTATCACCATACATTGCTTGCTTCAAACAAAACGAATTGAAATGTTGAATAAAATTTCGGGTCTATTTCGATGAGGCAAGTGCAATGCTATGTGAACGTAATATTTGGGACTCTATAGTATCTCGTCGAAAATTGTTTATCCCCCATCGATCACAACCCAAGAATGACAAACTTCCTTCAAAATGACCGCCTGATCAGTTGAGATTTTGAAATGGAAAGATGCTAATCGAAATCAACCGCTGGAGTTAAACTGTTACATGACCATGTTGTGGTATTAATCTCGTTGGAAGGAATCCGAATATGTCCTCAAAATACGACTTGGCAACCAAAGAGCTAAGAAATGTGAAGCGGGAATCCGTGAACTAAAAATACATCAGAAAACGTCGTTATTGCAGAAAAAATGGCGGTACCTTACGCGAAGAAGTATAAACAAAAGACCGCTATTGCAATGGCTGCGATCTCCCTGCTCGGACACGGAATATATCTGCTCCAATTAACGCATCCCGCAAAATACAACCGTCTCTGCAACCGATGTGTGCCCTCCCAGACCGTTTTACGCATACTCTGTCCCGATCAGGGGTGCGCATTTTCCGTTTACCGATTTCCCGATTTTCCGGATTTACCGGGGTTTTTCGGTAAATTTTGATTTACCGATTTACCGATTTTTTCTCAAAATTTACCGAAATTTTTACCGAAAAAAAAAATTCGGGTGTTTCTAGCTCAATCGGCCTATTTCTTACTCGTATTTTACGGGTTCGCTACTGTTATGGCATCACTGTGGCGCGATATCCTTCTTCGTACTTCTTTTTGTTACTCTTTCTAGCCCCTTTGGCTTACTTTCTGAATAATCCAACGATCTTTTCACCTTTTATGTCACGTGCCTCCTCTTATTGAAATACTACTCTGAGAAATACATATCAGCAGAGTTCTAAAGCAGATATTTCAGTAACTGGAATCTTTTTCAATTAGCTGAGTCCTGAAGCAGATTATTCAGGAACTGAAAATTTTGGAGAACCCAGGACACAACACTGAATCCGCTGAAATTCTGGAACGACTCCATTGTGAAATCATCGTACCAGCACCTTTCCCCACTGACCAATAAGTACTTTTGCGCGCCTCCTGGCAAAGCTGAGGCGGAATGGATGTTTACCTCAGCTGCCCTGATTTTGAGTAACTACAGAAAGACCTTGACGACAGAAAATTTTGAAATGTTATTTTTTCTCAAAATCAACGTCTCGCTGATCAGCTTCACCCGTTGAGCTCAGTTTAATATGTAAAACTCACTCATTATTTGCACTATCCTCATGCACTATTGAAAATGATACATAAATAGTATTGGTCATTTGTGCTACCGTATCATTACATATAACAATGGAATATATATCAAAGTCGAAGTCAGAATTTTTACCGAATTTTCCTACCGTATTTACCGAAAAAAAAGTTCGGGAAAAAATTTCGGTAAAAAATTTACCGAAAAGAATTTTCCGCACACCCCTGGTCCCGATCGAGTCAGCAAATGGAGATTCCAAGAAAGCAGGGCCCCCACCGAGTATCTGTGGGTGCGCAATCACGCGAAATGCCCGCACCCTGAAATTCACAGGAGTCCTGCTGCGTTTTGCGAAATCGTGCAGGTGACAGTCTGCTGCACCCCGAGCTACTACCAGTCGGCCATGCGGTTTTCACGTGATCAGTACACATCGCACTCAGCTCGACAACTGCCCGATGGCATATGCTCGCCTCCCCTCGTTGCAGAGACCACTTTAGTACAGAGAATAAGCACCTACATACCAATTAAGATCGAAAAAAGAAATAAACATTGAAAGCACTCACTTGGATCGAATTTCAGCGACATATCCACAAAATACTTCGAATCGGGGAACAGGAACGAGTCCTGCACCGCTCTAAGTATAGGACCATCACAATAAATTTGACTGAAAGGAAAACGCCTTTTGTCAGAGGAAGAAGTAAAATTTAGTCATGAAATGTATAATCAACTTAGCCAAATGGACAGAAATTTGAACTTTTGATAGAAAACACTATCAAGGAAGCAAAAACAGGCCGCACAAATGCCTTCAATGGAAATGAACACACCTGAGCACAGATAGAACTGTGTAAAGCATTGCCTAGAAACCAGATGTTCAGGTCCAATTTACTATGAAGACGTCTATTATGACGTCATGAAATGTTCGATAACTACCGTCGAAGAACTGCAAGAAAAGGCTGATTGAATCACGGAATTAGACTCTAACCATTAGTCACACCATTATCTCGAAAACTCGAATAGTTGGTAACGAAATGAGGAAAAAGTGACGGCAACAATCAGCAATTACTGCTTCGGAAGTCGATTCTTTTGGAAAAAGTTGCGCAGGATCATTTAGAAACACTACAGCATTGACGCACAAGATCTTTCAGAGAATCTCAGGAGACAAAATACAATGAGGTCCAAAATTATAGGTCCACCTCAAATTTCACATTCAGTGGATCAGGACTTGAACTTTACACTACGGAAGCATGATCAGTGGATTCTGGAGCGTCGGAACCCCTGGAAGACAAAGTTTCAGGAGATTTACTTCGCTGAGTAGAAGGCAATAATGCTTTAAGGAATGAACGCCGTTCTCAAGGTGTGCGAATTATAGATCCACTCCTCCTTTTCCTATATTCAGGCACTTTCTCGCGCCAGATCAGGTTTAAATACGTCACTTGTGAATGTAGAGGCATATATACCATCAAAGGGAGTGACCCTGACGAGTTCTGTTGCCCAGCAAGACCATGTGCAATTCCTACACGAGGCCCTTCTTCCTAACAATGAAATCCCTTTCGAGAAAGAAGGAAAGAAAAATTACAAGGGTTCATCTAGGAATACATAAAGGGAACTAAGATATGGCTCGTCAGTCGGGAAAGCTTTTAAGGCGCGATAAGAGGCCTATCGCTCGTGAAACTTTGATCATATAGCAGTCTAACAGCGATATCTGGAGACTTTTGGACTCAAAGGTCTCTAAAATAGATGATTGGCAGTTTTCTTGCATGGAAAACATAAAGCCCGTGATGTTAAGGACTACGAAAATGTCTGGCTCCACATCAAAGGGTGACAGTTTGCTCCTGCACAAGGTCAGCTTTAGACCGACGGAGGCTACCAAACCTCGGTTCAGGAAGTTGCGAAAGAAACAGTTTCTGAATTTTAAATGGTGTTTTCTGATGGAACAGAGTGTAATCTCGATGATCCAGATGGCCGAACTCACTATTGATGAGGTTTATGCAAAAAAAGGCTGTTCACAAGGCACTAATGCGGATGCGGAAGCGTGATGACTTCAGCGGCTGTCCCAGAAGAAATACAAGTTGTAGTCGACCTTGTTTCGTGCGGCTTTAATAGCCAGGGCTCTATCCTAGACGGAGGGGAGCCACTCAAGATTTTCTCATAGAAATGAACAAAAAACTGATGAAAAATGCTTGATATTGCTGTCAAGCATCGTTGCTAATGAAATTCTATAGAAATACTTCGACTGGTAGCGTTACCGATCGGTGGATCACTTGATTTCTGACTTGAATCCTGAGTGCTCCCCCTCCCCGTCTAGGATAGTGCCATCGCCTGGACTTCCAAAAAAAGCTCCATGACAACCTCCGGCCACTTACCAGAAAACAACGACGGTTAGGTCTTCTATTTTTCTGCACGACAGCGAGTCAACTCACGCATTGAGGTCAACTTCCGTATGCTTAGAGGCTCCCAACGTAAACGTTTCAGATCGACTCGCATGCTATCGTGCCTTCATATCAATCATTTCATTATAAATCTTGAGTGCACCCCCCCCCAAACTAGTTCCTTACCCAGTGCTAGATGATCAGGTTCCTGGTACGCCGAATATAATTTTTGGGTACTATCCTAAACGGGGGGGGGACTCAGGATTCGAGGCAGAAATTACAAGAACCACCGATTGATAATGCTATCAATCGAAGTATTCATGTAGAATTTTCATAAAAACAATGATTGGTAGCAGTGTCAAGCATCTTTAATTAGTTTGTTTCTTTTCTATGAATAGATCTTGGATGCCCCCCCCCCGTCTAGGAGACGATTATAAATTGCCACCGGCAGAAAATTCTCACGGTAAACAAAACTGATGATACCCAATTGATAAAGGGTAGGGTATAAAAGAAATTAAGGTGCTCTTTCGGAATAGACGACCCACTAAAGAACAAAATCAAATCAGCAATTGTTGGGGCTTGACCAACCGCTCGGTTGGTCACATCAAACAGTTCAGTGTGTTTGAAAAATACTAAATCATTCGACGGCTCTACTGGGATGAACATTTTTCATGAAATTTCCCTAGTGGGTCGTCTATTCCGAAAGAGTACCGAAATTAAGAGCGGTGCGTTTTCATTCACACACCATCTTTCTCCGGAGGTGAGCGGCTGAAGCTGAACACATTAGGGATTAGGGAAACAGCCTCACCGGTGATAGAGATAACACGATATTGGGGCCCACTCATGGAAAACTCTGGTAAGAAAAATCACTTCACTTCCGCGAGAATTTTGTGCCGGTGGCAAATTATAACCCTGTCCGTCTAGGCCAGAGCCGATTTTTTATGTTTCTATTGATAAAAGTGATGCGACGAAGGATTGCACTGGTTTTCCAGTAAACTCCAAATGCCGTGCGGTACCGATTGCAACAAGGGCACCAAATGACGATATCAGTTGCATTTCTATATCAGACTGGCCGACTCAGGCTCTCAAATGAAAAATGCAAAGTATTTTGTGGCTTTGTGGCAATCGGTACCGCACTGTATTTTTCGTCTAGTGGTTTTCCTAGCCATTGAAGTTGGGTTGAATTGTTGTTTTAGTAAATGGAGCTATAATTTTGCACCGCTGGAGAACGGCGTTCTGTTCCCTACTTGAAACTATACGGGTGGGGGAGGGGCACGCGAGAAAATGAAATGATTTATCCATGAAAATGAAAATTTGGGCTGAAATCATATGCCTGATAGCGTTATCAGTCATTGTTTTCGTGGAGACTCTATGGAAATACTTTGACTACTCAGGTACTCAGGACGACGGCCGGCGAACCACTATGCCGAAAACGACGGCCGGCGCCCCACATTCCGAGGGTGCCGGCCAGCGGCGAACCATGCTGCATGCGACGCACACGCAGCGCGGATATTGGCTCGCTCGCGAACCACAAAACACGCCACGCCATCTTCAATTTGGCCGGTTGGAAAGACAATTGATAATGATCACGACTGATCTCGTCGTGACGTGGTTATCACGTGCACAGCCGGTATAAAAGGCGCCTCATCTCACTAGAGTCCTCAATCGGCATTCTACTGCCGGCCCTGGAAGGTGACTTCGAGTCACTCTCCGGAGGCCAGCATATTTTTGACTGCTGAGGGAATCGGGGGTATCCCCGCGGCTCGGGGGGGGCGGTTTTCGCCGCAATTCGCGGGGAGGGTGGTTCCTCGCCGCAGACTGCGGCGGACCGAGTCGGGGCGTTCTTCCGCCGTGGGGCCTGGGTGACATGCTTGAGGTAAGCAATAATATAAATAGTGATCGCGGGCCATCTGGTAAAGGTCGGCGGGCCGTCGACATACGGCTGGTCGGCGAACCAAAAGCGGGCGGCCGGAGGACGGAGACCGCGTGCCAGCTGGGAAAGGTTCGCCGGCCGTCGTCCTGAGTACCTGAGTACTGAGAGTGATATCATTCAGGCGTCTATAAATTGCCACCGGCACAAAATTCTCACGGTAAACAAAGTTCATGATACCCAATTGATAAAGAGTAGGGTATGAAGCTCAGAACGTCGGAAGGCCGTGTGCCCGGGAATTTCCGACCAAGGGCGAGCTGCGGGGGCCATGTTTTGCGAGCGGAGAATCATCAGGCGCGAGGCGGGGGCGCCACCAAATTTCGTTAGCTTGGTCCTGCAGGGAAAATTCGAAACAGAGGAAAACATGTACGCTCGGGCAAATCGTATTACACGTTGAACGCTAGAATCAAACCCAAGCCACATACGGAGCACAAATTTATGGTAAGTTCACTGCAGGCACCCTTCAGTAAGTACTTACATCATCGCGCACTTCGCGCGGTGGCAGTACTCAGATATTCGTGGGGAAGTTCCCGAGAACGACAGCAGAACTTCCCTCGAAACAACTGGGGAACTTCCCCCGAACTGGGGGGGGGAGGCGAAGGGAACGTCTCGACAGCAGAGTAATGGGGGAAGTTCCCACAGCAGGAGTTCTCTTGTTCTCCCGACTGCAGGTCTTCCCGCGACCTTTCGACTGCAGATCTTCCCATTGTTCAATGATTGATCGAAAATCGACTTGCTAGAACTCGCTGTTTTCGATAGTCTCCTGTTCCTGAAAAACTGCGATCGGTCCAAAATTATTCTTCTCTGACTTAAGGTTATAGAGAAGCTTGTTAGCTCCTTTGCAAACCAGGCAGAGATGCCTTACGTAGTCCTTGAGTGGCAGATCTACCCCCTCAACTTGCGAAGTGAGAGACCACCTCGCGACTAGCCCGTCTGCATCACCGTATACGCTGCGGCTTTGTTTTCGCGTTCATCATGTTGGGGGGGGGGGAGGGAGGCCAGGGGAACAACCGAGAAGCGAACTTCCCTTGTTCTCTCCCCGAGTTGACTGTTTCGAACGCCTTATCGTTGTGTATAATTCGAGGGGAGAGGAGCGAAACGTTCCCCTCCGGGGGGGACGTCTCGCTCCTCTCCCCTCGACCGAGTGATAACGACCAAATCAGGTCTATTGTCCTCGGGATTTTCCCCGCAAATATCTGAGTAAGGTAAGTTCCCCAGTCTATCGAATAGACAAGTGACACCCACCATAGGGTTTGGAAAATTTTGGAGAAGGGTGTAGCCCGCCCAGGGTGTGAGAGAGGTGGTTCCCGGAGATCGTTATACAAGGAATCAATCATTTAAACGATGACACCGCGGAGATGTTCTTCCCGGGCCCCGCACCCTTTCGCTTGGATGTCCGGGCTTCGCGCCCATTATGAGTCATGGGGCTGGGCGGGGACCTGTTGGGCGCCAGGCGGGGAGGGGGCCCCGCCTCGCTGAGTGGTGGGTACGGGGACGCGGCCCTCCGGCGTTCTGAGAAGAAATTGAGAGCGGTGTGTTTTCATTCATACACCGTCATTCTCCGGAGGTGAGCGGCTGAAGCTGAACACACTAGGGATTAGGGAAACAGCCTCACCGGTGATGAAGATAACACGATATTGGGGCCTACTCATGTAAAACTCTGGTAAGAAAAACCACTTCACTTCCGTGAGAATTTTGTGCCCGTGGCAAATTATAACGCTGTATACCATTCCAACTGAATTCTGAGTGCCCCCCCCAAATACTTTCATACCTATCTCCCAAACATTCAATAATTTTTATTCAGCTAAATGAATCTTGTAGATCCTGCCACAAAGCGGTACAAACGCTGAAGAAGAAGAAGAATCTCCTAGATAATTGACTACCACAGTTTTCAGCATTCCTAAATCCACTGGCTGACCTTCAGTATCAATTCCTGGTCCACTGAACGCGAAAAATAGGGTGGGCCTACACTTTTGCACCGCACTGTAGGCAGAATGTCTACATGAGTGAGCGAGAACTCTCAAAGAGAATGAAACATCACCCTCACGGGTAGCCTAAAACAAAAAAAAATGATTTGGAAAATCGTCGTTGATTGAAAAAAATTGGGACTTAGTTTTTCATCATAAAAGCAGAACCCGTAACATAAGAGCAGTGTTTTGGGCATATGAGTTCCATTTCAAAGCAGCAGAGGCTTATTGTGTTGTCTTTCTAAACATGAATTGTGATCGAAACATGTCCATTTGTAAGTTAAAATTCCACTCTCACAGCTTGAGAAATGAAGGCATGCTTAGGCAACAACATACGATAAACTTACGTCAAAAGGATGTCAAACCGATTCGAACGAACTTTTCTGATGAGCCCGATGAACAAGGGCGTCCAGCAAGACAACAAAGTGAGTATGAAGCAAACCGGTTGCTCACGCGGAGGATAATTAAATCATGCACACCGCCTCAGTCAGAAAAATCGCGAACATACACAACACAACTCTTATCAGACACTCACACGCTCGATACACCGGCTATTTGACAGAAAACGGCTGGAGCTTCACGAGACCCCGCCCTCGTCGAACACAAAGAACATCCAGGCGGCTATCGGTAAACAACCAGAGATGAACTCCTCGAAGTCCACCCACATCACGGGATTATCACGGGACGAATGCGCCCAAAGCACATGTTCTGTGGACTTTCAGATTCGACAGCCATGACCATAATTCATAACCATTTCCAGCTGTACTTAGCATTAATCACAGGTGATGCAAAATATTGGAAGTTCTATCTATGTTTTTCAATTCACTTTATTTTGTAAAATAAAATAATGTAAATTCATGAATTTAAAGAGAATTGAATAGACAACCTTTAAAGCTCGATATAAAAAGAAAAATACTGCATGTATGAAACCATGTGCTGAAGGCATCAAGAAACCAAGCCCTGATTTCGATCACTTTCATTAAAACAACGATACCGAAATATTTCGGATACACACCAGTTTTCACTAACAAGGGAAGTGTTTAGAGCGGTAAACGTACCAACAGAAACGGTATGCAGTGTCAGTTTCTCTTGGTCCTCTATAGTAACTTTGTTCAATATCCAGCCCCGAGCTGTTGATTTCGAGGAGCTACGAGCTTGCAAAGTTTGGCTCTCTCAGCTCATTGATTTCGGCTGTCTCCAGTCATTGATCGTGTCAATCGGGAAGGAAGGTAGTTGAGTGTGGCGGCTTGGTGTAGTGGATAGCGATATGGACTCTTGAACATGTGATGCTAAAGGTTCGATTCCGCACCTTTTTTGTTTTTTTTTGCAGTTGCATTGAAATTTCGTATTCTGCGTAAATACACCGTCTTTGATATTGTTTTAGCGTTTTCAACCTTTTTTAATCACCCTGATATCACATGGGATCATTCACGAACAGTAGACCACACGAATTTACAATCGATTGACACGATCAATGACTGGAGGCAGCCAAAATCAATGAGCGGAGAGAGCCAAACTTTGCGGGCTCGTACCTCCTCGGAATCAACAGCTCGGGGCTGGATATTTCACAAAGTTACTGTAGAGGATCAAGAGAAACTGACAGTGCATACAGTTTCCGCAGGTGCGTTTACCGCTCTAAACACTTTCCTTGTAAGAAATAGAAGTCCAAAAACTAACTTAACCCAGTCGCCGAGGAAAACCGTAAACCGCAGTTTCTTGAAAAAGGACCGGCTCCCCTTCATTTGATTTTTGTTGAAGGCAATGTTCACGATAAAAACGATCTTCGAGATTTCACGGGAAATCCGAATGCACTGGGATCAAATGGAACAATAATGGCGAGATAACGGCTAAAAGCGAGCCATAGGTAGCCCTATACCGCTCACAAGCTTGGTCGTGGTATGCCCGCCCCGCCCACTCCCTCAACGGTGAGCAAGAAAATGGGCGGGTAGGGCATAGCGCATTCAAGTTTGAGGACTGCAGAGCTGTTTATGGATAGTTTTTAGCCGTACTTTCGCCATTATTGTTGCAATGGACCCCGGTGCATTCGATTTCCGGTGAGAACTCGAAGCCCATTTTCACTGCCTTTAATCACAGAACTGACTGCTATAAGGAATTATAAATTCAAGGTAATCAAGCATTACACCTCGCTGACCTGTTAGCGGTGACCTAAAGGCATCGTACGCGCAGAAAACCGTGTATTATTTTTGGTGTTTTTGTGTAGCTTGACCTCTCTAGTGAACGAGAATATCGAAGGGGCCATGAAAAGCCTTCGTTTATAGAGAAAAGTTAATAGGAACACATTGTAAATATAAATTGGAATTTCGCGCCAAAATGGTTCTTGAAGTTTTTCTGCATTTAGAGGCCTCGTCACTGTCATTTTCAAAGTTTGTCTGCATGTGGAGTTTGTGCCGTATCTGATTTTCATGTTGTTTTGGCGGGGTCGCATCAACATTCTATGAAAAAGTGCTAGATGACTGGTGCGAATTGGTGGCAGATTATCATCTTTAACCCCTTCCAACCTGATAACCCTACGTTTTTGAGGCGTTGAAGCTCTTACCGGTGTGGTGCACCGGGCTCATTCATGAAATGGAGCCCGAAAGTGTTTTCCAGCGCGAACGAGACCTTTAACTGAGCTTTGGACGCAAATCTATCGCGAACTAACCACGAAGCAGTTCGCGGCAGAAGGCTGGCAGGTTGGCGGTGCTGTGACCCTTAACTCGAGAAATCAGCATTTCTATGAGGCCGCTTGTGTAAGAATCGAGATGGATTTCCCGTCACGTTCCTGCGGGGAGTGGGATCTGAGCGAAATTGGACGGCCCCCATCTCATGCAATACCCTGGCTATGGGCCTATACGATTTGGGCCATGAAATCGATATAACTTTTGAGCACGTGCGCTGCCTGTGAAATGTTACAAAACTTCCTGATGGGAACTCATTAAAAAACTAAGTCAATCTTCCGCCAAAAACACGAGCTACGTCAAATTTTCTTGTACCAATGCTTGAATATTAACAGGCGCCCATGTTCGAGCAGACAATTGTACGAGACCGCCTCTAACCGCCGCTTCGCACCAGTACGCGTAGAAACCATGGGAATTTCGCGGTTTTACAGCCTTTACGCCCCAGCGTACTCCGCTACCAAAATGTCCTAAAAATGTCGACATAGGACTGAAAACTTTCAGAACTGATCTAAAGATTTTCATAGATTTTCTGTAATAAGCACTAGTTACATTCATTTCCCTTTTGCTTGATCTCTAGGAGTTCTAGATAGTTCTTGACACAAGTTTTACGTCCGTCTCCCTCAATCAACAATTTTCTGAATATTTTAGCGTCCCCCGCCCCTCGTTGAAAGCGCAAACACTTGATTGCGCATGAACAAATTGAACACATGCACTATTTATCCTAAAACACGTGAGTCAGAGAATGGAAATGCGACGGCAACCACAGGACAGAAGAATACCGCTCAAAAAGAAACTGGACATGTCAAGATATAGAGCTCAGACGCTCATTTTGTTCAAAACTGCTCATAGCGTCTTTCAACTCTTCCCGGAGTCAAATTGCGGTCCGCAATTGCGGACTACGGTTGCTGTATCACGCAACACGATCATAATCGTGACTACCGTTTATTATCACGATTATCTTTTGCGTGATGCAACAGCCGTAGTCTGCCATTGCGGACCGCAACTTGGCTCCGAGTTCGAGAGTACTTTGCGAGTATGAACGTGCTACCAGTAGTAAAAACTGTCATTAACTCGATCCCGAACCTACATCCCAAGAACATGCAAGCTCAAAGCATAAGGTAAACTCCAAAAATCAAATTTTCTTCTCAACCCAAATTTCTTCTTGAGGGCATAGTTGGGGAGCTGAACACGAACAAGTTCCCCGTTTTCTGTTTCTCGGACGACTACGGTGGGGTATGATAGGAATGATGCTTTACTTCTACCGTAACCTTGCGCACTCGTTCGAAAACGAACATCAAACTCGTGTTCAGCACCACGATGCTCCCCTACGATGAAACTTGGGCGAGGAAGAAAAATTCAAATTTTGTGGTTCACATACCGTTTTGAGCTTGTTATTGATAGCGTGCGAGTGCGCGCATATGGTGCGTTCCCTTTTCCCCCACACTTTCTCGCTGTCTCTCTCCTCGCTACGCACAAGCACGCGATGGAACAGAGAAAATTTGGGTCCGAACTAGAGAATATATATTTCATTTCACTCGCTCCGAGCTACACTAAAATGGTTTTCCTTGCCCGCCATAAATTTGAAACGAGGTGCAATTCAGGAACGTTCGACTTTCACAAAGATGAAGACGGGAAAGCAAATAGGCAAGACAATGTCAGTACAGGAGCATACAGTCCGTCCCATAATTATAGGGGCACTTGAATTTTTGCTCCAATCCTCGCAGCTTCAAAGCTAGACTATTATGGCGTAGACCATTAGATTCCTTGGTGAAAATATATACGTAGACCGATTTTCAGCGCATTTGGTCGTCTCTGTAAAGTTTTAAGCTCGGATTTGCTCAGAACGGTCACTTTTCGCCGTCCCATAATTATAGGGCACCCAATTTTGCTCTAAATTTTTCCAGTTTCACAGAAGTTTTTCAGCTGGAAATGTTTTCCGTTTCTTTTTCATCATTGGTTTCACAATGCCGAAGGCTGCGGTACTTTCCGATTCTGAAAAGCTGCCATTTCTGCCCTCCACGACTCGGGGATGTTGAACCGAGCGATTTCTCGCCAAACTGGACGCTCTGTGAATGTCATCAGCAAGCTTGTCAAGTCTCCGCACACCTATGGAACTGCTGCACACACGGGAAGGCCAAAAAAGGTCAGTGAGTGTGAAAGAAGACTTGTTATTCGAAAAGCTTCGAATTCAATTGCATCACTCCGCGAGATGCGAGCTTTCTCGGGGCTTTCTGTCGGCAGTAACACGATCCAACGCATCATTTCCAACTCGGGACGCCTGCGCCCAGCAAAGATGAAGCCGGTTCCGAGCCTGACCGTTTCTCACAAGATGAAACGGCTCGATTTCGCTAAAAGCAACATGGGCACGGATTGGAGCAATGTGTGAATTTTTTTTTGATTCTGGCTAGATTATCTCTTATGTTCCATTTATGGGTTTAAGAAGTGTTTTCCGACGAGAAAAAGTAGAATTTGGATGGCCCCGAAGGGGATTCACATTACTGGAGGGATCTTCGCAAAGACGAGCGCTACTACTCAAAGAGGGATTTCGGAGGTGGGAGCCATATGGTTTGGGAACGTTCTGTGCTTCTGGTACGGTGGCTTTGGCAGTTATTCCAACCAAAACCGACTCCACTGACTACCGGAACCTCTTCCAAACGCATTTGGTTCCATGGTTAAGGGTCTGCACGCGAGTATGGTTTACTTTTCAATAGGTAAACGCAGTTGTCCACGCGAGTCGCTCGACAATGGCTTGGTCCCAAGCCAAGAATATCGAAGTGATTAGCTGGCCGGCGATCCTAATCCCAGTAAAAACATCTGGGGAATCATTGTGCGTCAGTTATGTACAAATGGGAAACAGTATTCCACCGTGAAAGAGCTGGAAAATGCTGTATTCAACGCCTGGCACAGCATCTGTCAGCCAACAATCGGCCTTCTCAGTGCTTCTCTGCCTAATCGTATTTAAAGTGTTATTTCCAACTCGGGAAATTCCATTGAATATTGATATGTTCTATTATTGTTGTTCTTTTGCAGTTTGAAATGAATATTCTTGTGAACATGTCAGCGTCCCTATAACTATGGGACGGACTGTAGTTCTCTGGCCAGCTCTGATTAAATTTGCCGCAAACTAGCGGCAAACATACCGCTGGCCCCGTAACTGCCGCGAACTCCCCGCCTCCACATCCTTGAATTTCAAACTTCGTAGCGCTGAGACCCTACCGCTAATCTGCTGGACGAGTCTAACGCTCCAGAGAGCCCGCACGGTCTACGATGCGCAAAGCTGGCACTAATGGTGCGCCTGCAGCTCCCTTAGTGAACCAGGCTAGCTGCGCTCTCGCGCATCCCTAACCGTTAGCCTAGCGACAGAAATCTCTTTGTGTGCGAGAGAAACAGGAGAGAAAAAATGACTATTGAAGAGGAAGGAAGTTTGTAAGAGCCTGATAGGCCGAAACTCGGCAGATTCACGGGAGGTTCGCGGAAAATTTTGTCAGAGCTGGCGTAGCTAACAAGAAAAGCATCATTGCACGCCGTGACCATTCCAAATGAATTAAGCCTCCCTAAGATCAATTTTCGACGTAGAATTCGATTTTCACATTGCAGCTGCGAAACGTTTCTCTAAAAGTTAAGTATATGCGTTTTAGCGCTTCACTCGTAGACGCATCCTAACGTGTAATCCATGAATCGTCGTCGCCTCCTAAGATACACCGATGTGATTTCTACACCAGGAATCAGCCCATAGTCATCTGGTGAAAAACCATCATTCCTAAAACGCATATAACTCCGTTTAGAGAAACGTTTAGCAGCTGCAATGTAAAAAAAAACGAATTCAGCGTCGAAAAATGATCCTAGAAAGGCTTGTTTCATTTCGAATGGCCACGGCGTGTAATGATCCTTCCCTTGTAAGCAATGACTGATCATTGAAACTGAAAACAATCAAATGTGGACTCAACGAATGGACAAAGGAGAAGAGAAAAATTATCACCGATTCACTTAGGACTAACTGATATTACAATAAACCCAGAAAAATTCCTAACGGCCAGCAAATTTTCAGGCTACCAACAGATCAAGGCATTCCCTTTCTCAATATTGAACGCAGGGCAGATATGGGCAAGAACATCAGTAAACAATGAACTGTAGACAATACTCAGACCATAATACTGGCAAAAGAATGATAACTCGGCACAAAACAATAGAGAGAAACACGGTTGAATATTGAAGAGATGGGAAAAATATGAAAAAATGTCAAATACGCATCATACGATTCGCCTTCAGAATGAAGACGAAGAAACGGAAAAAAGATAGATAATATTCAATTGAAAAGTGAACATCGCGGTTTGACTTCATACGTGACTTCCTTTCGCAACATGTACAGGCCTCTAACTCATAACGTTGCTTAAGACAGAAATAAGCCGATTACCGAGATACGCTAAACCGCATGCCATACGTCCCAGTCAGCTGTCGTCAACAAACTGTTAAGACGGACATTATGAGGCGATTTACATCACGCGAAGAAAACAAAAGGTTAGTCGCCTTACATCGAACAATGTTTTCGAGAGAAAAATGAAGAACTCTCCCATCACTGGCCACCTTTCGCAACAAATCTGATGCTCTCCCAACCCGATCGAACAATTTCCACCGATAAAGGTCCGATCTCAGCAACCTACTCAAGAAAACAAAAGAAAGGAGGAACCATAAGGCGAAGTTTAAACTGTCTCGCCGCACAAAATGCGATGCGCAAATAGTCGACCTTCCAGAAGAGTATATATACTGGAGCCCACCAAGAGTGTCTCATTTACTTATCAAAAAGAAGCGGTCGACTGGAGATCAATGTGTGTTTGCTAGCGTGATAGGTGATGTGATCTACTTCAAATGAGTCGGTAATCTAAGATCTCGAAGAGGCCTGGGTCGCATTTCTACATCTCTGGACTCCGTTACACGGCCTCTGCCTGCACTGAGCTGCTTACGCACAGCACAAAGGGTGCAGCAACACGTTGGAACCAACATCGGTGGGATAATGGCCCCACTACTCGTAAATGACAGCAAACTCTATAAATTTCGACAATTCTGCGGATGCCCCTCCCTTGATAAACAGGGTTGAGCAGGCCGTTGTGGCGATTTTTGTCAGGGATACGACCCCCCATTTTCCTTTTTTTTATTAAAAAATCCCAAAATTTTACGACCCCCTGGAACAAATTTTTTAAAGCTTTATTTAGTGTCTAATTGTCAATTTTGTCAAAAAAATGTCAATTTTTTAAACAGCTTCTCTGTAACCTCCATTTCCCTGCTACTCGCACTTTTCTGTATCACTATCATAGAAGCGGTGTGGTTTTGAGAATGATTTCTTCATTTTCATAATAGAATTTTCCGAAAAAAAACGCTTCGCACCTACGATTGTGATAATAGAAGTGCGAGTGTCGGGGAAGTGAAGGCTATGTAATCTGCTTTTATATTGTTGAAAGGGCATACACCTCGCACGCGACTGACTACTCCCACCTCATTTTACCTTACCATGTGATTTGAAAAAATCTTTTTTTTTTACAAAAATTGTACGACCCCTCCCCAAATTTTCATTTTTTTCCCGAAATTTCCAAAAATTTCACGACCCCCGTTGTGACCAGTCACAACGGTGCTCAACCCTGTTGATGAATAAAGGCCAATGTCTTCACGAGCATTTCGTCACACCTACAAAAAATTATTTTTAGTCAAAATTTTCACGAAACCCTCATACTCACGTTGTGGCCGATCAAAACCACGGCAGACACTGAGAGCAGGGCGCCATGCACCCGATTTTTGAAACTCGAAAAAACTGTGCCGCAACAGTGTCGCAGAACTCCAGTCCTTAAGGCCGGAATCATACTTCCAGTAATTAGCCATGCGAAGTAATGTTTACCATCCATGTCGACCGAAAGTCGATGCGCCGTCTCTGATCGCGGTGCGCTGCACAGCTGTGAGCGACAGTGGTGGCGACAGGCTTCCGCACATTTACAGAATTGTCACTGTCATACACCACGACAGAGCTGTCGCGATCGCATAACACTGCGACGTTGCTGTCGCTCAGGGTCAGGAAGCACCAATGACAGCACTGGATTGGACGGAAAATCGGTCTCTGTCATTAGCACCCGTCGCAGCCCGCAGCACTGCGTCGGACAGCAGCGACACCGCCCGATTACGGCCATTTTTATACCAAAAGTTTGCAACCGCGACAGGCGTGGTAGCCAGATATGAATCGTATTGGGACCCGCTACACACCACAGCAATGTGATGTCGTAGGAAGACTTTGCAGCACCTATCGCGGTCGCTGGCTCGTAAGAGAATGATATGCCAGAAATATGAAAACCGCGAGGTAAACGGCCACTGTGCAACGCGCTGCGACGGGTGCCAGTGACAGCGACCCAGCCAAATATAGTATCATGTCGGGCGTTTCCTGGCCCTGAACCACAGCGACGCAAAAGTGTGGTGCGACCGCGACAGGTCTGTCGTGGGGTATAACAATGGCTTACCCCGCGTTTCCACAATTCAAGCATAACATCCCTGTTCGAGCCAGCGACCGCGACAGGTGCTGACAAGTGTTCCTGCGACAGCACATTTGTACTGAATGGGTCTTGTCCCCACACGATTCGCGACAGTTGGCGGTACCTGTCGCAAAGTTTTGTATAACAATGGCCTATGTTAGCCCTCCGCGACACGTTGTTGCGACGGACGCGCGGCAACTGTTCCTACGACGGCCAATGCCATTGTTCCGAAGCAGGTCCCCCCGTATTTTGTACTGTATGGCAGGCCTGTCGCTCATGACAGCGACAAGGTATGCCACAGATTTTATATTGCATATCGAAATCATATAGGAGCTGGATAATTGTTCAAGAGACCACTCCTGTACGACAAAAAAAAGGACGACAGGCTCGGTCAACTGTCACGCATCGGGTGAGAACCAGGTCCACATCGCAGAAAATTACTGTTCAGGGCCTCTTTCAGAGTTCGATCGCTGTGGGACGCGATCGTGTGCACGGCGACGCGAACGGCAGTGTTGTGCGACCGTGACAGTTCTGTCGTAAGATATATCAACGACCAAACAAATCAATAGAAAATGTTCAGTTGATGCAAAGCTCGATGATTTTTGGTTCTCGTACTGCGAGTTACCACAAGAAATAGTCGGGAAAATTATTTTCGCAGCTTCTACTGAGAGCTCGTAATTGCTCACAGCATCCTCGCAAAGCGAAAAAAACTATAAAAGCCCTATGCGAGACCTTGTCGTCCAGCGCTGTAACTGCTCGTGGCGTCCTCGCAATGCGAGAAAACTGTTAAATCCGGCCAAACCTTCTTGCCGCATGCGATGACGCTTCAAGCGAGCATCCATATGCTGATATGGGGTGCTATGTGGGAAGGGGGGGGCACTATGCCGCGATGGACTTGGCCACGCCCATTTTGCTGTGCCGCACTAAATTTGAGCACCTACCCGGGGTTTCCCTCCCCTGCCAAAATCAGGAGAGTCATTGCGGGACGGAAAAATGGGCGTGGCCAAGTGCGATACAATAGTGCCCCCCCTTCCCACATAGCACCTGATATGGTTAGGTCCGAGGCTTGTTTCCTCAAGAAAGAAAACATTTGAATTCATACCGCGGCGATTTAAATCTCACCAGCGGCTGGCTGATAATTGCCCGCCAGCGCTGAGATTTAAACCGCCGCGGCTCGAATTTCAATGTTTTGTCTTCAGGAAACAAGCCACGGACCAGGGGTGTGCGGAAAATTCTTTTCGGTAAATTTTTTACCGAAATTTTTTCCCGAAATTTTTTTTCGGTAAATACGGTAGGAAAATTCGGTAAAAATTCTGACTTCGACTTTGATATATATTCCATTGTTATATGTAATGATACGGTAGCACAAATGACCAATACTATTTATGTATCATTTTCAATAGTGCATGAGGATAGTGCAAATAATGAGTGAGTTTTACATATTAAACTGAGCTCAACGGGTGAAGCTGATCAGCGAGACGTTGATTTTGAGAAAAAATAACATTTCAAAATTTTCTGTCGTCAAGGTCTTTCTGTAGTTACTCAAAATCAGGGCAGCTGAGGTAAACATCCATTCCGCCTCAGCTTTGCCAGGAGGCGCGCAAAAGTACTTATTGGTCAGTGGGGAAAGGTGCTGGTACGATGATTTCACAATGGAGTCGTTCCAGAACTACAGCGGATTCAGTGTTGTGTCCTGGGTTCTCCGAAATTTAAAAAAAAAAAGTAAGAAATCTTCTTCTTTGCAGCCACAGAGAGGGGTTCTGTCATAGGTTCAGAAACCCGGCCACTAGCACTGGGTTCGTCCACAGATCCATTGTCGTCAATGTAGTCGGTCTTTTCGGGCAATTGAACAGGTGCGCAGTAGTATGCCCTTGACTACCGCAATCAGGACACTCGTCAGGTTTGCTGTTGTCAATCCTATGCAAGTATGACATAAGCATGGGGGAGTGTCCACAGCGTAACGATGCAAGGGTGCACCTGGCACGCCTGCCAAGTTCCATCTCTGTCTCGGAGACCTTTGGAGGTGCGACTCCCAGGATGGGGTTTATGGCAACTCTGCTCAAGTGTTCGTTCACGAATCGGGTATGCTCCGCGCGCAAGAGACGGAGGCGTTCTTGTTGTGCTTCAGTCCATCTCTGCACATCTACTTTCGACGGAGCATCAGCGAAAGGCTTTCTGATACATCTCTCTCTCACCGGGTTTAGTACTCTTCGCGAAGGATGATTCGGCTGCTTCACTATGTTAATGTACATTTGTTGCGCCTGGAGTTGGCAGTGGTCTCTAACTGGCAATATGCGAGCTTCGGCGTGTAAGTGCTCTATTGGAGAGCTTTTAGAACAGCCTGTTGCACTGCCCAGAGCACAACTTTGGCCGCCCTGCACCTTGGACCAAGAGGTGTCCGACACGATGTGCTGCCAGACTGGCGCAGCATACTCCAAGGCGGGTTGCACAATAGCCTTATACGTGGTCAGGCTCGTTTCTTTATTGCATCCCCAGGACGTTCCACCGAGAGCACGCAGGACGTTGAGTCTTGTTTTCACTGTGGCTTGCTTCTGCTCAGTGTTCTTATGAAACTTCAACGAAGGATCCAACACGAGTCCAAGCAGCTTGGGGAATCGGGTGGCCTGCATTTGAGTTTCGTCCATTTAACCATAGGATGGGCCGAGTAAGAAATAGGCCGATTGAGCAAGAAACACCCGAATTTTTTTTTCGGTACAAATTTCGGTAAATTTTGAGAAAAAATCGGTAAATCAAAATTTACCGAACAACCCCGGTAAATCCGGAAAATCGGTAAACGGAAAATGCGCACCCCTGACACGGACCCAACTATACATAATTATGTATGTACATATCAGTGCTCAAAGCTCGCGGGACTCTGAATGCGCCCTAATCCGGTCTATAGCCTGAAAATCCGAGGCCTTGTTTCGGAAAAGAATGTTTACCTCGGTTTCTAGAGAGTCAAAACGTGCCTAGTGCAACTTGGCACAGAAATATGTAACGAACGGACAAGGGAACTTTGAATGTAACAAAATCTATCGGTGGAAGGCTCGCGTCAGCTGCTCCAGCGCCAATATTGCGCGGTCCCGTTTGGACGACATGGGTAACTCGTACGTGTCCGCCCCACCTTGCCGCGAGATTTTTAGCAACAATACAAAAAGTCGCTCCAGAATCGGTTTACTGCACACATTTGAGTCTCGGCTACTGTGTCGAGCTCGAGAATTCTAAAAACTCTGGGAGTAGAGGTACAGGGAATGTTTTTCTGAAGGTGTAGCAACTATAAGAGGGATCGTTTGGTTTAGTACAGGCTTCCTTGGATCCGAGAATCAACTTTTCAGCTTCTAAAACTGCCATGTGGTGAGAGGGCGTCCCACTAACCTTTCTGACATGTAGCACAAGGAAAACCTGTAGCTGCAAGGAAAGAAAGGCGGTTTCGTCCTGAGAGTCGCCGTTAAATGCCCGCGCGGCAATTGAGCGCGATCGACATGTGGACGAGTTCTCCTTCCAGCAGTAGCAGATGACACGACGATTAATTTCGGTTGTTTTTCACATTTTTCATTGTTCGCTGCTTTGGCTTTCAGCGATTTTGTGCTTGTTATCACTGTGTGGTCCATAATTTAGACCGTAGCATCTCAGGCGACTGCCACTGATAGAGCCAGATGATTCCCCGAAGCTCCATACCGCTAATTCAGGGTGTATTGCAACAGTAAAGTTGAAAGAACGACTGAAATGAGCCGTAAATAGCCCTGTACTGCCCCGAATTCTGGATGTGGTTAGCCCGTGCCGCCCACTTTTCGATAGCTACCGAGGAAGTGGGCGGGGGTGCTATGTGGGAGGGGCGGGGGCACTGTTTTATCGCACTTGGCCACGCCCATTTTTCCGTGCCGCAGTGACTCTCCTGATTTTGGCAGGGGAGGGAAACCCCGGGTAGGTGCTCAAATTTAGTGCGGCACAGTAAAATGAGCGTGGCCAAGTTCATCGCGCCATAGTGTCCCCCCCCCCCTTCCCACATAGCACCTGGGCGGACGTTCCATATCCCAGATTTAAGAGATCGTTTATACTCGGATCGTACTGGGTGATGTAGCTGCAAGGGGGCGGGCACTTAGCCACGCCCATTTTTCCGTATCCCAGCGACTCCCCTGATGTCGGAAGTTGGAGTAAAACCCCGGGTTGGTGCTCAAATTGCACGGCGGCACGGAAAAAGGAACGTGGCCAACTGCAAAGGTCAAATGGCCCCCTACTCGCTGCGATAGCACCTCGTACTGATACTTTGGGTTCCTTATGGTACGTTGGCGCAAATTCGGTGAATGTATGCTATAACAAATGCGCACCGAGTTTGCGTCAACGCACAATAAGGAACTTGAAGTATCAGTACGACTGCGTGGCCCTCTTCAGGCGTTTTATCGGCATTGTTGCAATGCACTCCGGATGATTCGATTTCCAATGAAAACTCGACCATTGTTTTTGTGAACAGTAGCTTTATCGCAGCGAGCAATGGGGTTCCTATTTTGGTCTCTTGCGGGGAGGAGATACCCGCCCACTTTCCTGCCGATGACCTATCATAGGGGCAGCGAAGGCTGACATGATAGGCCGACGGCGAGAAAATGGGCGGATTTTCTCCTCCCAGCAAGCCATCTAAACCAGTACCAGCAATGGATAGATAATAGGTAAGGCTTAAATCATACTCCCAGCGTTGCTGGAAGTATGAACTAAGCCTTATCTAGTATTTTTGACACGCGGCTAAATCTACGCCTGACATCCGACGTCAATTATGGTGTTTCGCGTGTGCCACTGCAGACGACACACCATAAACGACGGCGACCTTCAAAAATGCGTTTCGCCGCAATGTTGTGGTGAAAACCTATCGGAAAACAATGTTTTGCGTTGACGTATGTTCCTTAGAGGGTGTAAAAAACGATGGAAGCAGAAATTTTAGGGTGGAATATGACAAGGTACAAATGTTGTGGAGATATGACATTCTCAATGGGAATGCACAGCTACGAATTTCTTTCTTTTCATTTCATTTCTTTATTACACGGTAGAACCGTGGGAAAGACAAACAACAAAATGAAATACCGAACAGCAAGCCAAAGAGAATAAACATAGTAGCACAACAATCAAGCAAATGGATAGATTGACCATGAAGCATACATGGGCACCATGAAGGAATGAGATCCAATAAACATCACTCCTGGGACAGCAGATAGCTCTCAAGTGCCTTCTTGAATTGAGTGAATTTCCCAACTACCAACCCTGACCGAAGTAATTTTTTAAACTCAGACCCCGCCCTGTTGGCATGAAGCATACACTTTCGCCGAATATCGTTGTCTCTAACCTCCACTGCTCACCCACACGCGAGAGAATCTCGGGAAATTTGGAGTTTTTGCGTGTAGGCCTTGAGGTAAGCAGAATGGCCACCTGCGAGAGTTGCGCGAGAGCGCCTAGACAGGTCGGCTTCCATATCATCGACTCGAGTAGGCACACCGCCAAAAATAGGATTGGGTTGAGCAGAGGACAGGAAGCCAGCAACGAATTGTATGTGCTCTGCCATCTCCTAAGTGTGGGCCTAAACCCTTTCGCAGTCATTATTACTTGCTTACCTTGCCTGGTGGGTTTCTTCGGCTTGACCAGCTTATTCATAAGATCTTTGTATTTTTTGTAAGGCAGCCGTTGGTGCTCTTTCGGAATAGACGACCCACTGAAGAATGCAATCAAATTAGCAGTTGTTTGGGCATGACCGACAGCTCGGTGGCTCACATCAAACAACTCAGTTTATCTGAAGAGGTCCAAATTGTTCGACGGCTCTAGTGGGACAAACTATTCGACGGCTCTAGTGGGACAAACATTTCTCATGAAACTTCTCTAGTAGGTCGTCTATTCCGAAAGAATACCCAGTCGTTGGAACACTATTCGTAGACCGAGAACTAGGCTTCAGCCCACAAGCCGAACTCTCAACAATCAGGAGATCCTTCACTACCATGAGTGAACACATCTCATCGCATCCGCCCTTTGTTGATGTTTCATCGTTGAAAAATCATTTTAAGGAACGGTACCGACATCAACATTAAACACACAACGTCGTAACCTTCATTGAACCGTTGCCTACTTTTCCATCTATGTCATTAATAAAGACAGTTCAACCTGAGGGGTTACTTTTGATACTACAGTTTCACATTAAGCCTAATTTGCTGATATGAGTCCGGGCGGAGCAAGCAGCGCAGCGGTTGGTCTTGGCAAAGTATAAAAGGGATAAGGAGGTTTTGACATAATAAGCCCGATCTGCCGTACTTCGGCCGCCTCAAAATGAGGGAGCTAGGCTATATATAGCAACCATTCACATATCGTTTGTCAGTTACTATCGCATACCATGCTAGAGGTTTATTTTTGGATGAGTGTATAAACACGTCCCTCACAAGGGAACTACTTTTAGTCATCCTGGCCATTCCAAACGGAATGCTAATGCTCGTTTTTCAAACCTGGCAGCAAGTTAATGGTACCCAACAAAATTTTTAGGGTGTTTTAATTAAAGAAATCCCGGATTGGGCTCAAAACTCTTGTGTGCAAAGGTAATCTAGGGTGCTCAACACGAACCTGGAGTCCTTTTGTCGATATTCTGAGGTTTACTGTACGTTATGGTAGTCACCACGCCCTTTTAGGGTCAAAACCCACCCTAGCATTTCGAAAATGGACAAATGTACGATAGATCCGTTTTACCTCTCCATATTATCCACGAATACAAATTTTGAGTCAAATCTGAGGCTTTGACCAAATTACCATATAATGCCCCCCTGTAATCTGTCGAAATCGATAAGCGGACCTCAGATACGTGTTCGGCACTCCAAGCAACCCCCAGGAAAACAATTTGAGCCATATCTGACGTAGCACTCCGGGAATTTTCAAAAGTCGCGACTTGCAATCAAGCGAATCTAGTCGAAAACTTTGCAAAATTGACAGATAACCCCAGATTCGTGATCAGCGCCTCGAATAACCCACCTGAGAGGTTTTAGAGTCAAATCTGGGACAATTATTCAAAACGCTTCCAGAGCCCTCTCATTGCTATATAAATAAACGCCCAACAGAAAATCCGTCCAAAACGTCTGTGCAAAGTTTGTAAAATGTTCCTTCACCAAACTTTGCCCAGGGGGGGGGTATTTTTGGGCGCCGAACAGGATTATGAGGTCCGTTTCCTGATTTTCCAAAGACTAATTTTGGAAGGTACAATTGGTATTTACGGAAATCTGGCAAAAAAACCCTTTTTTTCAGATTGGCTTTCGGCAACTGCGAAGACCATAATTGATATTTATGCCAAAAACGGCTCTAGAAAACTACATTTCATTCGGATTGGCCAAGCTGACTGAAAGTGATTCCCTTGTTAGTGAATTTTATTCAATTGAATTGATCACCACGCCAAGTAAAACCAAATCACTCAGAAATTCGTAGCTGTCCATTCCTATAGAGAACCTCATCTCTCGACAGCATTCGTATACCCTCCCGTATTTCACCCTAAAACTTCTGCTTTCATTGTGTTTACACCTTCTAAGGAACATACGTCAACGTAAAGCACTGTTTTCCGGTAGGTTTTCACCACAAAATTGCGGCGAAACGCATTTTCAAAGGTCGTCGTCGTTTATGGTGTGTCTTCTGCAGTGGCTCAGGCGAAACACCATAATTGACGTCAGATGTCAGGCGTAGCTCCGACACTGGCAGCGGAGTCCTACGGGAGAAAACGACGATCGCGGTCTCCTACAGGAGCTGTTTTGTCCTGTGGGAGACCGAACTAGAGCGAAACGGTCTCCTACAGGACATGCTGCCGCATCGCTATCACTGGGTCTCCTACAGGACAAAACAGCTCCGGTAGTTGACCTGGAACGCGCACGTTGAACCATTGATCGAACCCGCGCGGTGTACGATACGCGTGTGCATGGGGTGGGGAGCCGATTCGCCCATGCAGGCTCACATAGGCGTCACCCTCATTGATTGATTGGGATGCTCAGGAGCCGAAATCCCTCCTTCATGATAAGTGAGTGAGGAATTATAATGGGGCTTCACGCCCTACACTAATTTTTGTAGTTGACAAAATTGTCAACGAGGAAGTCTGAAATTCATGCTTCGATAATAAACAAACCGAAAACTAGGCGATTTTTGCTGGATTCCTGCAAACATGATTTAAAATTCCCTCCAAACTACCGTACAAGATTCGGTCTCCTACAGGAGACTAACAAGACTCCTTCAGAAGAAAAGCAGGACTCCTGTTGCAGGGGAGACTAGGACTCCCAGCGGACTCCCGTAGGACTCCGCTGCCAGTGTCGGAGGATTTAGCCGCGTGTAGTATTTTTGTTACCACCAGAGTTCTATCAGTTTTTTTTCTGTTTGATTGAGTCTAACTTCTTTCAATCCTATGACTTTTCACTATTCAGGGTCAACGTGAGCATCATGCAAGCTGTAGACGTTTCGAAGAAATTGTTCGATGACTACCAGAAGTCGACCCCGTCAAGACTGAAGATTATAGACGCGTACATGTTGTACATCTTGCTCACAGGCATCCTACAGGTGACGGTTTATTTTGTATTGTTGGGGTAACCGCGAAAGAGATTGCAGCGAACACCCCAGCAGCCTGCGCTGCGTCGTGTATGCCCACGAGAAATGTCGTGATCGATCGACGCCTGCGACAGGCGCGCGGGCTGCTGAGTGGTCCGCAGCTATCCCTTTCGCGGATACTCCCACCATATTTGTTTTTTTTTTCATCTGAACACACCTCTGAACGACATAGAATTGCATAAAGGCGAGATTGGCGATTTGAAGTATAGAGATTCATAGTGGTATAGTTCGGGTAACCAGAAAAGGGATAGCTGCGGACAACTCAGCCGACTGTGCTGCGTCGTGCACGCCCACGAGAAATGTGGTGGTCGATCGGCGCACGCGGCAGGCGCGCGGCATGAGCAGTCTGCAGCTATCCCTTTCGCGGATACTCCCACCATATTTGTTTTTTTTTTCATCTGAACACACCTCTGAACGACATAGAATTGCATGTTACGTAAAGATACCTCTAGTCGCCGTCGCGCGGCGAGGTGTGATGGAGCGCGCTTGTCACACCACGCACACATACACACATACCGCTAGTCGCATAGTGGTGAGGCCAATGCTGGCAGTTTTGATTCATATCGCATACCTTTTTTCTAGGATACATTTTTAGCCCAAATACTGACATTGGATCCATTATTAGAGCGAATTTTTAATTGTAGTGGAAAGCGACCACGCCAACACCTGCTGAACTAACAGCACCTGAGTATTTCGTTAATGATTTGATTTGATTTATTACACGGTAGAACCGTGTCAAAGACAACAACAGAATAATAAAAGCACTAAAATCAGTCGAACAACAATAAACAAATGGATCAACTGACTATTAGGCATACATCGGCACCATCAAGAAAAGAGATCTTACAAACATTACTCCTGGGACAACAGATAACACTCAAGTGTCTTTTTGAATTCACTTAGTTTCCCCACTATCAAACCTGACCGAAGTAGTTTATTGAATTCAGACCCCGCTCTATTGACAAAGAAGTGCTGTCGTACGTTCCGCCTGGCCCCAATGAGGCCCAATTTCACCGGTGCTCCCCTAGTGGTTGATGGTCTAAGGTTGAACAGCCGGCTAGCCTTGATACCAGCACTCCCATGAATGATCTTATACATCATTATCATATCAAACCTTCTTCTCCTGCGCTCTAGAGTGGTTAGGCCCAGTTTGGCGTTTCTGGTGACATGACACACGTTGCGATTCGTCTGAAACCACGATGTCCGGAAGTAAACTCTACGTGTGAAAGTATTCTGGACTTTCTCAAGCGCGTCGATGGATCCTTTTTTGTATGGATTAAAAACTACCGTACCATACTCCATTAGTGGACGTACGTACGTTTTATACACCTCGGTCAGCACGTTTGCATTAGTAGTTGATAGTGCTCGAAACGCGCAGTGCATCATCCTATTAGCCGTGGACGCAACCTGGAGGCAGTGATAATCGAAATTAAGATCGTCCTTGATAAGAAAGCCAAGGTCCTTAATCTCGCTGACCTCGCTCAACTGCAACCCGTCGATAGTATAGAAGTCACAAAGTCGCCTCTTACCAAGCTTCATCACTTTAGTCATTCGCTGGAAAGCGGCAATTTCCAGTCATTCGACCATTTGGCTACATCATTGAGAGCTTTTGCAAACACTCCGAATCCTCCATTGTCAAAATAGGTTTATACAACTTAAAGTCATCAGCGAATGCCGAACAGCCGACGCTGTTCAAGGATATGATCGAGGGAAGTTCATACGTATAGATATTAAAGAGAATTGGTGAAAGCACTTCTGGGGAACACCACTAAGGACTGCAAAAGGAGAGGAGAACGTACTATTAAGCCTGACCCTGAAAGTTCTACCCGTGAGAAAAGCACGAATCCAAGCCACTATACGTGGATGGATACCCACTATTTCCAGTTTGTTTACTAATTTGCGATGAGAAACTCTGTCAAATGCCTTGGAAAAATCAAGGTAAATAACATCCACACCTATATCTTTGTCCAGCGCACGCGTCCAATCATCAAGTGACTCCAGCATAGCCGAAATTGTCGATTTACCCTTTTGAAAACCATGTTGGTGTTCCGAAATGATGGAGTGCTCCTCTAGATGAGCCATAATTCTTTTATTTATTACTTTTTCGAAAAGCCTTGCAAAGATAGACGTAATACTGATGGGACGGTAATTGTTGGGATCAGAAAATGGCTTCTTCTTTGGTATAGGAGTAACAAAGGATGTACGCCATCTACTCGGAACATCTCCACGCATAAAACTCAGGTTGAAAATATGTGCAAGTGGGCTAACTATGATATCAATCACCTTTTTAATGAAACATAATGGTATGTGATCAGGCGTGTCAGAAAACGAATTAGGCCATTTGGCTAGTAGCTCCGACAATTCCCCCGGGTGAAACCATACAGAGTCAGGCATGACAGGAAAAAGAGAAGGACTAACAAGTTCATCAAAGTCAGTATCCTCAAGGAAAGCCCTCCTAAACGCATTTGCCAAAACTTGAACTTTATGGCCGTCCTCGACTGCACTGGAACCATCTTCTCTCACAAGACATCCAACCTCAGATTTACTCTTGAGCCTCGAATTAAGTAGCCTATAGAATAAGTTTTTATTCTTAGATTCGATAACTTTCCTTTCCTTATTGCTATAATACTTCTTCAAACGTTTTTCAAATAACGCAGTAACTCTTTTATACTCGCACCAATCATCGGCCCTATTACTACCATTTGCCATGTTCCAAGCTTGAGATTTCCTGTGAGAAAGATTTTTCAAGTGCTCTGGGAGAAACGCCTTCTTCGTAGACACCAGGCTACTCGGAACAAATAAGTCAATGGTGTGGTCAAGACTGGAAAGAAACAGTTCATATTTAGCTTCCACAGTATCCACAGTACTCAGTGAGCCATACCAATCAACACTACCCAGGTATTCGTTTATACACGCAAAATCCGCTTTACTGTATACTCTATTGTAAATTTTGGTATCGGATACGTCGATATGCACGTTCAGCTCAAATACTATAGAGGCATGGTCACTAGTGCCCAAAGGGGCCAGAGTATCCACTTTTACAATCAACCCATCCTCATTGGACAGTAATAGATCCAAAATATTACTACCTCGTGTAGCCACAACGTTAGCCTGGGTAAGATTATGCGACGCGCACATATCTAGAAATTGCTTACTACTCGGGTTAGTAGCTGTAGGAACAAGCTGTTCCCACGATATATCTGGTAAATTGAAATCGCCCGTAATAATACAGGACTGTCTACAGGAAAGCAAGTCGCCTAAAGTTTTAGTAAAAATTTCAAAAGAGGCAGCAGGGCAAGCAGGCGCCCTGTAGGCAACAACTATTCTCAGCGTCCTATTACTAACCACTATGTCAGCACAAAGTAACTCATAACCTTCCGAAAAAGACTCTTCGTAAACTAACCTTGGACAAAGAGATTTACACAACAAGAGGGCCACTCCCCCGCCCCTCTTGTGCGGTCTGTCACATCTAAGCAGGTCAAACTGAGAGCATAAACCACCGAATAGCGAAGCATCAGTGACAATTGGGGTAAGCCATGTTTCCGACAGCGCAATTATGCCAAAGCCAAATTGTTGAATTAGTCCGATCAAACTGTTAATATTTTTAGATACAGATCGAATATTCGCGGATAGACACCGTATATCGTTATCAGAAGTCCGAGGAATGTCTACATGTTTAAACTAGATTGAACTTGCGAAGAACTGACAACAACTTCGCAGGCAATTTCAGGCACAACAGAACTGGAAACTTCGCAGGGAACATCAGGCACAACTAGATTAGGAGGCGACTGGGTAAGAGAGTCATTAACATCAACAACGGTATTAGAGGTGGAGCGCGCTTTGTGCGAATTGTTACGACGAGCCATTCTTTCCGCACTCAGCCGTGCGCGTTCTTCACGCGGAAGTGAAGGACGAGCAAAAATACCTTTCTTAAAAGGAAATGATTTCAAACGAGGAGCATTACGTACAGCACGACTAGCGAAGTATGAGCTAGGAAAAACAACTTTCAGTAAGCGATCATGCGAATGGTGACGAGGACCCATCCGATAAACACCAATAGGGTTACAATCGACATCCAAATGTTCGAGAATCTGGCCTACTCTCGAAAAATCCTGTGATAATCTGCTACAGCGGGACTGGCCCCTCAACTCGGGGACACCAGCTATGACAATACACCTATCACGTTCTATATCCTCACGCAACGATGGTAATTGATTAGACGGGTTACGATTGGACGAGAGCTGGGTGATATTGGTAAGCTCGGCAACATCAACATTAGAACGAGCATCAATAGCCTGATCACGTATCGATTGGCGCAACATGGTGTTTTCATCCATAAGAGCTCTGACCTCCTTATTAAGACTACTCACGAAGTTCAACAGTTCAATATTCTTATACAAGACAGCAGTTGCCCGGCGTTTGCCTTCCAACAGGAAGGCCATGAGCACTCGGGCATAGTGGGGCACGGCTTCATCTTTGACAATTGCATCGGCAGCCTCTTCGTAGTCGGATTCAGACATCGAAACATTCAGGTCACCACCATTGCAAGCCATGCCATTAACCATAACTGTTGCCATTTGAACGTTGTAGCACTACACCAGATATACCTGTTTCAACTGCGTGAATATATGGCAAACGTGGCAAGGAATGATGGTAAGTGGCGGTTCCCTCAAACTTGGGTAATTAAACCTTTTCCTAACAACTTGCTCATTCACAGGGATTTTCACGGATTTACGCTTCTTTCCTCAACACGTGTTCAATGATGTATTTAACATTACCTTCTAAATGTATCAAAATATATTATATAGGCTCGCAAAAAATCAATAATTAACAACACATTTCTTCATGAGAAAGTTTGTTTATGAATTCATGCTATGGGATGAAATTTTTGATAACCCAGTTCTATGTTAAGCTGAGCTCCAGTTATCTCCTCCTCTGCGGGCAAATTCACTTCCTCTAGATGCTGTGGTTCCGTCTCAGGAGAATCACTTTCCAGCTCGTCGGCTTCCAAGTCAAAATCGCAAACGTCTACAGTACTGTCCTGCTGATCTAGGTCCCCATAGGTCTTAACGGCATGCCAATGCTTACAGGAAATGCCCGTTCTATTATCTAGGCACGTGCAGAACCAAGAGTAGGGGCACACGTCGCAGAGACGACAGTGAGCGTTACTCTGAAAAAAAAATCGACGGTTTTTAAATCTTAAAGTTCTAAGTTCTGAATATACCATCACATTGCAAGAGCATCTTCCCTGCCACTTAACGATGTAAGATTTATCTGAGTCTGCCGACTCAACGTTCCACTGATTGCTTTCAATATGGACAATTTTCTCCCGGCGACTGTCGTAATGTTCAACCGCTCGCCTATGGCGCCTATTCGTTTCCAAGGCGCGGAAGGAACACTTAAGAAGTCTGCGACGATCCTAAAAGATGACACTTGATGCTAATAATACTATTGTCTTTGCATGTACAGCCTCGCTCTAACTCGTTCACTATCCTTCTGGATGTAGCTTACCGCGCGATTGCACCTGATTTCAACCAATGTGAGATGTCCTCTAGATGAAGAAAAATAATCACCATTACCGCAGTCTACGATATTTTCCAGATTTTCTGAAATCCACCGATTTCTGCATTAATGTGAGGCAGTGTTTCTCGCATTCTATCGCTAACCATTGCTAAACCAGAATGAAATTTTTTTCTCTTCTCCTCTAAGGGTGAATTAATATAAACGATACATATGTTCGTTTCTTTGAAATATCTAAGAATGCTCCCACACGAGAGGCTCGCAGGCGAAAGTTGCATCGTGCTCAGTTGGTTAAATTGCGTGTGGATGGACTTGACGCACCTGCGCCGAATCGAATAGGATGTGAATAAAAAAGATTGTGCCTTGTGTATCTATTAGTTATGAGGATTCAGTTCATACTAAATCAATTGTTGCTCGCCATTGTTTAAATTTTTTTATCTCTAGTTTCGAGACAATCTTGTTTTTGACTATCGACACACATTGCACGGTGTTCATGAGCAGCATTGTTTCCGATACGAGGACAAGTTACGATTGGTAGCAATGGTTAACCCTTATTTATGGAAAAACTGCCTACATGTAGGCAGTTTTCAGTTCAAATCGCGGCTCAACGATTGAGCCGGTTCATTTGCGTTCCTAGAACGTAAACAGTCTGGCACTCTGAATCAAATTATGACGAGAAACATAACCATTTAACTTGTTCCTCACTCCTCTGTTTGTTTCAGCACCATGCGACTAGCGGTGTGAGGATGTGACAAGCGCGCCCCATCACACCTCGCCGCGCCAGCCGCGCGACGGCGACTAGAGGTATTTTTACGTAACACGCATAGAATTGCATAAAGGCGAGATTGGCGATTCGAAGTATAGAGATTCATAGTGGTATAGTTCGGGTACCTCAAGTTCCACGGTGATCTCAATGCTGATCGATATACCGCGGCATTGACACTGACTCTAGATGGCGAGTAATTCAACTTTTACTCTAATGACAAGCTGGTTTGTACCCTTGTGCTTCAGCGTTCCGCCGCGGCTGACATTTTCGTCTCTGCTCAAATCTCGAGCGTCACTAATATATGACCTGCCGCTGCGGTAGAGAAGAACGATAGTTAAGTGCGCCAGAATCGGGCTACCGTAATCTTAGCCGTGAAATAAATTGTTTGACGACGGTTTTTCACGGACGAAACTACTCATTCGACGGCCATAATCATATATTGAGAAACCATGATTTTTCTCAATGTTTCTATCCCATCTGAGAGTTTTCTGGGATTTCTGGTAATGGTAGGGGTTGGAATGATAATCTCAGGCAAGAGCACCTCCACCAACTACTCTACGATCGAGTTCGAGAATAGTCTTCAAATCGAGAAAGGAGGCTGCAACTGCTCTCGGAAAGAATTTTTTTTTCATAACTCAGGCTAAGAGGGGGAAACAGAATCGAGGACTGTAAGAGAGTTCTGCAAGTTGCCACTCATGAACGAAGCGGAAGCAGTGACGCCTGCGTAGATTGAAAGGTGGCAAAAGAGATACGCAACTCGAAGGCTATAGGGCCGGATGGCATTAGTCCAGCGGTAATGAAGAAACTGACGAGTGAGATTGTGCCAATTCTGGCTGACGTCATCAACACTTCATTTCGCACGTGCATCCTACCTCAAGACTGGAAAATGGCAAGCGTCATTCCGTTGCCCAAGCCTGGTAAATCGTCATCTACAGCGAAGGGATACAGGCTAATAAGTCTTTTATCACCAAAGGTCAAGGTCGCTCAGAAACTGGTCGTGAAGGAGCTTGCCGAGCATAATAACAAACAGCAGCACCAGCATGGATTCCGAAAATTACACTCTACCACCACGGCGCTGCTGGAGATTGTGAGCTATGTCTTGGATGGCTTAAACGCCGGAAAGCCTCAACACACTGTTGGAGTAGCCCTGGACATCACTAAGGCGTTTGACACTGTCAACTTGGGTATACTGTCTGAGAAGCTATTGAGGTCCACCATCCCGCCTTGGCAGAAGCGATGGATTACGGCACTCATCAAAGGGCGCCGAGCTAGAGTGCTGTTTCAGGGACATGTCTCTAATAGCATCCCGATCCCTGCCGGTGTCCCTCAAGGAGGAGTCATATCGCCTGTTCTGTTCAATCTTTACCTTGAAGATGTGCCCGTCCCCCCAGGTGACATCAAAGTCGTTGCGTATGCGGATGACATACATCGCCATCTTGTGCCGGGACAGAGACATTAATGTAGCTGCACGCAAGATCATTAGCTACCTCGTCGTCCTGAAGAGCTTTCTCGATGATATGATGCTGACTCTCTCTGCCGCTAAATCATCTGTCTCTTTCTCCACTGACCTAAGGAACACTGCTCACCCCGTCGTGAACTGGGAAGACGCTCGTCTGCCTGCCGCACGTTTCCCGAAGCTGTTTGGTCTAGTATTGGATCCTTCGCTGGAGTTCCATAAAAACACTGAGCAGAAACAGGCTACAGTGAGAGCTAAGCTCAACGTCTTGCGAGCTTTGGGAGGTACGTCGTGGGGAAGCAGTAAGGAGACGATCCTGACCACGTATAAGGCAATCTTGCAGCCAGTGTTGGAGTATGCAGCACCGGTATGGCAACACATAGTATCGGATTCATTGTGGACAAAGATGCAGCGAGTTCAAAATGCTGCTCTTCGGATTGCCACTGGGTGTGCAAATAGCACTCCAGGTGAGCATCTTCATGCTGAAGCCCGTATTCTGCCTGTTAAGGAGCACTGTCAGTTCCAAGCGCAGCAACTGGTTATTAATATCGTCAAGCACCCTGATCACCCATTAAGAAGGATTATGAATCCTGTGAGAGAGATATCAGAAGGCCTTTTGCGGATGCTTCCGAGAAAGCCAGTATACAAAGATGGACAGATTCCCAATTAGATCGTCTTCGTCTTTTACGTGCGGAGCACACCCGTTTCATCAGGGATCACTTGAGTAGGGTGGCTGTCAACCCCATATTGGGGATCGCACCACTTGAAGTCAGCAACACCGAGATGGAACTCGGTAGGCGGTCTAGATGTTCCCTCGCCTCGTTGCGCTGCTGGCATTCCCCCATGCTGATGTGATACTTGCATAGGGTCGACAGCAGTAAGCCTGACGAGTGTCCGGATTGCGGTAACCCTGGCCACACTATAGCACATCTATGGCCGCGTTTTTTGCGACGGGGTCGACTGCGGCGCGGTCGCGGCGCGCCCTACTGGCGCTTCGCCAGAGCGCGGTTTCCGCCCACGATCCTCGTGGTAAAAGGAAGAGTCGTGAAAGAATATTAGCATATATTCCTTTTTGAACATCAACAACTTGTACAGAGCTGTCATAAATGAAACATCTATTGGTTTCGCTCGTTTCAAGGGTGTCTGCAAACAGTCGCAATGAAATGGGTCAAAGGTTTCCCTCGCGGGAACTAAAAATGCTCTCAGACCGGATTTTTCCAATATATCTAATCATTCAGAGATAGATTTTTCCAAATGCTTCCGTTGAGATCGAGTGCAGATACCTCGTAGGTGCAATTGAAGGCATCTTACAAGGGCTATAGTAGTCTTCCCATGTAAGCAGTGAAGCTTCTTACTGCTCAGTGCCCGTCTGCTAGATCCAAACGTCACTTTCGGAGAAGTGGTTAAACTTCACAGTCAACGAAAGTCTGTAGTAAATATAAACTTCCTCAGACTACCTTTCATAGGATTTAAATAAAGCCTTATTAATGGCGAGCTGTCATCGAGAGTCCAAAACGTTCCCGAAGAATGTTCGGCGTGTACGTGAAAATTTCGCCCACTCCTTGAATGAAAGATATGGAAAAACTTAAGAAACGTTCTGCACCTATACCGCAATATCCTTACAACTACAAAAAGCTCCCATCAAAAGGGTCGAGCAGGGCTGGATAGCTTGCTAACGGGGGAGGTAGAAATTTTCGGAAATTTTTCCAAGGGGGATAGTGCATTTTTGGAACGGAAAAATATGTGTTTCTAGAAGAACGAAGTTACAGGAAGTTATGAGAAATTCGTTGTACAAACCGCAGGAATATAACCTAGTCAAGGTTTTTTTTTAGCAGTGATGAAGTTCGCTTGCGAAAATTATCCGAGCAAATTAGAAAATTTAATTTGAAGCACTTTACATGTTAGGAGTGTGAAACATTTTAATACAATACCGTTGGGATCGTAGATTTTCCCGAATAAAAAGTTCTTTGAGTCGGCCGTTAATCCGACAAGAACCTTGCCAGTGGGCTGCTGGACCCTGCTTTTCAGCTCAAGCCCGACTATTTCGTTATTTTTGAAGTGTGTGTATTTGACTTTTTGCCAAATTATACTACGCTCACGACTAGCAGGACACTTAACGCAAGCAAGGAACTAATTGGTATCCAGCGCTCTTTGAATTCCACTTTGAGTAGCCCTTTCATTCAGTTCTCGTTCTGCCATATTGAGATTGTGACGTAATCTGTGCTAAAATTTCATGATTCTTCATCAATAAAGTTATTGCTACTTTGCGGCGCTGCTTTTCACTGACAAGTACACCGCTATGACTGAAAGTAAGGACGGAAACCGTGCTTCGGCAATGCGCCAGTAGGAGCGCGCCGCCACCGCGCCGCAGTCGACCCCGTCGCAAAAAATGCGGCCCACATCTATTCGACTGTCCGAAGAGATCCACCTCACTGACGACAATAGATTTGTGGTTCAACGCGTATAAGCCGAAAAGAACTGTAGCAGTTGCCTTGGATCTCACTAAGGCTTTCGACACAGTGAATCTTGGTATCTTATCAAACAACTTACTGGAGTCATCAATCCCGCCATGGCAAAAGCGCTGGATAGCTGCATTCACTAAGGGAAGACGGGCTAGAGTGATGTTCCAGAATCATGTCTCAAACAGCATTCCGATTGCAGCTGGAGTCCCACAGGGCGGTGTATTGTCGCCTGCTCTCTTCAGTCTGTACCTCGAAGATATGCCCGCCCCACCCCAAGATATCAAGGTGGTCGCTTACGCTGATGATATGACTGTCTTGTGTCGTGATCGGGACATAAATGTGGCCGCCGCTAAGATTAACGGGTACTTGACCGCACTGAAAAGCTTCTTCGACCGCAAAATGCTGAAGATTTCTGCGTCAAAGTCATCGGTATCCGTACTCACAACGGACCCATCTGAACACAGCGCACATCCGTATGTCGTATGGAATGGAGATCGTTTGCCTGCCGCCCGCTTCCCAAAACTTCTCGGACTCGTACTCGATCCATCGCTCAAATTCCATAAGAACACGGAACAGAAGCAGGCTATCGTTAAAGCGAAGCTTAACGTGCTTAGAGCCCTGGGCGGTACAACATGGGGTAGCAGCAAAGAAACCATTATTACAACGTATATAGGCTATTCTCCAGCCTGCACTGGAATACGGCGCCCCAGTTTGGCAGCATCTAGTTTCGGAATCCTCTTGGACTAAGATGCAACGCATACAGAATTCGGCTCTTCGAATCGCCACCGGGTGTGCAAGAAGTTCCCCGGTCGATCACTTGCATGCTGAGACCCGCTTATTACCAGTAAGGGAGCACTGTGAGCTCCAGGCCCAACAATTTTTCATCAACATTGTCAAACAACCAAAACACCCCTCTTGGAGAGTGCTAAACCCCGTCAGAGAGAGAAAGATCAGAAAGCCATTCGCCGATGCTCCCAGCAAAGTCAATCTGCAGAGATGGCACGACTCACAGCAAGAACGACTCCGTCTATTGCGCGAGGAGCATACTCAGTTTGTACGGTGTCATCTGGAAAAGGCGGTCATTAATCCCATATTGGGGTAGTGCCGCCCCAAGTCTGCACATCCGAGGCTCAACTCGGAAGAAGGGCCAGGTGCACGCTCGCATCATTACGCTGTGGTCACTCTACAATGCTAATGTCTTATGTCAGCAGGATTGACAGCAGTAAATCTGATGTGTGCCCGGACTGCGGTACCATCGGCCACGATACCGCACATTTATTCAACTGTCCGGAGAGACCTACCACGCTGACCGTAATGGACTTATGGACGAATCCGTTACTGGTCGCCCAGTTCCTCAACCTATGACAAAACCCTCAATGTGGCTGCAAAGAAGAAGAAGAAGAAGATTTGTGGTTGACTCCAACTTCGGTCGCCGGTTTCTTGAACCTATGACAAAAACCATTCTGCCGCTGCAAAGAAGAAGAAGGAATGATAGTTTTTTAGGCGTTATCAACAATTTCCGTGATTCAAACTTCAACTCGCGCTAACATTCGTTAGTTTCTTCAAATTACTTATAGAAACAATCCGTAATATTTTTCTCAAAACAACTCCATTGTCTACCATACTATTCTAGCAGGGAAGGCTTGTTTACGGGTATTCCAGAAAGTAATCAGCAGTTTGCTCCAAACCTAACACCTATGAATCTTTGCTAGTTTAAGCAATTCTCTTCCCAATACTATCTGCTACAGGGTTGAGCAGCGTTGTGACTGGTCACAACGGGGGGTCGTAAAATTTTTGGAAATTTTGGGAAAAAAATTAAAATTTGGGGAGGGGTTGTAATTGTTTTGGCAAAAAAAAATAGGATTTTTTCAAAGCACCAAGGTATAATGAGGTAGGAATAGTCTCGCGTGCGAGGTGTATGCATTTTCAACAATATCAAAGCAGATTATATTTAGAGAAGCTGTTTAGAAAATTTATACTTTTTTGACAAAATTGACAATTAGACACTAAGTAAAGCTTTAAAAAATTTTGGTCCCAGGGGGTTGTAAAATTTTGGGAATTTTTTTTTGAAAAAGAGGAAAATGGGGGGGGGTCGTAGCCGCGACAAAAATCGCCACAACGGCCTGCTCAACCCTGATCTGATACCTACGAATCTTTGCTAGTTTAGGGGTCGAATAGAGTCCCGCCGCTAAAAGGAGCGGCCGAGGTAGGCGCGGGGCGGGGTGCCGCGCCGCCCAAGATTTCTCGACGCCGCCGATCTCCAAATGCTATGATCGGGCCGCGGCAAACTGGAGCGGCGACGCGCTTTTGCGTACTACGTACAGGGATATGCACCTCACATCTAAGTATCTAATTGACTAGTTGTAATAATCAGATTCGCCAAGTTGGAGCTAGACATAGTTTTACAGCGGCTTGAGCCATGATCAGTGTTTTACATAGGAAAACAATATATGAGTTTTTAAGAAGGACCAATTGGCAGACAGAACTTTTTTAAAACCTGAGGATTCTCCCCTGAAAATTGATTCCGTGATCAATGTACACCTCTTCCATTATCTTGTATTAATTTTTATAGGATTATAATACTGATATTTTACCTCACGTATTCACTAGACTTGGGACCGAATCGAAAGGTTATTCGAGAAACATTCGAACTAATGGAATATTCGATTTATTTGAAAGTTTTCTGATTTTTGAAAAATTCGACTCGTTCGGGATTCTGGACTTTTAGTTTTCTCGGGTATTCGGTTTATTTAGAGATATAAATCATTGGTTTAATCCAGTGATCGATTCTTTCGAAATTCTGCATTGATAGGTGTTTCGGATAATCGATTCATTCGGGATTTCAAATTAATTGGTTTTCCGAATATTCGTTTTTTGAGAAACTGAAATATTCAGTTTTCCGAATATTCGGACATGTTTGGGTCACGGCATTCGAATATCCTCTGTCACTAATAAAAAATTGAAGAATATTCGGTAATCATTCATGAATAATTAGTCAATTCTAATTTTCATATGAACATTCGGACGAATCTTCCGATTATTCCAATCGAACAGAGGGCAAGTTTTCAAAAATGTTCATCCATTGAAAAAAAAATGAGAGCCCTCATTCAATTATTATTTTTTATTAATTTATTCAACATTTTTAAAAATGCGTTATTCGACAAAATTCATCCAATCGGAATTTTTGAAAATATCTCATTCAAAAACATTTATTCTTTCGGTGAATTTATAATAAAAAGGGTTTATTCAAAAAGTCCTTAGGCCGGGTTTTTTCAAGAAGTGGTCATGCGAATTACTTATTTATTCGGCGTATTCTAAAAACATAGTAATCGAGTCAATAATTCATTCCAAACTTAGCGTCTAATGTCCATGTCTTGTCCTCACTGTTACTTATCGTGGCAATTCTACCTTTTCGAAAACTAGTTATACATAGAAGATCGTCTTTCAGCTGAAAACAAGCTTTTCAAATGGAAATATAGAAAAACGTGATTCAAAAGTTACGTGGGAGCTCTCGGATTCAACGCTTAGAAGAAAATGAGTACCTGAATTGGTGTTGAAATCTTTAAAACTGTTCAAAAATCAAGTTTCACCAGCCCAAAGCCTTACTAATTGAAGTGACTTCAATGCACTTACACAGTAAAACAGACATTCACCTCATAAACATATATGCGAGACCAATTAGTCATGGAAAGCAGGCTCGACCGTCTGCTGTCGCCGCGCCACTTCGCCGCACCGCTCGAGGTTGCAAAGCGGCGCCGCCTGGCCACGCGGCAGCCGCCGGCGGCGGCCGCTGCCAGATTCTGCTCTCATCAGGTCTAATCGACCTGCCGTGCCGCCTCGCGGCGCCGCGTTATCGATACGGCTGCACACAATGCTGCCGCGCCGTTGCGCGGCGAGACTCTATTCGGCCCCTTAAGCAGTTATCTTCTTAATATGACTGCCTTGTTATGTGAATCCACACAGACAATGAATGAATAATTAAGAAAACTCGTTCCGTGATTTTCCTGTTAACATACATTTTTCCGGTACTCATTTTCAGTTTTCAATCAATTCCATGATCAAGCGAAGAAACTACGACGCTCATGAAAAGTACTGAGAGGAAGCGCAAGAAATAAAAAAGTCGTTTTGATCCATTCACCGAGCTCTCCAATAACAAAAAACCGTCTTCTTGAGGTCCTCCATGAATTGAGCGCTGACATGACACTGACTAAAAAAATCCATTATCTGCCATCGAATGAGTTGTTTCGTTCGTAAAAAACCGTTGCTGAACATTTTATTGTACGGCTAAGATTACGGTAGCCCGATTCTGGCGCACTTAACCATCGTTCTTGTCTGCGGTGGCGGCAGCGAATCGCCGAAGTATAATCAGATCATTGTTCTTCGATCCATACATGCGCTTCGTTTCCTTACCTCTGAGAAAATTCGGATTGCAATCGTAGAAGCACTGCGATGCTTTTCTGGAAAATGGGACAGGAAAATTACCGCATGAGGCCTTATTAGCCGACAAACCCAAGAACGTGCGATGCGAAAATTGTCTGGTAAAGGGAAAGTGATATGTTCAGAATGCATCTTTCTCCGCGCTTCATTTTATAATTCTTTCACACTTTGTTCATGGATATGAAGCTCTTTTCAGAAACGCTTATTTGATTACGTTTCGACCACCAACCACGGCCATGGGGAAGCTATTAACCATTTAAGAGGAGACCAGTTCAGTGACTTCTCCATCGTGTTGTTGATATTATCTGTATAAGTGTCGCTTTCGGTTGGCCAGAACAACGGCTTACAGCCTGAAACGTTGCTGAAGAAACGTTTCAAAAAAGGGTTTCATACCCATAAAAGAAGAAGGGTATGAGATTGACTTACTTGACTTAATCGATTGGCTTTCGCCTGGCGCGGTCATTCCGCATCTTCACCGAGGTGTGCCGTCCTAGTAGTCAGCCATGCCATTTTTCACGGTCTTTAGCCACAATTTGAACACATTCCATCCAGCTGTCACTATTCCATTTCCTGCGAAACGAAACATCGCGCCTGAACTGTCTTTCGATGCCGAGTGACTTTAAATCCTCTTTAACCACATCCGTCCAGAACTTTCGCCTACGCCCAGGTGGCCGTTTCCAGACAGGATTTGGAAGCATTTTTAAAGCGTGTTGTACGAGACCATCCGGCGTTCTTCTTAGTATATGCCCGAGCAGTCGAAGTCGACTTTCCAATGCCGCTTGAGATGGCGTTGGGAAGTGCTGGCACCTCCCTCTTGTCAAGCGTTGATGTACTGCGTCGATTTCCTTGTAAATGTCTTCGTTATGGCATACACGCGGCCAGAAATATCCAAGCAAACGCCTAAAAAGCCTCCGTGCAATCCAACCTTCTCATCTGCGTCTTCGGTGCTGCCCACGTCTCCGATTCGTACATCATGACAGGGCGAATAGCGGATAGGTAGACGCGCAACTTGACTTCCTTCGCGATGGTGGTAGACCACAAACACTTGGTTAGAGAATTCAATGCAGACGTAGCTTCCGCACATCGTTGTCGAATATCCGCTGCATAACTACCATCGTTCTTCAGCAAACAGCCCAAATAACAGAAATCGTCCACCAGCTCGATACGTTGTCAGTCCACACAAACTCCCGTTGAAGGCCTCTGAGAGACCCAGATCTGCTTGCATTTGTCCGGACGAAGCCGATGTCCATAGGCTGCGGCATACTTCGAAATGAGGTTCGCAATCCTTTGCAGTTTCGCGTTGTTTTCAGCGAATAACACAATGTCGTCGGCGTACTCCAGGTCGACAAGGGAGCGTCGGGATGGTGTTAAGGTCACATCTGCAGGAAATTGTTCTGCAACTCTACGCATGACGTCATCAACGGCGAACTTGAAAAGAAAAGGTCCTGCTACGGCTCCTTGCCTTACTCCTGTTTTAACCTCGAAAGCTGACGTAAATCCGACAGGTTTACGAACTGCTGCTGTTGTTCCTTTGTTCATGTCCTCGATTAACCGAACATACTTTTCCGGGACTCTATCAGAGCATTGAGCAATCGATCACGATGAGGAGAGTCGAGCGCGGCTTCAAAGTCCAACAAAGCAAGCTGCAATGGCTTCGAATACCGCTGCCACGATTCAATTACTCTTCTCACGACGAACACTTGGTCGATGGTCGATCTTCTGGGTCGGAAACCGGCTTGCTCATCTCTGGTCGTTCCTTCACGATGTTTAATAAGTCGCTCGAGAATGATACGTCCTAAAACCTTGTACATGACACGAAGTAGAGAGATTCCTCTGTAGTTCTTAGGATCCATGACGGATAGCTTCTTGTGAGGAGGTACGATGATCGCACGTCTCCACGAGTCGGGTATCCTTTCGCTCATCCATATGGCACGGATGGTGTTGGTCATTTCACGAATCCCAAACGGAGGAAGAGCTTCCAGCATTTCAGCTCTGATGTTGTCATCTCCACCTGCCTTTCCATTCTTCATTTTCCGGACACAATCCAAAACTTCAGACTCAGTCGGCGGTTCCTCACTGTCATCGCAATGTGCTCTCTGAACATGCGGGAGCTCAGGTACTGATGGCGCTGGACGATTCAGTAGTGAACTGAAGTAACCCTTCCATATTGGCAGCGTCGCATCACCAACTGCAACTCCATTGGTAGTGTTCAAGACAGGAGAACATCTCTTCATCTTGCCGCTATACTGTCGTAACAACGTGAAGGCTTTCCTCAGGTTCTTCTCCTCCCAAATTTTTCAACCTCGTTAGCTCTACACGTCCATTATTGTTCGCCACAACTTCCTCCTCAGACGCTTCTCCTCCACGTAGTTTCCTGCAGTTCGGAGAGCACATACTCTGTTGTAGGTAGATGTTGTTTCTTCTGAGACGTAGGCGAACTTCTTCTTAGGCTGTACAACCGGGAGTGCCTCTTTCGAAGCGTCCTGGATGCACTTGACAAAAGAATCCGCGTCACAAAGTTTCTTTTTAGTCCGTACTCCGATGTGAATAGAAACGCGTTGTCGAAAATTCCTTCTACATTCTTCATCTCTGAAACTTGTCATGTTAATCCTCTGGAGAAGCTGAGCCCCTCGCTTCCTCTTATGAATCCTCGCAGTGAAGTTCAACAGAACAGGACGGTGGTCCGAATCAAATGCGACTTCCCACACAGCTCTATATCTTCGAATGTCCGATACTGGAATATTCCTCGTCAGAACATAGTCGAGCTGTGGTTTCAAAGTTGTCATCTTCCGCTTCCGCTGCTCTTCTGGAGATAGTTGGGTTGGTCCCTGCCACGTAAGCTGATGGCGGCGGTGATTCCTCTTGAATGTCGATGCAATAATCAGACCACTGCGTTCACAAAAGTCGACAAGGCGGTAGCCATTGTCCGACGTTTGCTCCACTGGGTAGAACCATTTACCGAGTACTTCGGATTCCTGATCAAGTCCCATCTTCGCATTTGCGTCAATCCCCACGACAACAGCATGTTGACAAGGTATCTTGGCCAGCAACGTATTGAGTTCCTCATAAAACGCATCCTTCGAATTGTCCTCGGCGGTCTCAGTGGGCGCATGAGCATTCACTATCCACAGTATGAATCCTCTGTGATCCCGCAGTCGTACGAATGCATTCCATCGCAACGTTGAGCCAAACTCCTCGACCATAAGATTGAAATTCTTCCTTACTGCCATTGCACAGCCTCCCACTCTCCTATCGTCAGCGTTACCGCAGTAGATGGTGTACTCTCCGACGCTGATGACGGGTCTATCCTTGAGGCGGGTTTCCTGCAAAGCAGCAAACGGTGCATGGAAATAGCTCAGAAGTCTGGATAGCGCAGTTTTTTGGATATCACTCGACAGCGATCGACAATTCAGGGTGGCGAAACTGTGGCTTGTGGTTAAAGACTCCATGAACTCCCTAGGTACGGATCCTAAGGTGTTATGGACCAGGGGCCTTACAAGGGACCACTTCGAACATGAAATGGAGTTTTGAAAAACGGTCTTTTGGGGTTGTAGAGGAGTTAAAAAGAAACAATTTGAGATTTTAAAATTTCACTCAGTCCTCACGGGTAGATCAAAAACGATAAAAAAAGGAAAGAAACCAGAACGTTGGATTGGGAGGACGTAGCACAAATGTGAGCTATACAGTGGCCTTGAAATCATCTGAAAAGGTTCTCCTAAAAGTTTGAAGATGGAATCTATAGTGGAGTCCACCAAGAATGTCTCATTTACTTATCAATAAGAAGCGGTCTGCTGGGGATCAATGTGCATGAATTCCATACCAGCACGCTCGATGCCGATTGAGCGAGAGCGGTTGTGCTGCAATGAGTTTCATGTTCATTGATCTCCAATCGACCGCTTCTCATTGATAAGTAAATAAGACACTCTTGGTGGACTCCACTGTAGTTAGGTTCTCGAGTTATGACTTGTTCATTGATCCCCTGAACAATGCTCGTTGCATTCAAACCACCGATCACTGCAATATGATAGTCGCGGTGACCTAGCAGCACACCGTGGCTCAGTCGGTTAGGCGTTGGATTACGAAGCAATTGAAAGATCGTTCAGATACTGTGGGATCATTACTGCATTATGGCTGGTGGTAATGACATTCCTATGTGTTCACCTTACTTGTTTTGAGTTTTAACAGTGTCTCTTGTTTTTTATATCTCTTTTCTTATATCGCAGAGGGAACATGATATAAACGGAGAACGGTTCACATCAATGTTAGATACTATAGAAATTCCGAGGTTTCGACAGTTGCTAGAATATCAAGGATACCCTTACCCTTCTCCCCCACATATGTTCCAGAAAAACCGTCCTTAATTCGGAGAAACACTTTAGGGGACTTATTTTGATATATGACGCTGGAAAAAAAGTTCGGACAAAATGAAACTTCGTGGACTTGTTCCTTGGTTAATGATCAATCTTTTTAGAAATAATTGTTGTAAACAGTAGTGGGTTTACCTAAACTACAAAATCCATTGAAACAACCTAATACTTTAGCGCATGGCTCGAAGACTCAAGACAAGTGTTTCGTTATCAATTCCAAAATTCGGAGTAGGACAGAACCACTCTTTTGAAAACGCATCTTACAAGATAACTACTTTTATTCAGCCTGGCCATTCTGGTTTAAATGTAGTTTTCTGGTGCCATTTTGGACGTAGAATCCGAGTATGTTCTTCGCAGCTTCTCTGAAAAATAGAGAAGCTCTTATGAAAAGAAGTTATAGTCGTTTTTCCAAGCCTTGCGACAAGGCAAAGGGGACATCAAGGAATTTTTAGGGTGGTTTTGAGAAAAAAATTCGGATTCGGCTCAAAACTTGTATGTAGGGGTAATCTAGGGTGCTGAACACGAATCAGGAGATCGTTTGCCGAAATTCTGAGGTTTACTGTAGTTTACGGTAGTTGTCATGACATAGAGGGCCTAAACCTACCTTAATAATTCGCAAGTGAACATCAAATTCGTATTCAGCACCCCGAAAAACCCCCGTTCAGAAATTTTGAGTCAAATTTGAGACTTTGACCCAACTACCGTATACCGACCGTAATCTACCGTAATCTGTCGATGAACTGACCTCAGATTCATTATGAGCGCTTTAAATAACCTCCAAAAGCGAAGTTTGAGTCCTAATTTTTTTCTCGACCTTTGGAGCCCCATGAGGTAAGAAGCTCAAGGCCATTTTTGGGGGTTCAGAGGTCGAATTTTTTTTTTCGCCTAAACTCAACCCCAGGGGGTATTTTGGGGCGCTGAACACGAATATGGGGTCCGTTTCCTGTCTTTTAGCGGATCTCGTCAGGTTAGGGTACATTGAATGGCATTTTACCTACCGCAACCCATTGTTTTGGTGGTTTTTGATCTACCCGTGAGGACTGAGTGAAATTTTAAAATCTTAAATTGTTCGTTTTTGCGCCCTCTACAACTCTCAAAAGACCTTTTTTCGAAACTCCATTTTTTGTTCAAAGTGGTCCCTTGTTAGTGTACCGGACGGCGACACCTTTATGCAATGTATGGGATACTATCGCGATATAGTTGTGCACGCTATATCGCTCGAACGTTTCCTGTGTACACTGAAACGTCTGCTGGGTTCAGTAGAAGCAGAGGCACCAACGAGCAGGTACCAACAGACTTGTATACACACCCCCGGTATGAGATTAATGTATTCCTCATCCAACGAATCTTCTGACAGGTACTACGCCATTGGTTTCAAAATGTATCTAGACAAAAAACGGCTTTCCCCGTCCTTTTTCCTGACAAATATTGTAGCAGCAGAGGTTTCGAAGTTCCTCAACATAATTGTTTTTCTCTAAAGCAAAATGAATTTTGTAAACCGACAAAAAGGATTCACCAACAATGTCACAAAGACGTAAGATCGAAAAAATTCTATAGAATTTGTGAACCTGGACCAAAACCTGCTTCCTGTGCATTTGGGAGCTGCTGCTAAAGTTGGTCGCCGAAGAGTGGTCCCCACGTGCTCGAGAGTGCATTCGAGCCGAACCTATTCGGCGGTTGCGGGGGGCAGGCTTCGGTTATCCGACTTGTCGGGGCGCGGCGAAAACCCGCCGCGCTATAAGCTTCGCGGCGAGGGACAAATGTAAGCGCAGTAGCGTATTTCTATTATTTCTATATTTAATCGCAGTTGTATTCCTTCCGAAAAACTACTATTAGAGAATTCTACCATATTAATGCCCATGGAACTGCATTTTCAATCAGAAAAATCCTCGTCTCGGAATGGACGACTGCGTCGCGCGCGACCTGCTGCGGCCGTGTCGCAACCGCTCGCGGGTCACCGATGTTATGGAGCCGGCGGTTACGAGCATTCTTTTCTGCTTCGCAGTGAATTCGCCATCAATCTGGAACCTCTGCACGCATGAACGATAAGAGGAAAATATATGTTAAAGGATCTCCAATAATTGAACAACTTGTTTGGTTAATCTTAAGGGCACATGAATAGGTGTATCAGAAAAGCGGTTAGGCTTTTTCATAAATAGTTCACGAACTTCTTTTGGATAAATCCAGATGGAACCCTCCATGAGTGCAATGACGATTCTTTTTCAGTTTCTTTATTGCTGTTTGGTCGGAACCTTCCCGTTCAACTCGTTCCTGTCCGGTTTTATCTCGACAGTGACTTCCTTCGTTCTTGCCTGTAGGTTCTCATTCCTCGTCATGTTGGATATAACTTCATTTGCAATTCTCAGAGTAAAAAAATATAGTAAACAAGTCACTGGTTCGATTTTTTTTAGCATGTCTCCGTATGCAGGTGAACGAGGAGAACAAATCTGAGTTCTCCCATGTCTCTCCAGAACGAGCGTTTGCTGACTTCATCTTCGCTCACGTTGTGCTACACTTGGTTGTTGCTAATTTCTTGGGTTGAATGGCTTTTTTTCGTAGGTTCATCACCACGAGTAACAAAAATCTGTGACTTTAATTTATTTATGGACTATTTATCAGTTTTGTGTCTCTACTACGGAGTCTTCTAGTCGCTCCGTTTGGGATTTATAATTGTTATTTATTTTCCTTGTTTGTCGTTTTGTTGACGGATCCTTCCGTGACAAGAGTGGTACGCATACCTTGAGTTGGTATTAAACAAAGAGTTGGTAATAAATATGTATATTTTAAATTGTATGATTTAAGTTTTGCGTTTTTCGCTTCGATGCCTGATACTTCATTATTCTTAATATAATGTCCTAAAAGTCGTCTTGCAGGTCATCATGCTGTATATGAGACCCCTTCGTCTCCTCAAAAATTCCATCACTAACCCTACATAGTGAGTCATTCCTTTCTCATTCATGGGTTTTCTACATCCTGTATACCTGTGGCGGCAGTGGACTTTTTGGAGCACGGCGGGGTCCGTCGATTTGATGACGTAAATTCAGCGAGATTTTCGTGTTGGCAAGTGGTTGCCAGGGTGTGGATAATGATTTTTGTGCCGGCGTCCTGGAGTCGGGGATACCGGGTTCTAATAAAGCCCTTCAATTTCTTCTAGTCCTACCTTGCGAGGCCTTATTTTCCACATCTTCGCGATTTTGTTGAAAAGTTTCTCATTTCCCCTTCATTTCAATTTATGGCCTCTGCATTTTTGGATGCTGCTGTTTCCTAGGAGGCATGGTTTCGGCTAAAATTGATGATGAGGCTTTGTCAGACTTGGAAGTTTCTTGATTTTGATCATTTACTGTGTTGTGCACACAAGTTCGCTGACATAAGCTTTACTTGTTTTTCTGTCGTCTAAATTTTTCTCAACAGATTCTCGATTGTAATAGCAGTCTTTTTTAATTTTTTTCTGAATCCAAGTTCTTAGGTTTTTTTTTCGTGCCTGAGGCACTGGTGTTTTACGGGAGCGATTCCGGTCCGCAATTGCGGATTAAGGCTGTTGCATCACGCAACACGATAGTAGTCGTGGTGGGAGAAGGGCTAATCGTGCCGGGACCAAGCGGTCCCACCGTGATTATCATCCTGTTGCGTGTTGCAACAGCCACTGGTCGCGAATGCGGACCGAAATTTTGCTCCGAGAACGACGGTGCCTGTACATAGGTCTGAGTATAACTTGTTTTCAAACGTTTTATGAAAGTTGATTTTTGAATGTTTTCTATGGCATTTCATTCTTGACTGCTCGAAGCACGCCTCCTATTAATAATTCGATCATCGAGTTGGCTCCAAATTCCATTTATCCGACATTTGACCGAGTTGAGTGCAGGTCGCAAGCATTGGAGAGGGGGTGGGGTGGACATTTACATTGGCTGGAATACGATTTCTTTGTAGGGACGGTACCGAAGGTTTAGAAGCTTTGGTTTACGCGAAAAGTGGCTTTGGTCACGTGGAACTAGGGACTAGGTTGATTCGGATTTTTGTTTTGCTTGTGACTATTCCACTCGAAGAATGGGATGCAGAATGTATTTTCGACACTGATCGCCCAAAATTTGTTCAGGTGGGAGGAAGAGGGGAGGAGATATTTTTGAGAGCTGAAAAGGAGTGTGGGGCAGGACTGTGCGGAAATCATTTTCAAGATTTTCGGAAACGGAAGAAAAGAGGTCAAAAATCGCCGGAAACGGAAGAGACTGAGCAAATTTTGGGTTGTTTCATTCTCAAGCTTCGCTGCTGCCCACTGGTCGCTGTTCTCAATCAACAACCAATGATTTCAGTTAAAGGCACAGTCCAAGCTTAGGGACGAAATCTGAGATTTCCACATAATTGTGAAATAGACCCACCCCGCATACCACTTGCCAAGTGCGAGCTCTTAATTCCTCCGAATAAGCGAGTTATAGGAGGAAGCCACCCTGAGGAGCCCACATCGGGAAGCCACTTTGGCACACCACTGACGGAAGTTACAAGCTCCGGGCAACTCGTCCACGATGCTTCAGCTGTTCAATTTTTGAGGGGCCACAACTCCGTTTCCAGGGGGTCTTCAACGATTCCAGAGATATTCTTGGAATCAGCGTGAGGCCGTATTCAAGATAGAGAGAAAAACAGAAAACCGATTCCGAAGTTGGACTGTGCCTTTAATAAACTAATACTTAGTCGAAATCAAGTCACTACGAGGCATTCAACCATTTCGAAGCCTCTATTGGAAATTCCAAAAGGCAATCCCTTCTTCTTTGCAGCCACTGAGAGGGGTCTCGTCACAAGTTGAGAAACTGGGCGACCAGCACTGGATTCGTCCACAAGTCTATTGTACTGAGCGTTGTTGGCTTCTTCGGACAATCAAATAGGTGTTTAGTGTTTTGGCCTTGGTTTCCACAGTCCGGGCACACGTCAGGCTGGCTATTGTCGATCCTGTGCAGGTGAGACATAAGCAATGGAGAATGTCCGCAGCGCAACGAAGCGAGGATACACCTGGCGCGCCTACCGAGCTTGGACTCGGTATCACATTCCCTGGGCGGCACATCAACTAGAGTAGGGTTGACGGCCTCTGGCGAGATGATCCTTCACGAACCGGGTGTGCTCCGCGCGTAAGAGACGAAGCCGTTCTTGATTCGATTGGTCCATCTCTGTACACTCACTTTGTTCGGAGCATCGACAAACGGCACTCTGATCGATCTCTCTCTCTTACGGGATTTAATAGTCTTCTCGACGGATGATTGGGTTGCTTAAGGACATTAATAAACATCAGCTGAGCCTAGAGCTGACAATGCTCTTTCACTGGCAAGATACGGGCCTCGGCGTGAAGGTGCCCAATCGGTGAGCTTTTTGCACATCCAGTGGCTATTCGTAGTGCAGCATTCTGAATTTGCTGCATCTTAGTCCAGGAACTGTCCGACACAATGTGCTGGCAGACAGGTGCAGCATACTCCAATGCAGGCTGCAGAATAGCTCGATATGTCGTCAAGATTTTCTCTCTGCTGCCACCCCAGGACGTTCCTCCTAGAGCTCTCAACACATTAAGCTTTGCCCTGATAATTGCCTGCTTCTGTTCAGCATTTTTTTGAAACTTGAACGATGGGCCAAAACGAGGCCCAGCAGTTTAGGAAATTGCGCTGTAGGCAAGAGGTCACCATCCCACCTGACAACAGGTTGGGCGCTGTGTTCCTTTGGGTCAGATGTGAATACCGAAACAGAAGACTTCGCCGTGGAAACTGTGAGCATCATGCTATCGAGAAAGTTTTTAAGCTCGACGAGATAGTCGCTGATCTTGTTTGCGGCTACCTGTATGTCAAGATTACGGCACATGATGGTGATATCGTCGGCATACGCAACAATTTCTATATCTTTAGGAGGCTTAGGTAGGTCTTCAATATATAGGCTGAAGAGGGCAGGTGATAAAACTCCGCCCTGCTGCACACCGGCTGCTACAGGTATACTATCGGAGACGTGATTCTGGAGTAGCACTTTGGCCCGACGACCTTTCGTAAACGCTGCGATCCAACGCTCCTGCCACGGTTGTAGCGAGGCCTTCAATAGTTTCTTGGACAAAAGTCCTAGGTTAACAGAATCAAATGCTTTGGTTAGATCGAGGGCAACGGCCACTGGTTTGAAAGGCTTTCTGAAATTGAACCCATCGACCGAATAGCTGACAATCTCCAGAAGGGCAGTGGTGGTGGAGTGAAGCTTTCTAAACCCATGTTGATGTTGCTGTGCCTCATTCTGCTCTGCCAGGTCCCCTGCGATTAGCTTTTCGGCTACTTTCGCGATCGGTGATAACAGGCTAATAGGGCGATAGCCCTTCGCCGTGCTTTGCGATTTGTCTGGCTTAGGGAGGGGTATCACATTGGCGGTCTTCCATGCTTGGGGTAGAGTGCAGGTTCGGAAAGAAGTGTTTATGATATCTGCGATCATCGGTAGAAGTTCCGTGGGAAGCTTCTTCAAGATGGCTGCTGAGATACCAACAGAAGACGCTGTTATCGAACTCTATGGTAGAGTTCGAGGAGGAGGCGCACTTTCCAGATATCTTCCTCAATACTTTCCACGCAGTTGTTCCGTCGGTTTTAAAATTCAACCTTTCAGTGAACTTTTCCCAACTGTCTTTCTTGTGCTTGTCCAAATCCTTTTTTATCTCTTCATCCAGCTTGGCCACCTCAGGGTCCAAATGATTCTCAGCTCTCTTTTCATCTCTTGTCCGGATCTTTTGTAGAATCTCCCTGGTGGCATTAGGGTAGAAACTTATCTCTCTCTGAAAAGGCAATCTCTAAAAATACTCATTTAATGTTACCGCCTTTCGGAATAGTGTACAACAAGGGTGTGGTAAATGCCGTTTGCAGTTTGCTGGCCGTCTTCGGTTTTGCCGTTGCCGTGTGCGGAAATTTCATTTTTCGTTGCCGCACATCTGTGGCCTACAACCTGTCCCCAGAAAACAGTCCAAGCGACACCTGGTGTCCTTCAGGGCTGATCAGAAGTCAGTTTTCAGACAATCAGCGACTGCTTTCTCTTCTTTCGAACCATATTTGTCTGTTGGGGTGGATATGAAACGTTTTAACTTGAAAAACAAAGATAAAAACTCCACGGTGACATGAGGAATTTCTCTTATGATCTGCCTCAAACGGGCCTCGCCGCTGCCCGTGGTTACCTCCACCTATCTCCACCGAGACTCCTTTTTGGAAGACACGCTGCACGTGCAAAAAAAACTATCTCAATTTTTGCTGTCGTGGCGGTAAATAAGCGAAGAAGTGGAATCAAGAAGAAAAGCTTTACGAAATCACTGCATCTGAGAGAAAAAGCTACATACTCCAAAAAATAATCCTCAAAGGCTTCTAGATTTCTGTCGTGTCACCATTTTATAGGGTTCTAATCTCAGACCCCCAAACATTGTGAAGGATCTCAGCCAAACGCAGATATTTGTTTGGGCTCGAGAGGTCGGATGTAATTTTCAGCGACTCATGAAACATTCATAAATCCTTGCCTAGACTCGCTATCATAGATCGCATTGCACTAACCTATTCCGTTTCCCCCAAAAACTCGGAAACGGAATCGGAACGTAACAGTCCGATAATCACCGTACCGTAAACACGGTATTGGAAACGGAACAGTTCCGCACAGCCCTAGTGTGGGGTGTGCTCCAAGTCGTTCAGAAGGGTATGGTAGATATATGGTAGTTTTCTTCGAAATTCTGATCCGATTAAAATCTTGCAGAGGTGCTGTGGGGAGCTGATCACGAATCCGTTTCCGCCTCTTGAGTTTCGACGGTTACGGTACACTAATGATGATGAGCTCGTGGTAATCCACATTTTTCATTTTGCAAACATGCAAAAATTATCGAATTTGTGATCAAATCCTTAAGAATCCTCTTTCGGCAATTTTTTAGTTAAATCTGAAATGTCGGTCTACGGTTTAAGTGCCGTGACACGCCATACGGTGGCACTATGCCCGCCCTTCCAAGCGACACATGATTTTTCGGCGAAGCCCTGTTGACCACAATATTGTAAAATTTCCAAAGTTTTCACGCCCTGCCGGGCTCTGCGCTATTTATCTCCGGACGTGAAAGGAGAGGTACCGCCTTGGTTGTTATTCAATATTTTATCATGAGGACCAATCAGGACTACCTCCATCTGTGACATTCGGGGACAGAATAGAATACGATTCCTGACATGCAATAAACGAAATGAAGAGCGAAATGAATAATTATATACCATGCCATAAAAGGGCAACACCTATTCAAAAGAATCGAAATGAAGAGCATTTTTTAGTTTGCCTACCTATGGAGCGTATGGGGTGTCCGCTTTCGTGATGGCTATATACTTCTGCGAGTGGAAGACTGTTGGCCAATACATACCCCTCTGGAACAAGCGCTATCCAAAGGAATGATCCGGAAGTTAATCTAGAAGTTGTGTTCGAGCAGTGTAGAATTTGAGGTTTTCAATAAAAATTAGTAATTGACGTCTCCACTTGTGTGCGATATAGTTAAACTATACGGGAATTTTTTGTATGATTGTTGAATGTGATATCTCTTGCCTATCTTCTTGGTGTGTTTCCTTCTACTGCTTCTATTTCATTGGCTCGACATTGATGCTCTACCGTTGACAGTTTTGTTTTCCCACGCTCGGCGAAGGGTGTGAGTCATCGCTGTCCGCTTTGGAGGTCGAGGCTTACTCGGCAACGGCTCCCTTTGTGAAACCAGTTTTTGTTTCTGAGTGTAGAGACCAATTGAAAGGTTAGGCATTACGAAATGCAGCCCGAGCGTCACAGGTAGTAGTCGTCCACGTCTCATTCAGTAAACTCAATAAAAAACCTGCTTTCCCGAAGTCTCTTGTCATATTTTTGAAAACAACACGATTTGTCCACCGTTCTTTTTGTGATCATTGGGTTTTATCTTGATGTTTGCTTCAGGTTCGAATCTTTTCGTAACATGCTCAAATTTGTGCTTCGCTTATCTGACACTGCCGAGGCTGATGCTCTCTTCTCTGAGGCTTATGCTTGTCTGGACCAAGGTCTCTGCTATGAGGAGTACAATGATAGGGTGAGTCTGTTGATATAGATAGGTGATATTTACCGGTTCATATGTCCAACTGGACGTCTTTCTGAAATGAAGAAATTCCTGAAAGTCGCTCTTCCCCTGTGTTTGACCATTTCCTCCAGCGTTTGCTTTTAAAAACATTGAGGATACACTGTCGAGCGGGTTTACAGCGAACCATATATTTTGGGACTCGTGACCAAGATCGAAGGGGTAGTTAATTCAGGTCTCTAGAGTTTCGCTTCCCCGATGATATCACCCATGAGTGAGGAGATGACGGCACTTTCACGGGCTTTTTTAACTTTAAGAAATTATGTTTAGCAAGTTATGAAAACTTTAATTTTTCTACATCAAACCTTTTAGAGCTGATCCGAAACTTCTTATTTATTGTAAAGAATCGAAGGATTGCTGATATGGTAAATTACATTGCTTACATAACCCTTGATTCAGTACAGTTATCTCTTGAACATGAAGGACACAGAGTGGAGACGACCATTGTCTCCGCCTCGACAAAGCAAAGCTACCATTATTTCGTGATAGTTATGGGAAAAGCGTCGATTTTTTTCACGTTCGCTGAAGCGATTGTTTCGACAACTGAAAACTAAGAAAGAATTTGTAGTTGTCTTTTTTTATGGATTCAACACCACACCCCTTACCCTGCTGACTACCCTTTGTCAATGTTCTCCATTTTCCCACAAAGTTTCTATGCCTCCCTAAATTTCCAAATTTTCTGAAAATTTCAGGTTCCACTCCTTGCCGTGAGTGACAATAACCGCTTGACCCTGCGGGACAGGGTTGAGCAGGCCGTTGTGGCGATTTTTGTCGGGGCTACGCCCCCTCCCCCCCCCGAATTTTCCTCTTTATCAAAAAAAAATTCCCAAAATTTTACGACCCCCGGGATCAAAAATATTTAAAGCTTTATTTAGTGTCTAATTGTCAATTTTGTCAAAAAAGTGTCAATTTTCTAAACAGCTTCTCTGTATATAATCTGCTTTGATGTTGTTGAAAATGCATACACCTCGCACGCGACTGACTATTCCTACTGTGCTTCTCTGGGCCAAATTCCGGTCCGCAATTGCGTCTCGATACGCTTTGCGGCCGCACGCGTTCCAGTCAGTCGAGTTTCCAGCGCCAAAGCCGACTCGATATGGCTTTTTCGTAAACTTTTCTCCAATTTTGTTTAGTTTTCAGTTTCTTAAACCCACATAGAGTCAACAGATCGGCGGCTGCGGCGCTGGAAACTACCGACTCGAAAGCGCGCGGCTGCAAAGCGTGTCGGACGTAATTGCGGACCGGAATTCGGTCCAGAGAACCACAGCACCTCATTTTACCTTACCACTTGGTGTGAAAAAATGCTATTTTTTTACAAAAATTTTACGACCCCTCCCCAAATTTTCATTTTTTTTCCAAAATTTCCAAAAATTTTACGACCCCCAGTTGTGAACAGTCACAACGCTGCTCAACCCTGCTGCGGGAACCAGCGCTATGCTGAAGTTCTCCGAATCCACTTCGGTTTTCAGTCTTTACAGTGCTTATTTAAAAATACGTTTAGGAAAATGCGGCAGCGATGTACGAACGCGGGCTGAACCTTATCAAAGAAGCTGAAAAGGCGAAAAATGCGAAGAAGAGCGAGCTATACAAGCACTTGATGGAAGCGAAACCTAGTGCGATTAACCGGTAACGGACGGCAACACTTTTATTACTTTTTCAATTCGTCTGTGACCGCACAATTTTCAGATTGGAAGTGCTAAAGAAGGAAATTGCTGAGAATAAGTCGCAGCAAGCTAATGGCTATAATGAGAAGGTGGGTCTCCTTGTTGAAGATTTTTTATTGGCTCCAAACAGCCAAATTTCCAGTCGTTCCGAAGTGTCGTCGAAATCCTAATTTTGGGAAGCCGCGATGCTGAATTAGTATCCTCATCATGAAAATCGAGTGCTTCTTCGCGAGAAAAGAAAATGGTAGAACTGGAGAACCGACCGTTCTCTCCCAAGCTAGCGAGATAAATGCTGCGTCACGGCTTCCTATAGATAAGATCCCTACTATACTTCATAGCGTTTTAGTGTATTCGTGTCTATTATTCGCCCTTGTGATGCAGTGAAGTTGTTATGACACAGGTGAAGTCAGATCTTCGAGGTTGCCTTGAGGGCGTTGGAGACGTGGAGGCAGACGTGATATTTTCGATTCCGGATGGAGTTCAGCTGTTCACTATTGATGTAAGCTATCGTAAAATTTTCTTTTCCGTTCCTAAAAAAATGGTATAAATCTGTACCTGTTATGCTGAAGAACAACAACAGTTGTATTCTTTTTAGGGAGACCAAACCACCGTTCCTACATATCCAACGTCTTTACAAATCCTCCGCTTCAACGCCGCCGATACAGATGCTAAGCTTTCAGGATCTTCGGCTGATAAGCCCTCCGCCCTGATTCAGGTATCTCATTTTTGTGATCCTGTACAAGGAATTTTTTCTGGGGGGCCGAAACGCATTGGAAAACGTTTTTTCTTGTGAACGTTGGTGGGAACGGTAGAGTAACAATACTGTATGTCGGGTTTTTTCAATGGATCATACATTACTGTTACTCTATCTATCCTCCGCCGCTTTCAAAAAGATTTCAATGACTTCTCGGCTTCGTAAATGACGCCCTTATTGGTTAATGTTGTTTTAATCGCTACATTTTGACTAATGTATTTCAGGTTGGGCCGTGGGTTTATCCTTTGGTGCCAGAGAAAACTCCTATTCTACGGAACGACTTCGGGGCCTATGTAGTTCCCAATCCCATTCCTGACAATCCGAGTAAGTTGTTAAGGTACTTATTGCATGCTTGTACTTGGACACACAGGAAACAGTTTGTTCTATATTCGTCATAAACAAGCAGTCATGAGCTTTTCAGATCTGGCTGTAGCAATCATTCTTCCATCCGATGCTGGATCTCAAGTTGAGGAGGAGTTTCGTGAGGTGTGTGGAAGAGTACTTTTGGTATTTTAACTATTGAATTTCGGTTCTTATCTTGAATAATATTCTGTGCTTCGCAGTTAAGGATCCACTATTTTAGGTTCTCGAAAAATATGCTGTTGTTCGAGATCAGGAACTAAAAAAGGAGCTTACAGAGGAGGAAAATAAACGTGTTAGCCAGACGATAGCAAAGTTATTGATCACAGGTTCGTTGCCTCCAATACTGTTTAAACTGTTGTATCTCATTTTTGGTAATGATAGTCTGCTTATTATGGCATTTATAGGTGGCGAACGTATTGCCTGGGGTGTCGGAACGGCTTCCGTCAAGATATCTTCATATATCGAAGAGAGAGGGGAAAAGTGAGTTCTTTCCATTTTTTCGAGCAATATGAAAATCGGATCTCATTTTTTCCACGGTACTGTCGTCGCAGTTGTCTAAGAACGTTTTGAAGTTGAGTAATAACTATTAACTGTTTTTGTGGATTGACGTCCGATGATCGATGGAAGGCTTCAGAATGAATAGGATTACGACGTTTTTCTTAGCTTGTCCTTCATGTGCATCCTTGCGCGATTTTTCCTCCGTCAGATACCGTTCTTCTCTGTCGCCCAACGAAAAACCAATGACGATAAATCCAGCGCTCAAAGGAAGTTTGGTGTACATGCATAAGGGATCGAAGTTGGTGGCCAAATGTACCAGATATCTTCGTAAGTGCTGTGTTTTTTACAGGATTATAAGCACTTTATCGGTGCCTACAGTTGTGCTTTTAGTGGACAAAGTTGGTGATATGGGAATATCTATTGGACGTTCATTGGCGAGTGGAGCAGAGAAGACTTTCGGCAAAGGCACTTCAGGAGGAGTTGTTTCTGGCACAATATGTGAGTTTCCCATTTTGCTATGTTAAGATTTCTTATGTTGGCATTGCTGGATGGCAGTGAATTGTGATTTGCAGCTGTGCTCGGCGGAGGCATCGTTGGAGTGAGTACTGTGTGGATGGCGCTTGAAGACAATAGTCGTTCCCTTTGTCGCAGTATTGCAGATCAGACTGTTCAGAATGTTAAATTAAAGTGAGTTTTTGGTTTAAAAACATCTAAAACAGGTGAGGTTCAAAGAAAAATTTCTAGATATGGAGATGAAGCATCGGAAGCAACTCATCACGCACTCTTTGCTGTCGGACATGGGTCATTAGCTGCAGCACAGATCTGGGATCTTGGGCCTCGCAGTATTGCTGGACGGATGGCTAGACGCGCTGGCGTACAGGTATCGTTCATTTGCTGCTTCATATGGCTCGTTTGTCCCTATCCTAGTGTTCCCCATGTTTCGACTTTTTTCGAGCGCGTTACTGTGCATTCTAGCACGACTCTAAATCGCCGTATCCGGCAGCGTCAGGTTTCGCTTACAGCATTTAGGTGAGGTTCGCTCAAAGAAGATCTTATGTTCACTCCGTTTTCACCGCGCCCAACGAACGCCAGATCACGCAAATGGCATCGATGCTGAGCAAAAAAATAGCTCAACAAAACGAACACGGTGTGAATCTCAAAGGCGGTGTTCACGATAATTTTCACTTCCGATATCTCTACGGTTCACGAAAGGTCTGGTGTCCTATATTGCACGGCATGCTCTAAAAAGACGCGTTTTTGAGCCAAAATAGGTCCTTACTTGTCTTCGTTGATTTTTGAGCTTGGAGGAATTGACCGCTATGAAGAATGGTGCTTATCAGTGCAATCAAGCGAGGTTATTTCTGTAATCTGAGTCTTCATTTTTTTTCATATCGAGTGGGCGGAACTGGAGCACGGGGCGATTCTGGCATACCAAAACGCTTGTTTGCAGCCGTTTCAACCTGCCTTTAAACTCCCTAAGTTGTAGATTGAAAGAAAACTTGTTTCATATAATTTTCCATTTTCATGGTAGCGGATGTGCACCTTTATTGTAGAGGAGGGGCATTGGATTTCAGCAAGAAATAATGAGAAAAGTCACTGATTTAAATAAATCGTTTGTTCAGTCCGGCCATTTAGAGCCTAAGGGATGCACCTCCAAACTGTTCGGTTATTTGAACACTTCCAGTATATCTTCATTTTATCATACGCTTTAACTTTCTGAAACGAAATATCAAGTTAGGGAGCGCGGATAGTGAGCTGTATTTGTGTATCAGTTCATTGCTAGGCTTAAGCTTTTTTATTTGCAAGAGTTCTTCTTCATGGAAAGCCTATCCAATCATTGATGTTGGATACATTGAATTTCAAGGCCACTATAATATTACATATTCTAGATGGTGAGAGACCTCCATGAAAACCGCATGGGAGAACCGTTGCCTGTCAAGTCGAAATTGAAGGAAAGCTGATAAAAATGTTATTTTTGAATTTCGGGAAAGAAGACAGTTCGTATTATGATATGCATGCCAAACACTTCTTCATGAATCCTGGTCATTTATAGTTGTCAGTTGTTGTTACTCCTCTACTGCACAATATGTATGCATGTCTTGCCAGTTTTCGTACTTCCAGAAGTTTTCGGCTAGTTATGTGTGTTTTTTGGAGAGTTTCTATGCTGGTCATAGCCGAAGTTTAAAGGTTCATTGTAATGTGTGTTGTTAACGAATACTCGATTGTTACCAAAACGACGCTTCCACGAATTTAGTCTAAATTTGTTCAATAACCTGTGACAGTTCTAGTCTGTTTTTTCAATAATAAATATGTTGATGACTTCCTTCTCATGTTCTATACAGAAGTAGATCTATGCCATATCTATGAATGAAGGTGTTCCTCAGAGCCTCGTCGAGATCTGTCGAGGTTGAACGTTGATTGTGCTGCCCGTAAGAATATGTGGACTCTGAAAAAGACCTTTCTCGAGGTAATTCTGTGATAATATATGTCATGCAGATATTCTAGTCTTTGGAACTGTGTCCGATAATGGGGTGGTGAAGGCCTTCCCATTGGGTCAGACGAGATTAGATAAATAGTTGGAACATTGCGTGAGCACAATCTTGGTGCAGGCGTGAAAGATTACTTTAACCTTCACCCAATGGTGACGGCAGCTTTTATTAATTTTTCACGCTCACAGGGTTTAATGGGACGTTCACTAATGAGAAAATGTTATGAAGTGTTTACTGGTTTGTTCAGATGGCGGACACTTCACCAGCCAGAGGGATCGCGAAGAAGAAAAAGAAGCTGCGGTGAGTATTTTCTTGGCTTCTATGCGAGTTCTTGTTAAACCTTGTTATGATACAGCAGTATGCTGCTTAAATACGCACAGTGGATAAAATAGCTCATGTGGAACACGTGAGTAATGACGGACAAGAATGCGAAACGGATAGAAATCAGCTTCGCGTATTCAAGTCTATTGCCTATCTATCGATTTTTTTAGGTCGAGATCATACATCACGCGAGCGGCAGCGGTCATTCATATCAGGCATATCGATTTTTGATTGATATTGATGGTAAATGTTGCGTCGCTCGTCGCTGGAAGTATCATCTCTGCCTTATGCAACTCGCTTTTCCACCGCTGAGGTGTCCGTCTGACCCCTGGCGTAGGAGTCTGGGTATTATAACAAGGGAGGGGGTGTGTATACAAGTCTATTGGTACCTGCTCGTTGGTGCCCCTGCTTCTACTGAACCCAGCAGACGTTATAGTATACACAGGGAACGTTCGAGCGATATAGCATGCACAACTTTATCGCGAAAGTATCCCATACATTGCATAAAGGTGCTGCCGTCCGTACAGTAAGGCCGCTGGTCCATAACGCCTTAGGATCCGTACCTAGGGAGTTCATGGAGTCTTTGGCAACAAGCCACAAATAACAAGGGAAGTATTTTGGATCACATGTGTAATGAATGGCGGATTGAACTTGCGGGCATGTCGAGGTTGTTTGAGTTCAAACATTAGCTTTGTTGAATTTCAGGAAGGGAAAAATCGAATCGTCGGAAATATCGGAGGATACTCGTTTCGTATGCGATAAACCTGGTGAGGACAATGATTCCTCAGGAGAGGGTCATAAAGAAGAGGAAGAAGAAGACTCGGGACCAGATGTTCCCATGGGAGACATTGATGAAGAGGCAGACCAATCTGAGATAGAAGGTGAGGTGTAACCACAATTTGAATTCTATTTGTGACTTTTGTGATCGGCAGTTCTAATCTATCATTCCAGGAAGATCTGCCGAAGCTGACGATGATGATGACGATTTTGACAATCCGGAGTCGAAACAGAGGAAATCAGGGGTAAGTGATGGGATTTACAGTTCGTCGCCTCTGTAATGTCTGCGTCTCCGCGTGATTGCCAATGCGAAGCACTCTCTACTCAGAACGTCGGAGGGCCGCGCACCCGTACCCACCACTCAGCGAGGCGGGGCCCTCCTACGGGTCCCCGCCCCAGCTCCATGACTTATAATGGGCGCGGGGCCCGGGCAGAACATCTCCGCGGTGTCATCGCATTAATGATTGATTCCTTGTATAACGATCTCCGGGAACCACCTCTCTCACACCCTGGGCGGATGCTATACACTTCTCTAAATTTATGCATACCCCATGGTGGGTGTCCCATTCAAGTCTAATTGATAGACTGGGGAACTTACCTTACTACCACCCCGCGAAGTGCGCGATGATGTAAGTACTTACTCAGTGGTGCCTGCAGTGAAGTCGCCATAAAATTGTGCTCCGTATGTGGCACGGGTTTGATTCTGGCGATCAACGTGTCATGCGATTTACCCGAGCGAACATGTTTTCCTCTGTTTCGAATTTTGCCTGCAGGACCAAGCTAACGAAATTGGGTGGCACCCCCTCCTCGCGCCTGATGATTCTCTGCTCGCAAAACATGGCCCCCGCCGCTCGCCCTTGGTCGGAAATTCCCGGGCACATGGCCCTCCGGCGTTCTGAGTAAGGGGATGAGCAGAGTGCCATCAGAGCGCGGCGCGGCCTGATGGTGGGCTACCGTATTGATAGATCGCCGCGATCTATCAATACGGCAACCCACCATCAGGCGGCGCCGCCCCCTTGTTGCACTCTGCTCAGCCCCTAATGGACGGTTCAGTGTCGATCATACCTTTCATTTCCTTATGTGTGCCGTCGGAGACGGACAACGAAATGAGTGTAGGTCTCTGTCAAACTCGTTCAATACCCAATCATCCCTACTACTATACTTTAGTCCAACTACTCGGTTGATCTCCCAATCATAGGAACTGCAAAATTAAGATAATTGGAAGAGCGTTAACAATGCTGATTCATGTAATAAATTATACGAATACGTATGTAAAGTTCATATGTATAGGTATATACATCAAGTATGGATAAGTCGCTCACCTGTGCGAATTTTCCGAACCCAGTTTTTTTTTCTCTAGGTCCAGTACGGGGCACATCCTAGGTATTTATTTTGTTTTTCCTTAGAGGCTGCGGCGGGATTCGAATGTTTCTTCCAAGTTTTTTTCCAGGTGCTGTATTTCTCTCGGATTCCTCCTAAATTTACGCCGTCGAGATTGCAAGAGTATTTTGAGAAGCACGCTCCTGGTATGGTAGGCAGAGTGTATTGCACGGTACTGTTCTGCTCTTCTCATGTATTTGCATTTAGTGTTGTTCGAGTGAATTCTCCGGCTTTCAGAGGAATAAAAATGCGAAAACGATTGAAAACCGATTTCTGGAAGGATGGCTAGAGATCAAGAGAAAGAAGGCTGCGAAGGCTTTAGCAGCTCGATTTGACGGCTCACCCGTAGGTGGAAAAAAGCGAGACTACACGTCCAGTGTGCTTTGGAATATTAAGTATCTCAGCTCGTAAGTGGCTCACGTACTCTCCATTTTTGAACGAGATTCCTGTTTTCAGTTCCAAACAGCCACTGCCGCAGCGGACAGCACGAAAATTATTATGCACGCCAATATTACTCAGGAATATCTGAACAAGTTACCTGAGACTTTAACGCAAGGTGCTTGATGGCACTTTCTTCAAGTTCACAAACAACTTGAAGCGATGTTACGTGCAACTTGACGAGATTTTCGATTATAGTAACAGTTCACTTGCGCTAATAAGACATGTAACTTACAAAAAATTGCCAGTAACTTGCTGCATTGTTACAAGTGAAAAACCGACAAACGATGCGGCCGGCACACCTCCACGCGACATGGCCGGCATACTGTTACGCAACGCGGCGGTTTGCCGAGCGCCATTGGTGACATTCTTGCGGCAGGTGGCACACTTGTACTTCTGAACGGGTATAGGATATCTCTCCACGCCTGCGCTTCGTAAGTGTATCCGTAGGAGAGATGAGGCTAGCCACCAACTTTCCCATGGCAGGAACCCTCTTGGCGGAGGGAGAGTTTTCGGTCCGTCCGAAGGCGATGTTGTTTCCTCCACACTTCCACAGCACGAGCGACGTCTCGCCAGGGTTCGGATTCACCGAAAACCTGTCGGGAATCTCCCGCCTCGGTGTCGGGCCGAAGTCGAAGCGACAGATTCCCGGCAGACTAGCGGTAGAATCTAGGCATTGCTCAGATTCTGGTGAAACTCCACCACCTTTACCAGGAAAAATTTGGCAATACCGGGATCCAGCCGGAAATCTTCGATTTTCGTCACTGCTAACCAAGATTCGTGCCATCGGCCCTGACCAATCTATCACATTGTACTCCAACATGTTATACACTAAACAACGTCCGCCACTGCACCAGGGCGTCCTTATTGCAATTTTGGCTGGAAAGATTTGCGGGATTTCCGCGGTAGATTCGCGGCAGCTACTTCTTGGTGGTTACCCGGTGAATTCGCGTCATTTACGCGGTATTTTCCGGACAGTTCTGCGTCAGATTCCAAGTGAAATCCAAGTTTGTGAATCATACTGTTTTTGGGGACATGGCGCACTGTTTGTCGAAAGAGGCAGACGACAAAAGACGGAGAGAATGAGAGAGGGACAGCGGGAGAATAGCGTGCGCGTGCACGCACGCAATGGAACCAAGCCAACTGCACGCGCAAGTCGACACGGATAGCATTTTCTGTTGTAGTTCTCGTTCCGAGTTTGCGCCAACGTGCGAAGTGATCGCGCGAGGGGGGGGGGCGGTTGCGCGAAGGAAACCACAACGGAAACTACCATCCTTGTCTACTGTACGGTCAGCATTGTCGCCTCGGTGGTTCCTAGTTTTCTTCCTATTTCCCTTTTGGACTTGTTTTAGCAAAGGTTTATCCTCAATTAAATAAAATATGCAAAAATATTAAATAACAGTACCTAATAGGGTCCCTTGGGGCGACCTTCCGCTCATGAGCACGGCCGATGCGTTCACTGTGGCGCAAGTAGAGAAGATTATAAAGGGCATGCGGAACTCCAAAGCTGTCGGTCCGGACGGCATTTGTCCTGCTGTACTGAAGAAACTCCCGACTGAGATCCTTCCGCTCATCGTTGATATGATTAACACTTCGTTTAGCTCTTGCACTATTCCGCAAAACTGGAAGACAGCCAACGTCATCCCGTTGCCCAAGCCTGGCAAACCTCAGTCATCAGTAAAGGGATATCGTCCCATTAGCTTGATGTCACCTTTCGCCAAGGTGGCCGAAAAGCTCATTGTCAAGGATCTAGCGGAGCACAACGAGAAGCAGTTGTTTCAACATGGGTTCAGGAGGCTACATTCCACAACTACGGCGTTGCTAGAAATTACCAGCTATGCTATCGACGGGTTCAACTTTAACAAGCCATTGAGAACTGTAGCTGTTGCGTTGGATCTCACCAAGGCATTTGATACGGTTAACCTTGGAGTCCTGTCAAGCAACATTCTGGAGTCGTCAATACCATCTTGGCAGAAGCGCTGGATATCGGCCTTTATTAAAGGTCGGCGGGCAAGAGTCATGTTTCAGAACCATGTCTCCAACAGTATTCCTATGGCAGCTGGAGTCCCTCAGGGCGGAGTTCTATCGCCAGCCCTCTTCAATCTGTACCTCGAAGATATGCCTGAGCCTTCACAGGACATCAAGGTCGTCGCGTATGCCGATGACATAACAATCATGTGTCGATATCGGGACTTACAGGTGGCCGCCAATAAGATCAACGAGTACCTGATCACACTGAAGAGCTTTTTCGACCGCAAGATGCTAAGTATCTCTGCAGCCAAGTCGTCAGTGTCCGTTCTCACGACGGACCCATCCGAGCACAGCGCTCATCCGGATGTCGTGTGGGATGGAGACCGTTTGCCTGCTGCTCGCTTCCCAAAGCTGCTCGGTCTTGTGCTCGATCCGTCACTCAAGTTTCATAAGAATACCGAGCAGAAGCAGGCAGTCGTTAAAGCTAAGCTCAACGTTCTCAGGGCCCTGGGCGGCACTTCGTGGGGTAGCAGCAAGGAGACTATACTCACAACGTATAAGGCAATTCTGCAGCCCGCCCTGGAGTACGCCGCACCGGTTTGGCAGCATCTCGTCTCAGAATCCTCCTGGACAAAGATGCAACGAGTACAAAATGCTGCTCTCCGTATCGCCACCGGATGTGCAAGGAGTTCCCCAATCGAGCACCTGCATGCTGAGACCCGTCTATTACCAGTGAAGGAGCACTGTCAGCTCCAGGCCCAGCAATTCCGCATTAACATTATAAAGCAACCGAATCACCCGTCGTGGAGAGTGTTAAACCCCGTGAGAGAGAAGTATAAGAAAGCCATTCGCCGATGCTCCAAACAAAGTCAATTTGCAAAGATGGCACGACTCACAGCAAGAACGACTCCGTCTTTTGCGCGAGGAGCACACCAAGTTCGTACGGTGTCATCTTGTGAAGGTGGCCATAAATCCTATACTAGGAGATATACCGCCCCCCGTCTGCACCTCTGAGTCTCAACTCGGAAGAAGGGCGAGATGCACGCTCGCATCATTACGCTGTGGTCACTCTACAATGCTAATGTCTTATGTCAGCAAGATTGACAGCAGCAAATCTGATGTGTGCCCGGACTGCGGTATCGTCGGCCATGATACCGCACATTTATTCAACTGTCCGGAGAGACCTACCACGCTGACACCAATGGACCTATGGACGAATCCACTACTGGTCGCCCAGTTCCTCCGCCTATGACAAAACCCTCTATGTGGCTGCAAAGAAGAAGGGGCGACCTTCCCTCAAAGATTGTGGGCCCAGCAAAGAATGATTCCCCAAGGCGAGGCGAAGTCCAAACGGGCCAGAGTGTGGGCATCGACGGCGCGGCCGTAACATGCGCCCGCAGGAGCGAAAATTAGAAAGTCTTTCCCTGATTTTGGGATTGGCTGCTGCGGCGCTTCGACTGGTTACGGTACCATGGCGTGGAGTTTGAATAAGTCGTGCTGACGCGACATTGGGGCCGGACGAAGCTGATATTACCGTGGAGCAGTATACCACGGGCAAAGACGAGGTGACCGGAATATGACGGGTTAGACGATGTATGCTTAGGTATTGACATTGGGTGGAACGGTCGAGGAGATTTTGAGTTGGGCCATTCTCTTTTACAAACATCTACAAAGACTACCACGGGGTGAATCAACGAATATGAACGAGGGGTCCTTCATATCTTTCCTTTCCTTGATTTACTTACTTCTAGTATTTTGAAGATTGGGTCAAATATAATTAGAAAATGGCAAGTCTTTCATTGTCCGTATTTGTTATATATTTTATACACATGAACTTCACATGCGTCGTAGTGTAATTTATGAACGAGGGGAGTTATTGCGAACAACGATAGAACAAATGCAGATAACACGTAACAAATAAATGTAACAAACATAAGCATATCGAACGATGTGAACGCATTGTTAATTGTATATCATGGTGATGGTGATCAGGGGTGTGTGGCAAAGGAATTTCAAATTTCGGCAAACGGCAACGGCAAACCTGACCGGCAAAACAGCAAAATCTGTTTTGAGCTATAATACACCAACATTTTTTTAGTCGTGTGGAATTCCATACAATATGTGCCAGTTACTATGTGCCTGGCGTTTCGTTAGCCTTTACAGGAAGAAAAAATGCGTACAGTGCCGTGCAAAATTCTATTCGCGAGGCGTTTCCGCGAATAATGTTTTTATACATATCTTGTCTTGGCCTCGGCGAAACTTGATGGAACTTTAGTATGTTATGGGGCATCACAACCCTTGCTTTGGACACACACAAAATTGGTTTTTGAGCGTGCTTTTTTAAATATGGAATTTATTTATCATTTTGTGGTAATATTTGAAAATGGGACTATTCCCTCAAAACATGGCTATTACAATTTAAAATCCGTAGCAGTTATTCGCCAATTTGAGTCTTCGGAACCGTTGTACACCTTTGCAAAAAACTAATCTCTACCAAAATTTTTTCAGAAAAAAATTCGAAGGAAAATCATGCTATATTGCACCTATTAGGTATCTCTCTTTGATGTTATCGAAAAAGAGCGAAATTTATGTTCCAGCTGTACTTTGTCAAAGCTTAAAAAGCAAATATCTTGTGATGGTTTGGGGATGAATATTTTTATGGGGGTGAGTTTCCAAAAATTAACTCCAACCTGTTCAATTTTCGGTCTTCAGAAAAATTCTGATAGAGACTATTTTCTCACAAAGCTATACAACGATTCCGAAGACCTTCGAATGACAAATAACTGCTACGGTTTTGGATTTGTAATAACCATGTGTTGAGGGAATAGTCATAATTTGAGTTAATACCAAAAAATTATAAATAATCTATATTCAAAAACTGCACGCTCAAAAGTCATTTTTACGTACATACTATGTCTAAAGCAAGGGTTGAGGTGCCCATAACATTATAAAGTTCCATCACGTTTCGCTAAGGCCAAGACAGTGTATGTATAAAAACATTATTAGCGGAAATGCCACGCGAATAGACTTTTGCACGGTACTGTATATCAAAAGCTACTTGAAAGCCTCAGGTGATCAGAGAATGCCAGCAGTGCTGTTCTCTATGTGATCTCTATAGGAGTCACTACCAGGATCAACAAGGCTGGAAGCCTATTCATCGCCGGATATAGTTCTGTTAATTCCACCCCGAATGCTAGAGATACAAAGGACGGGCGTCTTTTTGAGCGAACCAATGTGTTAAAGACCCGCAAAGAATTCACTCTGAAGGGGCTTGCGGCCAGCGCCGCCAAGCTTAGTTGATCAGGGGACGTGCAGCGAACCGTAAGCAGGCTTGGTGCGGTGGGAGTATGCGCCGACCCATAGACTATGCCCGATACCGGTGCCACATTCAGGTGCGAAGACTTAGGATTTTCTGTGTGGCTTACTTGAAATGGTTTCACTTGTGAGGCTGTAGTAGTGGAGTGAGACTAGTCTAGTTGAGTGCAGTGCTCACGATCAAAGCAGACTTCAAATTTCCACAGGAAATCAAGAGCTCCGAGGAGCACGTTGATCGAATACACAGAATAAGAGGTATCTATTGACAGTTCGACTGATACATGCGACGTGCGCGACGGAAAGCCGCTGCGCTCACGTCGTCGCTGGAGCGCCGCATGCAGTGCAGTAGCCAGCTGGACTGCTCTTGAGCGCTTCCCTCTCTGTGTGTTCGGTCTACAAGCCGGCACGAGGCTCATTACGACAACACTGCCGGCTAAAAGCAAGCAATAAGTCGCTCTATACGGTCCCAAACAAATGTGGTGTGCTCGCCCACCCACTTTCCCTGTGGCTACAGAGGAAGTGGGTGAGGCGAGCACACTGCGTTCAAGTTTCTGTATATTGCTATTGGTTGCTCATTTGAAAGGCGGCGTTCACGATGATCATCTTCGTTGATTTTCCACAGTGAAATGATAGGCGAGAAGGATCCTAGGCTCCCAGTTCGAAGGAACGGTGGAAAACGAGCCAGGAGTGACAAAATAACGGCTGCCAACAAGCGTTTTGGTGTACCAGAACCACCCCGCGCTCCAGATCCGCCCCTTCGATTTAAACAAATGAAGACTCAGATTACAGGAATGATCAAGTCAAGGAAGTGCTGATAAGTGAGCTGATCGCTTCATTGCATTGAATGCTATCATCCTTCATAGCCGTCAATTCCTCCACGCTCAAAAACCAACGTAAACAAGGAAGGACCTATCTTGGCTCAATAACGCGACTTTCGCGTCCTTTACAAGCGTGCTTCGCGAAATATAGGGCGCCAGACCTTCTGTAAACCGTGGAGATATTGGAAGTGAAGTTTATCGTGAACACTGCCTTTAAGCCGCATTTCCACACTGTTGTTGCAATGGGCCCCGGAGCTTTCGTTTTCTGGTGAGAAGTTGAAGGCGGTCTCGATAGTTACCTTTAAGAAATTTTAATTTTTTCATCTTTACACCTTTGCAGAATTGATCAACTCCCTGTCCCAATTATTACCATCAGCCCACGAACCGACCATAAGCGGACCAATTTACACGAGTTCCCAATCTGTTTGTATGTTTAAAAAAGGCTGCTTTCACGCTACAACTTTGATACCACTTTGTTTTGTAATCTTGGAAACTGCTGGAATCGGAATGGTGCTCAAAAAAGTTTTTTTTGCAATTTTGGCATTTCTTACTAAGGAGTTAAAAATTTGAAAATTCAAAAAAATATTTGTAGGCTTCCAAACAATTTAGAACTTGAACGGACTCCTCTGATCACCTAGTGAAGAGTTTACAAGAGTTTATATTTTCGCCGGTTACCGATGCAATAGGTACAATAACATTACATGAGCTGAAGCTAGTCAAAATAATTGTTTGTTGCAGCTTCGGATCGCTTACCAATACAGAAGCTGCGATGAGGGCAAATTCTGTTGTTTTAATGCATTTTCGCCGAAAATTTACCGTTTTAGACAAAAATTTCGGTAAACGGCAACGGCAAACCCCAAAAATGGCCGGCAATCGGCAATTGCCGCATACCCCTGATGGTGATTGGCTATATAAGTCGAACTAATTGATGAAGATGATTGGCTTGTTGCGTTGAATGAGGTGATAGGGTGTGCCCAGCTGCTTCGAGATCGTTTACGTTAGAACATCCTACTAAGTGCGTGTTTGCACCAAAATTGACAAGGATGTCTGACATCAAGGGGAAGGTTTTTCCTGAGGAGAGACCAATCCAGCTCAAACCGAAGGTGCAAGTAATACAAGAAATACATGAAGTTGACGTGGCTTTTCTCCGCGTTATGAACTAGCGTTTCTAGGCGTTCTCGTCTCGAGGAGCTTCGAAATGCTCAGACATCTAGGCGTTCACGTCTCGAGGAGCATCGAAATGCTCAGGAAACATCTAGGCGTTCACGCCTCGAGGAGCATCGAAATGCTCAGGAAACATCTAGGCGTTCACGTCTCGGGGAGCATCGAAATGCTCAGGAAACATCTAGGCGTCCACGTGTCGAGGAGAATAGAAACGCTCAGAAAACATCTAGGCGTTCACGACTCGAGGAGCATCGAAATGCTCATCAAGTATCTAGGCGTTCACATCTGGAGGAGCATCGAAAAGGCGAAAAGCTGCAAGATCCAGGCGTTTGTTGTCGTTCACACGGCTTGAACAATTTGAGGCGTCTTAGAAGAGCTGCAGCATGCTAAAACGAACCTACTGTCAGCAACTGCAACAAAATCGAACAATAAAGGCGTAATCTCAACAATGCCTAAAGGTAGGCGTGTGTGGAGAAGATATGGCTTCTTATCCTTCTCTCTCACGCCTTGCCCTCTTGCGAGTGGTGTGCGAAGTAAACGAGTCCTCGGCCAGCTTGCTCATCATTTCGTAGTTCCCGGCCGATGCACCATGTCGCTTTGGTGGTTCCTAGTTTTCTTCCTATTTCCTTTTTGACTTGTTTTAACAAGTGTTTATCCGCAATTAAACAAAATTTGAAAAACATTGAATAAAAACAATTCCTAAAAGGGTCCCTTGGGGCGACCGTCCCTCGAAGAGTGTAGGCCCAGCAGAGAATAATTCCTTAAGGCGAGGGGAAGCCCAAGCTGACCAGGGTGTGGGCATCGACAGCGCGGCCGACGTGCGCCTACAGGAGCGAGAATTAGAAAGTTGTTCGCTGGTTTTGGGATTGCCTGCTGCGGCGCATCGATTGGTTACGGTATTATGGCTAGAAATTTGAATAAGTCATGCTGACACGTCATTCATGGATCGCACAGATACTTTGGGTTACTTATTTTACGTTAGCGCTAACTCGGTGCGCATACGCTATATTATACGTGTACCGAGTTTGCGCCAACACGATAAGAAACCATGAGTATCAGTGCGATCTGTGCCGACTGTAGATGCGTGCAGCGTAACCCTCTAGAAAACACACATGAGAGGGCATGCAGCACACCCGCCTGCAGCCGGGTTTATCGCGCTGAGTAGCGTACTCCTAAGCCCAAAGGCCGCCTCGAAATTGATTATTGATGTTGTATGCACATGTTCCCCATATAGTAATGTTTTCCAGTAGCGTACTGGTCTCATTTGACAATTTCAGTTTCAAATGGGTCCATTTGATGGAACAGCTGCAGTATGAACGGACTGTATCGATGCATCGTATGAGCGCTGAGATAGCGCAGGCCAGGCGAGTAGCAGCACATTTTGAGGAGCAAGTTGATAAGGGCCGACACCTGAAAAGATTGGAGGAAAAGGTTGGTTTCGAGAAGGAAACAGAAAATATGGGCTTTCGAAAAACGAAGCCATAGAAATTTTTCCTCAAGTTTTCTTTGAACGCTTTCCATTTTAGGCGTTGAAGGCTGGTGGCCAGTGGAATAAGTTCCAAAGAGAGATTGAACAACGAAAAGTGGTCAAGTCGAAGCGGAAAAAACTAAAGTCGAAGCAGTCTTATTCGGCAGCAAAAGACGATGATGTGTTGAAAATGATCTTCGCTGAATAGCGATCACGGAAAATTTTCCACGTTTTCCTTGTGATATTAGGCCCCGGTCATAGTTGGATGAGCCGACGTCTCCAGCCCGGTCGATACACACAGAATGCATTGGAAATAGGACGCAAAAATCACTCGGTGTATCCCCCCCGCACCCCCGAACACCCCTCAACACCCCCCAGCACCCACCCGGTCGATACGTATGAACAACATGGTGAGGTGAAGCTGAGAAAATCTCTCGGTGTATCCCCCCCGCACCCCCCAACACCCACCCGGTCGATACGTATGTTTAAAATGATGGAGTGAGGTTGAGAAAATCACTCGGTGTATCCGACGCGGTAGATATCCATGCAATACGTGGATGAGAAAATCACCGGGTGGGCGGGCCAATGATAAAACATTGCGTATCACTAGAAAGCTAACCTTACTGCTACCTCCTTTACTTCACCATTTTCTCCTTCACTATTTCTCTGAACAGGTGCAATCCTGTCGGCCACGTAATCATCGTCATATCTAGTTGGATACACCGAGTGATTTTCTCAACCTCACTCCATGATTCTAATCATACGTATCGTCCGGGTGGATGTTGGGGGGTGTTGGGGGGAGTCGGTGGGTTGCAGATGCAAATAGAACCAACTCTTCCCGGGGCCTTATGAATAGTTGTTGATTACTGTTGTTGGTTCACTGTTATTGTTCAATTTAGACTAATAAAATGATTTAGCACGCTTAATGGTGTGAAATCTACTTATTGCCCTAATAGTAAGCAGATTGCTCGATGAATAGGAAGAAGCGCAGTGTCATGCTGACTTCCAAATGCTGACTGCTGCTATGCACTCTCCCCTCTCACACACTCTTTCCCTGTCTTCCTATCTCTCGCTCTCTCTCACACGTTCTCTCACTCTCTACCTATCTATCTTCCTCGCTCCCTCTATCTATCTATCTCTCTATCTATCTCTCGCACTCTACTATCAGTGAGCGATTCGATGCGTGCCGTATAAAATCAAGGGGATGGGGTTATAGCAGAGAGCACACGCAACCACTTTTTCGTGCTCAATCAGAAGATGTACGAATCGCCCAGCTAGGAGATGTAGGCAATGCCGGTCCTGATTTCGAAACGAAGAACAGGCTAATCCCACGACAGACATTTGGATTGTGGTGAAGTAGATGGATCCTAGCTTTTCGAAGGCATAGTACAACCTAGGAGACTAATTCCTCGATTTCCTTATAATCATAAAGTAGACCCCACCAAAATAATACCTGCCAAGCGCGAGATCTCAATTCCTACCAATAGGCGAGATACAGGAAAAAGTCACTTTGGCACGCCCACAGCGAGAACCCACTTTGACACGCCCCCTTTGGGTCTATTTATACCCCTCAACGCCAGCACGTGACGTCTGCTTCGCCATGGCTGCAACGCCCCTCTCAGGCACCAGTTCGATTCGACCGATGGCCGAACCGCTTTTTTCTGCCTCGTCGGGGCGAACGAGAGACGTTTCGGCAAAGCCCCGCCTACCCGTTTTCCACGAGAGAAACGGGAGACGTCGGGGGTTGGCGCCGTACTAATCAATCGGCTCGATTGGACCGACAGCGAAACGGAACATTGCGAAATTCAGGACTGGTAGCCAACACATTTTGAACAGATGCAGCTGTCATTGGCTTCTCTTGTCTCCTACGATACGGAATGTACGCAAATCCTTCAAAAAAGGATTATTCACTGTTTTCTTTCTCTACCGTTAGTCAGCCAGCCTCATTAAATCGGCCGATATTTATCTCTTTTTGATTTTTCGCTAAAAGTATAAAAAATGAATCCGTTTGGTGAATATATATTCCTATACATATGAGCTTTATATACGTATTAGTATAATTTATTATTATACAAACTTCTTGAAACATATTCGTCAACTTCTGTTGCTCCTCGATGTAAGAAATCGTGAAATAAGCGGAAATTAATCGAACACCAAGGTGCAGGTCTACGAGATGTGAAACATGGCAATTTCGGTCGGACTCCCCACCAGGGGTGTGCACTTACCGTTTACCGAATTACCCGATTTGGGAGTTTCCGGTAAATTTTGATTTCCCCCATTTACCGACTTAATCTCGAAATTCACCGAAATTTTAACCGGTCAAACTTAAGCAACTTTTTTCGTTAAATGGATCCGTTTCTCGCCTTAATTGCATGAATGAAGCCTATTTTGACCTGCATAAAATCACCTTTTTTAGCATTATCACGCTACTGATTGCCGTGTCTTTTTTCATGGAACTTTTCATGTTTCCTTTTGGTGTCTTAGCGTTTGGCTTCTCAAAATTAGATATTGATGCCTTCACTAGTGCTATGTCATGCTCTTCGATCAGGACGGTGAAGAGTATGAATCGAGTCAAATCCATTCCAGCCAAACTTTCTACTCAAAATTTTTTTTCTAGATTTTATGCCTACCTTGGAGAGAGCCACTCTCTGATTGCAATGGTATCTCTGAAATCGTCCAAAACCCTACGAACGGAGATATGGCTCCTTTTCAATGCCTGCATTCTGAGGGCAAAAATTTGGTGAACGAGTTGTCTCAGGCCTGTATTTCTCTTCATTCGCCATCGCTGCACGAGAGAAAAACAGGATGAGGAGATAGACCGGCAATAGACTGAAAAACAACTACTTGTTGAGAATTAATCCATCCATCTAGTCGCTATCGAGTTAAGCGACCACCACAGGCCCGACCTCCTTCGCTCACCACCACGGGCAAGGGATGTGGCCCGTGGTGGTCAGCTGAGCGAAGGAGGTCGGGCCTGTGGTGGTCCCTTATATCTCGTTTGTTTGGAGAAATTGAGATCTTGCATTTGGCACGTGTCATACAGGAGGGTTTATCTGTACTCTAACTAGAAAATCGCAAAATTATTATCAGAGGGTGTACTGTGCCTCCAACGTAGGACCGCGATAAGAAAATCCTGAGTTTTTCTGAAGGAAGATCTAGATCTGATCCTTAATGTAGCGAATATTTGGAGAGGATTGCTGCAAAAGCGTGAAAACAAATCAAAACGTCGTGTTAATTCTGGCATTTCACCTTTCTAAACTGGAACTTCACGAACAAATGGCAAGTTTTCGTGAGTTCTACTTGCGCTTCAAATGGTAGGTATGGGGTGCAAAAGAGAGACCGTGTTTTGAAATAGCTGTAAGCTCTATCACTCTCAAAATTGGGACTTTTCATATTTTTCTCACCAGTTTCTTGCTGATTTTTCCCAATACTGTTGTCAAGAAGATTAATCAAAGTGGTCCTCTATCCGACGAACTTGAAACTTTCCACAGCCTATCCCGTCTCAAATCCAACGGACCATTGAGAATATAGCATTGCGGGACGTCATTTCTTGTACTTAATTGACATTTCATTGTTAGGAGTCAGTCATTAAGAGGTTTGTTGGCATATACACTGGTAATACTTTGCATTCCCTAGTGAAGGTTGGGGCAAATTCGGTGTTTCTACTGTGCTTCTCTGGGCCTAATTCCGGTCTCGACACGCTTTGCAGCCGCGCGCTTTCGAGTCGGAAAAGTTTCCAGCGCAGCATCCGCCGATCTGTTGACTCTAGGTGAGTTTTGGAAACTGGAAACTAAACAAAATTAGAGAAAACTGTATAAAAAACCCACATTGAGTCATCTTTGGCGCTGGAAACTCGACCGACTCGAGAGCGTGCGGCCGCAAAGCGTGTCGAGACGCAATTGCGGACCGGAATTCGCCTAAGAGAAGCACAGTATGTGGTAGCATATGGCGCCGAGTTTGCGCCAACCTTCAGTAGTGAACGCAACGTACAGTACCGCGCACGTTTTTTTTTCGCAAAAACCGCGTTTTGCGGCGTTTGTTGTGCTCTCAAAGCGCCGCATCGCCATAACTCACTTGAAATTTGACGAAATTAGATTTCCAGGAAGTTTTCGTGTTCCTCTCGGTCAGACAAATGCAGCGATATGTGTATAAAGTCTTTTGGACTCCGGTATTTTGTTGAAAATTGCGTTTTTTTTCCTAAAATTCACGTTGACCACAGGTCAAAACATGACAGATGTCTGCAATCATCACCGTGTGATCAGTTTATAGTGATATATTTTGTAGTGCAATTATGTAATTTTCTATGAACTTCTGGAGTTGAATCTACCATTTTGTAACACTATCGTGTAGCACTCAACCATAGCAATTCAGAAATGACTTCCAATTTGAAATCGGACTACTTTGAAGCTAGTTATGGCGATGTGGCGCTTTGTGAGCGCAAAAAATGCAGCAAAAAAATTTTTGCGAAAAATTCGCGCGGTATTGTATCAATAGGATCCATGCCGACTGTTAATATGTGATACTACGCTCGTCCTTGCATGGTGGTTCTTTCAAGATTCTTTTGGTTGCATGGAATATGTAGAGAAACTTAGATCTAGAAACTTCAACGATTTTACCGTTTTTACCGAAAAAAATTGGAGAATGTTGACCATCGGAAAACTATCGTTGATTTTTGGCAGATTATGGTAGATCATGTATGGATGTACGGTAGTTCGGTCAAAGTCTCAGATTTGACTCAAAATTTGTATGCAAGGGTTATTCGGGGTGGTGGATGCGGATTTAGTGTCCATTTTGTCGATTTTCAAAACAGTAAGATAGGTTTGGCAGCCTAAATGGTATGGTACCTACCGTAACCTACAATAAGCTTCAAAATTTTGACAAGCGGACTCCAGATTCGTGTTCAGCACCCTAGACTACCCCTGTATACAAGCTTTGAGCCGAATCCGATTTTTTTAGAACACCATAAAAATTTCGTGGGGCCGCCCCCTACCTTGCCGCCAGGCCTTGAAGAATACGTGACTACGATTCACCTTTCTTCCAGCACGAATATCGTGTTGCATGATGCAAGAGCGGTAATCCGCAATTGCAGAGCGAAATTTAGCTCCGAAAACGACAGTATGACAACAGAAACAGGTCAAGAATGAACAAAATCCCTGAACTATAAATCAGTGTAAACCAATCCCTAGAAAACTGATTGTTGAGTATTAATCAATTCAAGTATATGTTGAGGCGTGGGATTTTAACGGTCAAAACCTGGATGATGACGTCAGCATCTTGCTAGCATCGATTCTACGCCCTACACCCTGCATTGCGGTCACCGCGACGACGTCATCCTTGATTTTTCGAGCATGGTGGCAAAGCCGTATAACGACATGCTCCGAAAATCAAGGATGACGTCATCGCGATATCAGGTATGAAGGGTAAGTGCGTAGAATCGATGGTAACAAGATGATGACGTCATCATGTTATTAGAATCCCTGCTATGAAAGGTGGACCGATGCATGATCCACGAAGTAGTGACGTCATCATCGAGACTGCAGTCTCGGCTATGACAGGTGGACCGAGACACGATCCACGGAGTAGTTACGAAATCATCGAGACTGCTATCCCGGCTTTGAGAGGTGGACCGATGTCATTCCCGAAACGAACGAGCCACGTTTCGGGTTGACCCCGCCCCTTTTTTCGTTTCGAGCCAGAGCGGTTCAACGGTCCAACCTCGTTCTGACGGCGCTCGAATCGAACCGGTGCCTGAGTTATTGACTTTTCGATAATTCACCATCAAATTGTGTTTTTCCTCATTATCATTGACTCCTGTGCCAAACCTTACTGCCACGGTGAAGAACGCGTATATAAAATTTGTTCGCACGAAAAAGGGCCAACATTTATTCCGTTACGCCACAGCTTTGCCGCAGGATTATAGATAGATTTCTACGCGCGGTGCCATGTACGGATAGCGCCATAGACGACCTCTCGAGCTCAACAGTGGTTAAATGCGTGATGGACTCCAATTGGAGACCTGGTTTTTCTCCTCCTCGGCCACTTTCCTCGCTCAGGTTCGCTTCCGTGTATCGGTTGCCAGCGACGAAAGTAACACGCCTGAAACAATTTGCCCCACATGATGTCCTCCGTTTGAAGTATTGCAAATTTTGAGTGGCGATTACTCCGCTTTTAGGTTTTTTTTTGCGATTCCAGAAGTATCATTCTAATCAGGCGGTGCGCTAGTCCTTGTATGTGGGCTGCCCGCCAATCGGCCGCATGAGAGATGCCTCTTATTGTTAGTCGCCCTCATGACGGCTGTCGGCTATCCGCCCACACGAGGGCTGTCCACTATTTACCCGAAAGTGAGCTGCCCGCCATCGTCATTCAGGGTACGGCGCGAGGTGTGAGGCCTCACAGTGGGGGTCTGAGCTCCGGTGATCTGGGAAGGGGGCTGAGAGGTTGAAAATCGGAAAATTGACACTGCCAAGTTGGCCACACTGCCATGTTGGCCGGCCAGTACCCCCCGCCCGGTCGTCGTCGTTTGTTTCGCCATGAAAAATAGCACCATTATGATCAATCACATAAAGGAGGAGGTGAAAGTGAACAAGCACGGCATGCTTATTAAATTGTGGTTTTTATTATTAACTGATATTTGTATGTTCGTAAATAAGTGTTCTAATGAATTTCGTTCCTTGTAATAAATAAGGTTGGTAAATAAATGTTTGTAAATAATGACATATTAAGTGAAACCAGTGCAGAAGTATTTAAATTCCAGGTTAAGAGTGAAGGAGAAAAACCAGTAGAGAAACTTGGTGGACATGTATAAGCTGTTGGATCATGAGGAAACTACCGAGCCCAATTCAAACAAGAAAGTCAACAAATGGCTCGAACGTACGGATGAAATGAAAATGGAAGAGTTTAATTGATAGCAGGGAAGCGGAAGAGTTATCCGGCGGCGGATGAATGACGTATGGTGTAATTGCACTACACCCCTTTCAAGGAAAAGTTGGTGTATTTGACTTGAACCGAGGCAATGAGAACTGTTTTAAGACTTAAACGGTGGACTTTATACCTGTGCTACAACACTGAAAATTTCACGCCGAACGGTTGATGCGGAGAGGCCCCAGAGTATGTGGATGACGTCGAAAAAAGTAGTCCCGAGGTGTTATAAGTGAAAAAAATTGTTTTCCCACCTATACACAAATGATTTTTAGCACGTTTGAAACTTTTTAGGTCCTACTGTGTTGGTAACAAAAAAACTTTTTTGAACAAATTTTCCCGTATTAAAAAAGTTATAGCTTTCTTTGTGAACTAGATTTACCCGTGAAACTTTGATTGGATAAGATTCAGGTCCGGGGTAGTAGTCTAAGGTACTTCACAGCCCCAGGGAAGCGTTTTTTTGAAAATTTGCTAGGTGTGAGGGTACGAAAAAAAATCTACGATCCCCTCACACCTAAAGGTATGGAACTAGGTGTGAGAGAATCGTCGATCTTGTCGTTCCCTCACACCTAGCATTTTTTTCGAGAAAAACCCTTCCCTGGGGCTGTGAAGTGCCTCAGACCTCTACACCGGACCTAAATCTTATACAATCACAGTTTCACGGGTAAATCTCGTTCACAAAGAAAGCTATAAAATTTTTATGGGGAGAATAAAAATTTTTAATGGTACCAAAAAAGTAGGTTCCAAAAAGTTGCAAATTTTCTAAAAATCATTTCTGTTTAGGTGGGGAAACGATTTTCATCTTTCCAACCCCCCCCCCCCCCCGTTCACCATGCCCAAAATAGTTGCGGGGGGGGGGGGGTGGGGGCCGAGGGAGCCTTGCTGAAGGGGAGGGGGGTCTGACCACTATCGGAATCCCTCACAGCTTGTGCCGTACTCTGCCGCCAATTGTTCACGGCTAGCCGGGAAGCAAATTGTTGACAGCACGAAGGAGTAGCAGAGGATGGGCAAGATTTGGCTACCTACTCTGGCAAACTGGGGCGTCGACAATAGGTTGATCCGCCCACCATGAGTCACCGCTGGCCAACGTGCTGATATTCGGCGGGGCCGTGGCCACTAGTTATGCTCTGGTCGATGTCGAGCTGTTGCACAGCTAACGCTCTAGATACAAGGGAAGTATACGACGCATTTTTCAGGCATCCTGTGAATGATGAAAGCGCAGCCGGTTCAATTACTCAAGTGTGCGGTGCATTGGCCCCGTCCAGCATCTGGAGGTCCTGCTTATCCGGTGGTGACCCCAGTGAAGGCTGGGCGACCCAGCCGCGACGCGGGTCCGAGCGCCGACCGCGACGCGTGTCGGAGTGCCGACCGCGACTCGTGTTGGAGTGCCGACCGCGACGCGTGTCGGAGTGCCGACCGCGACTCGTGTTGGAGTGCCGACCGCGACGCGTGTCGGAGTGGCGACCGCGACGCGTGTCGGAGTGCCGACCGCGACGCGTGTCGGAGTGCCGACCGCGACGCGTGTCGGAGTGCCGACCGCGACGCGTGTCGGAGTGCCGACCGCGACGCGTGTCGGAGTGCCGACCGCGACGCGCGTCGGAGTGCCGACCGCGACGCGTGTCGGAGTGCCGACCGCGACGCGTGTCAGAGTGCCGACCGCGACGCGTGCCGACCGCGGCGCGTGTCGGTGAAAAGTAGTACCTAAGCTAGATGAAACAGTCCTGTGGGATGTAACTGCTGCTAAATAGGCCGCTAAACGCGAAACATCGAGTTGCCAACAGCCCGACAACAGGCGGACGTCGCTGGGCAACGGGCAGGTCTCAGGCTGACAATACGCGCGATTTGACTTGTCAACAAGGAGCGGTTTATGAGATGACAACTTATCAACCTGTTGTCGACGCCCCAGTTTGCCTGAGTAGTTAGCCCGTTACGAGTGCTTGAGTTCAGTGGAAACTACATGTTGAAAGTCAAAAGAAAGAACATTCAGAAAAAAATTGCTGTGGAGGCATATTCGTCAATTTCTGGGGATCTCCTCGCTCACATGGGTTGAAATGTTCGATTCAACACTCTTTTTTTTTCTACGAACGTCACCTTATCTTATCGAATGGTTCTCCTCTTCTCTGTTTTCGTTTGCAATTTATATTCTCAATGCGACTCTGTGCTGCAAAATGATTCCGGCGAAGTCTAACTCCCAATATTGCAGTTGTGATGGAGACGTGGGAGCCGACCTGATTCTTTGGATTCCTGATGGAGTTCAGCTTTATACCATCGATGTGTGTTTGCGTTTCCATTCTCTGCATATATTTGAAGTAAACGTATGTGGTGTTGAACAAATAAAAAGTCAGTCCATTTTTGTTACAGGGAGAACAAGTCACCGAACCCACATATCCGACTTTTCTTCGAATCATTCGTTTCGGAGCCATCGGCATCGGCTCAAAGTGCTCAGACACTTCGAAGGACTCGTTTTCTACCCTCATGCAGGTTTTTCTCTGGACGAATGGACTTAATTGTGCCATTCCCTATTGACATTTTCAATGATATATTAGACGCTCGTATGTTTTGAGAAGCTGACAATAACACTAATCTTCACGTCCTAGAAGACAGTCGGCTGTATACGGAAATGGGGGCGCATGGGGTTCAGGTGTGTGCTTTGTGCGACCACTGCACACTAAAGTATGTCAACGAATATTCGGAAAACAAATATTTGGCGGAATAAAATAATATTCGAATAATTCGAGTATTCGGAAAAGTCAAATTTTCGAATAATTCGTTTATTCGACTATTCGGAAAAGTCAATCTTTCGAAAAATTCGTTTATTCGAATATTTGGAAAAGTTAATTTTCCGAATAATTCGTTTATTCGAATATTCGAAAAAGTCAATTTTCCGAAAAACTCGTTCATTCGATTATTCGAATACCACCCAACATTCAAATATTCGGCCGAATAAACAAATAATTTCAGACGAATAGGAAGCGGAGTCTCCGGCACAAGTCCATTTTTGCGATCTAGGTGTGAAATGCCAGACTGACAGAAAGTTCGCATATAATCAGAATAATTTATGATTTATGTGATATTCAAAAACACAATGGCTATGAACTTTGCTCAGCACCAATTTTCTGGGCGGAAGTAATCGATAATTTTTTCCCGATTTTCTCAATTGGCAGTAGAATAACTACAAGAAGTACGGCGCCGTTCGAGTACCTGTTAAATTCCCAGTGGTAACATCTACCTCCCTGGTGTTTTTTAGAGTGTAGGTCACTAATGTAGTAGCATAATCTTATTGAGCCTCAAGTAAGGTACAATAATCATCCGAGAATTGGGAACTGTAGGATGACGGTAAGAAACTAGTAGGATTCCTGTGCGCAAAGCTTTTGCCAAACCTGAAAAACTGGACCAAGCGGAGTTGTGTAAATTCTCGACGAGTTGTGAGAGCGGATCCTGGACCCTCTTTTTACAAGATTTCAGCCTCGTAATAAACATTCCGGGTGAAATCACTGAAAATTTTGCACAAAAACGAAAGTTGCGCAAAGGGATCGTGAAAATCGACCAAAATTCAGCCCGTTATAGGGAGAAATTTGTAGCTGCAGTGAGTGGGGCTTCATACAGTGCGTTGCAAAATTATACAACATCCCAATTCTTGTGGTTCTCAATTTCGTATAATTCTAGCGGAGAAACGGTGAATGCCAATCCAGGCAGCATTATTGAAAATCTCTGGGTCCGATTTTTTAGGAAACTCGATGAGCTGTCAAGAAACCTACCCCGAAAACTGTCGAAATCGGCAGTTGCAAAGTTATACGACATTGTTGACTTCCTCTTGAAAATTTCAGTTATACATGCTCTGCGTCGAATTTTTCATGGTAAAAACAACCGGGCACATCAAGATAATATCCTACAGAATTGTCGAATTGGCGTTGCGTAGACACAACGCCAAAGAACATATCACAAGTTTTCCATTGATTTGAGGTACGGAGAACAGGCTGGCGATTCAAGCAAATTGACATTATTGGCCTGAAACCTATCCGCTGACCCCGTTAGTGTAAGGCCTGTGACAGAACTTCGAAAATTAGATACGAACAAAATCGAAATGAACAAGGAGCTAACCTAATTGGTCGTTCACGAAGGTCGTTTGACAAAACGTGATTTAGCAAAAGGGATCTTTACCTACCGTAATCTTCGACTAGCCATGCAGCACGTATCTAACTGATCGTGGAACCCGAACATCGTATATCCTAGCTCCCTCATTTTGCGCCGGTCGAAGTAAGGCTTATCGGGCTTATCATGTCTCCTTTTCACCGTTATATTTTGCCATGAACGACCGCTCCGCTGCTTTCTCTGCCCGAGCTCATTCCAGCGAGCTAGGCTTTATCTTAGCCTCACTTGAGACTAGGATTAGGACCTTTGATTGTTTTCTCATTTTAAGCTACATAAGTCTCTTGATACCTTACTTAGGAACTGCATTTTTACAAATGTAGGCAGGGTCATGTACTTCGCTTAGCGGTTTTCGTGGTGTGCTGAAGTCTTCATATTGTTACTGAGAATACTGGATTACCAGTTATTTTGAAACGACCGAATTACAATTATTGTAGTTACTAGATATTGTTCAAAAAATCCGAGTCTATGTCTTTTCGGCGAAAGTACCTTGGCATAGCTTTGATCTATACTATACTATGCGAAAAATATCTCAAGAAAGTTCGTATTGCCGCGAACGGGGATTCGATTATGTGTACTCGGCCCGTATTTCTTATTCCACTACTCATAAATTCAGCCGGATATTCGAAATATTCGTATTCGAATTATTCGAATAATTCGATTATTCGGAAAAGTCAATTTTCGAATAATTCGTTTATTCGACTATACGTAGAAGTCAATTTTTCGAATAATTCGTTTATTCGACTATTCGGGGGAGTCAATTTTTCGATTATTTCGTTTATTTGAATATTCGAAAAAGTCAACTTTTCGATATATTCGTTTCCTCGAATATTCAAAAATTTTTATTCGTTTGATATACTCTACCGCACACCTCCAAAGGACCCAATGCCAATGGCGAAAGCGATGAACTCTGCCTTAGAACATTACGCTGTACATACATACTATGCACATATTCAGGTTGGACCATGGGTTTACCCTCTGGTCCCGAATGAAACTCCTATTCTACGAAACGACTTTGGCGCGTATGTAGTACCCAATCCAGTTCCTGATTATCCAAGTGAGACTTATATCTACAACAAAACTGAACCTCCAAAAATTCGTGACTCGCCTGAAAGAGCTGCACATAGCCGTCCAGTAAAATATCCTTTGCAAACATTTCAGACTTGGCTGTCGCAATCAGTCTTCCTTATGACATTGGTTCCGAAGCTGAGGAGGAATTTCGTAAGGTAAATACTATGGAAAGCGCAGATTCCCAGTGTATGCACTTCTTTAGGTGTTGGGGCAATTCGCCGTAATACGGGAACATGAACTGAAAAAGGAGCTGACCGAGGAGGAAAAGAAGCGTGTGAGCCGGAAACTAGCAAGGTTTCTGGTTTCTGGTAGGTTACCCAAACCTCTATTGCATGTTTTTCTCGGCTCTTTGAAAATTGCTCTCTTGGATTGCTCTGGACTTGTGAAAAGGTAACAAAAACGTGATAGGTTAGGTATGCAACGTATGTTTATAAAATCTGTTCGAATCAGTCAAGTCTTCAGGTGGTGAACGTATCGCCTGGGAAGTTGAAACAGCTTCCGCCTGGATATCCTCCTATATCGAAAACAGGGGAGAAAAGTGAGCTTTCCTTAGCGTTTTTTCATCGTGATTCTCACCGCGACAAGATTTTCCTTTTCTCAGCTTCAAAGAGAAAGTTTGTAGCTGGAGATATTTCTTCTTTCACCAAGAGGAACGTTTCTGAACATAGTTCTGCGTTGAATGGTTCATCTTAGTTCAGCTAAAAATCGTTTGAACTTCTAGCGTTATCGCACACACCCATGATGATTTTGGCATAAATAGGTTGAGAGTAAGCTTTTTGTATCCTCTATTACGGTGGCAAAATTAGTGTGTTCCACCGGGTTCTTGCGAGGGCGTGTAGGAGAGAAAGAGACAGCATATGCACACACACGCACGCCATAGACAGTAGTAAATTCCACTCCGGAATAGAGGATAATTGAAGTAGAAAGCCATCAACACTGCTTTATTTCCTGATTAAATGACCCCGGCGATATATGTATGCAACTCTAGAAGAAAACACTTTTCAATTTCGTCCTTCAGGGTGGTTCTGCTGAATGTTTTCCTCTTAAGATATCGCTCTTCTCTCTATCCTAGCGAGAGACCAGTGAAGATCAATCCAGCGCTCAAAGAGACTTTGGTGTGTATGCACAAAGAAACAAAGTTGGTCAGAAAAGGTCTCAAATATCTATGTGGGTCTAATTACTATGTTGATGAACAAGTTTTGGTATCATTTTGTCCGATAAGAGCTGTCAGTGCTTTGAATAGCTTCGAAGTAGGCATGTTCAGGGTGCTTTTAAAATATGGTGAGAAAATTTTGTAACCGTCCCACGCCTACATATGTGCGTCGCTAAACACCCTGTATAGTCTGTTCCTTTCATCAAACCTCTCTCACTCTGACTGCACAGAGTTTGGGAGCGCAAAATGGTGTTTGAAACAAATTGTGAGCGAAGGTCTGAAGGATCCTCGATTTTTCACAGTAGAACTCGTCACTGAGTCAGGCTTCGGTAATTGTTGTGCGTCCCCCCCCCTCCCAGGTAATCGTGAGGAACAGCTATGCAATGAGCTAGTTTCGAAGCAGAGGGTGTCCGCTTGAAAACGTGTCATGGCTCAAGCGCTGGGACCCACTATTGAGAGAACGCGAGGGCAATTAGCCGAAATTTGTTTTTTGGCCAGGTTAGTATTCAAGATAGCCTAAATCGTGTCACTTTTTATGGCTCCCTGACGACGTACAGGCCTTTTACGCACTACTACTGTACTTGGAGCACAGGTGCCCTTAAATGTTTTCTATAATTCTCTACATACAGATCACCAACTTTTCTCGAAAATCAATGAATCCGATCAATTATCGATTTTTTGAAACTCAATGAGGAGTACAAAGACCGATGAAGAACAGTCTTCCGCACTTGACCACCAAGTTAGCCGCCTGTATGTTTTCAGGGAATGCGAAAATAAACGAAAATGTAGGTGCGCGAAAATTGACAGAGCCCTGTATGGAATTCAGCAACATGCCCTTACGTCTTTTCCGTAGAGGGTCCTAAGACTTCAGCTACAATACGTTTTCAAGCAGACACCTTCAGCTTCAAAATGACCCAATTAGATCAGTTCTCTAGGCCCGCGTACGGGAATTAGGAACGATCATCTAAGAGAACTACGATTTCGTACAAATTGAGGACTTCTCAGGTGCTTGCCAATCATTGATTTCAAAAACAATTTCACGCTACAAAATTTTGTGCGTTTTGAGAGAGGGTTTGATAAAAAAGAAGAAACCATATAAGCTGATTAGGTACGCACATAGTTATGTCGACGAGATGAGATTCAAAAACTTGTCACCATATCTGAGAAGCACCCTGTAGAAGGTCTCTCACTTCACTAGAAAATTATGAACTGCGTGTATTAAGTTTGTGCGAGATTTCGGCACTCAATGTAAGAACCCTCGCCTCCGTAGTTGTGGTGGCAACAGATTGTTTGTAACTTAATACAAAAGACATTCATGAACAATTATCGCACACCGTTTTTTTTCAACCCAGGACCCGGAAAATTTTCGGTTAATTTCGCAGTGTGTTTTTTGGTTTTTCTTCAGTACTTATTTTAGTTGACAAAGTTGGTGATGTGGGAATACACATAGGGCGTACACTGGCTAGCGGTGGTGACAAAGTCGGTAAACGTAAATCTGGTGGAGTTGTATCAGGCACCATATGTGAGTTCATTTTTCAGATAATCGCCGAATTAATACGATAAAAAAGAAATGTGTCACATAAGTTGTAGCTGTTCTCGGTGGAGGTCTTGTTGGAGTAACTACCGCATGGAATGCGTTGGAAGACAACAGTCGATCACTTTGTCGCAGCATCGCGGACCAGACTGTCCAGAACGTTAAAATCTTGTAAGTATGACTTCAAATAATGGCGATAATTTGGAAAATGTTAGTATTTTTTTCGAGGTACGGAGATGACGCTTCAGAAGCGACACATCATGCACTGCTTACAGTCGGAAATGTGTGTCTAGCTGCCTCAAGGGTTTTGGACCTTGATCCTAGCACTATTGCTTTGCGGGTAGCACAGCGTGCTGGAGGACAGGTACTGTCAGTTGTCGAGAGTGATTTCTTTAGAAGCTGGGAAAACGCAAGCGACCAAAATCACATGGAAGTTCTAATAAGTATAGAATGCCTTCAATCTGTGAAAATTAGTTCTATCAAAATAGTGTCTCTCAGCTTTTAAAGGGTTCGATAAACGATCTTAAAGAAGGCTAAACGTTAAAGGCAGCAGCGCACACGCTAGAAAAAGTTGTTGCGATAGCGAAGCTGAAGGGATCACACGGATCCTAGTAGAACGCTGACGCCGTTGCAAGCGTGAAAAACCAGTCAAAATAACCGTATTCGAGTAATCTTTTGAAGCACCGAGACATGCAGTCTCCGCCCACACTCTTTGCAGTTCCCGCCCCTTCGTACAAATTGATTGCTCGGATACTGTCATTTTTGCTAGCTTTTTATGCTTCCGACGACCTAGGCGTTCTAGTACAGGCGGTAGAATCTATTGACTCCGGTATATCAACCGAGCGGGCATGTGCTGTGTAACTCGTCCACTTCCACTCCAGAAAGGGAACCACCCTTTATTTCTTCACTTGTATTGAGTTTTCGTCGATTTTTTGTTGGATTCCAATACTACCAGCTCCGAATCTTCGATTTATATAAGAAGTCCATGTGGTTTCCGAGCTGGCATGCTGCCTTTGAAACAAAGAGGACGCTGATAGCGGCGCGGTACGGTAAAGCCAGCCACCACTTACAGGGCTCGAAAACAATATTATTCTCGCGGCGCTTGATCTGTTCAAAGCTATAATGTTTTCATTTTTCCTGTGAAAAAAAAAATCTCGTCATGATTTAGATGGTGAGAGATCTGCATGAACAACGCTTAGGAGAATCACTGCCAAGGAAGTGCAAACTGAAGAACAGTTGAGCCGAGGACAGCTCATCACAAAGCGCACATTACTGTATTCTCTGTGCGGTGAATAAAAATAAGTCAACTAATGTTCTCATCAAACAGCAAATATAGAACACTTTTCTCACATCCCCGCCAATTGATGAAATCCTTTCATGTTGTCTGCATGCTGCCTCATTTACATACAGCAGGCCGGATAGCACTGACCGCTTTGGTTCCCTCTTGACGGTGTACTTCGCATTGGCGTAAGCTCGGTTCACGCAAGCTGTAACATATGCGCGTCGAGTTTGTGCTAACCCAAACAACACCATCAAGATGGAATCCAATCGGTAAGTGCGGTCGACTATAAGCTCTGGAGCAACTCGGTCGATCTTTCTGCGGAGTAGATCAAACCTGCTATCATACATGTTTGATCTACACCAACATATCGATTTTTGGTCGTTGCCTCGGCATTTTCGACTGATTAATTCGGCCACTATAACATCACGGTGAGGAGCTTTGCATACAAGTTTTAGGGTAAATTTCATGACTCTGATTATTTTTAACTAGTTTAGACCATGGTCAGAGCAAAGCGACTTCATCTGAGCCTTAAGAATGCTGTAATTCGAATGGTCTCCGCCGGCATGTCACACCGGGAAGTTGCAAGCAACCTAGGAATTTCAAAATCGGCAGTTACCAATTTAATGCATCGCTTCGCCGCCAGGGGAACTGCGGAAACCCCCAAAGTTCCTGGAAGACCAAAAAGACGACTTCTCGTGAAGATTCCATTATGACACGGATGAGCAAGAGCGACCCTCACCTCAACGCTGCTGAAATTCAGAAGGAACTCTCCACCTCCCATGACTTAGACGTGAGTGCATCGACAGTACAACGCCGCCTGAGAGCTGTGGGACTGAACGGATGCAGACCAGCGAAGAAGCCACTGATATCTGCGAAGAACCGTATAGCTCGAATTTCGTTTGCGAAACGCCACCTTAACTGGACTTCCGAGGAGTGGGGAAAAGCCGTCTTCTCAGACGAATCAAAGTTCATGATGTTTGGAACTGATGGACTGAGCTATGTGCGACGCCCTTCTGGCAGTAGGTACTCGCCAAAATACCAGATTCCTACAGTGAAACACGGTGGCGGTTCCGTCATGATGTGGGGATGCTTTCCGCCGCCGGCATTGGACCCCTTCACTTCATTGAAGGCAAAATGGATGCAGGAATGTATGAGAACATTCTGCAGTGTTCTGCTTTCTTGTGCCCGCGAGAAATCTGGTAATTCATGGGTTTTCCAGCAGGATAATGACCCAAAACACGCTTCAGGTCGCTTCAAGAGCTGGTTTCAGACCAACAGAATTGATGTTATCGAGTGGCCCTCGCAAAGTCCAGACCTGAATCCTATCGAGCACTTATGGGAGGAGATGAAGCGGCGTCCGAGAACAAAAACGGCGACTTCTAAGGCCGACAAAATTGCTCAGTTGAAGGAGGAGTGGCAGAAGATCTCGCCCGCTACGATTGAGAAACTTATTCAATCTATCCCAAAGCGATGTGAAGCCGTGATCAAGGCTTATGGGTACCCAACAAAGTACTAGTTGTTAGCTTGTTAATTTGCAACTTTGATGTGTTTTTTGTTGAATTACATAAAGTTGTTAAACTATGCGTTTTCAATTCCTATGTGAAAGTGGTCGCACACCAAGTAATCCTTTTTCCTTCAAAAAACTTCGCGATTTATTGAGAAGGTACTTTGATAAAATAAATGCGTGGATTTCTTTGCATTTCGACGCCTCTCACTTGAAATTTCAGCTCCGTTGCTATACATATATATATATATATATATATATATATATATATATATATATATATATATATATATATATATATATATATATATATATATATATATATATATATATATATATATATATATATATATATATATATATATATATATATATATATATATATATATATATATATATATATATATATATATATATATATATATATATATATATATATATATGGGGGTGTGTGTATACAAGTCTGTTGGTACCTGCTCGTTGGTGCCCCTGCTTCTACTGAACCCAGCAGACGTTTGAGTGTACACAGGAACGTTCGAGCGATATAGCGTGCACAACTATATCGCGAAAGTATCCCGCACATTGCATAAAGGTGTCGCCGTCCGGCACACTAAGGCCTCTGGTCCATAACACCTTAGGATCCGTACCTAGGGGGTCATGGAGTCTTTGGCCCCAAGCCACAATTTCGCCACCCTGAACTGTCGATCGCTGTCGAGTGATATCCAAAAACTGCGCTATCCAGACTTCTGAGCTATTTCCATGCACCGTTTGCTGCTTTGCAGGAAACCCGCCTCAAGGATAGACCCGTCATCAGCGTCGGAGAGTACACCATCTACTGCGGTAACGCTGACGATAGGAGAGTGGGAGGCTGTGCAATAGCTGTAAGGAAGGATTTCAATGGTATGGGCAAGGAGGTCGGCTCAACGTCGTGTCGGAAAGCATTCGTACGACTGCGGGATCACAGAGGATTCAATCTGTGGATAGTGAGTGCTCATGCGCCCACTGAAACCGCCGAAGACAATTCGAAGGATGCGTTTTATGAGGAACTCAATACGTTGCTGGCCAGGATACCTTGTCAACATGCTGTTGTCGTGGGGATTGACGCAAATGCGAAGATGGGACTTGATCAGGAATCCGAAGTACTCGGTAAATGGTTCTACCCAGTGGAGCAAACATCGGACAATGGCTACCGCCTTGTCGACTTTTGTGAACGCAGTGGTCTGATTATTGCATCGACATTCAAGAGGAATCATCGCCGCCATCAGCTTACGTGGCAGGGACCAACCCGGCTATCTCCAGAAAGAGCAGCGGAAGCGGAAGATGACAACTTTGAAACTACAGCTTGACTATGTCCTGACGAGGAATATTCCAGTATCGGACATTCGAAGATCTAGAGCTGTGTGGGATGTCGCATTCGATTCGGATCACCGTCCTGTTCTGTTGAACTTCACTGCGAGGATTCATAAGAGGAAGCGAGGGCTCAGCCTCTCCAGAGGATTGACATGACAAGTCTCAGAGATGAAGAGTGCAGAAGGAATTTCCGACAACGCGTTTCTATTCACATCGGAGTACGGACTAAGAAGAAACTTTGCGACGCGGATTCTTTTGTCAAATGCATCCAGGACGCTTCGAAAGAGGCACTCATGGTTGTACAGCCTAAGAAGAAGTTCGCCTACGTCTCAGAAGAAACAACATCTACCTACAACAGAGTATGTGCTCTCCGAACTGCAGGAAACTTCGTGGAGGAGAAGCGTCTGAGGAGGAATTTGCGTCGGCAGCTTCAAAGTGACCGCGAACGAGTGGACGTGTAGAGCTAAGGAGTTCGAGAAGGCTTGGGAGGAGAAGAATCCGAGGAAAGCCTACACGTTGCTGCGACAGTATAGCGGGAAGATGAAGAGATGTTCTCCTGTCTTGAACACTACCAATGGAGTTGCAGTTGGTGATGCGACGCTGCCAATATGGAAGGATTACTTCAGTTCACTACTGAATCGTCCAGCGCCATCAGTACCTGAGCTCCCGCATGTTCAGAGAGCACATTACGATGTCAGTGAGGAACCGCCGACTGAGTCTGAAGTTTTGGATTGTGTCCGGAAAATGAAGAATGGAAAGGCAGGTGGAGATGACAACATCACTGCTGAAATGCTGAAAGCTCTTCCTCCGTCTGGGATTCGTGAAATGACCAACACCATCCGTGCCATATGGATGAGCGAAAGGATACCCGATTCGTGGAGACATGCGATCATCGTACCTCTTCACAAGAAGCTATCCGTCACGGATCCTAAGAACTACAGAGGAATCTCTCTACTTCGTGTCATGTACAAGGTTTTAGAACGTATCATTCTCGAGCGACTTATCAAACATCGTGAAGGAACGACCAGAGATGAGCAAGCCGGTTTTCGACCTGGAAGATCGACCATCGACCAAGTGTTCGTCGTGAGAAGAGTAATTGAATCGTGGCAGCGGTTTTCAGAAGCCATTACAGCTTGCTTTTTTGGACTTTGAAGCCGCGTTCGACTCTCCTCATCGTGATCGATTGCTCAATGCTCTGCGAGCAGATGGAGTCCCGGAAAAGTATGTTCGGTTAATCGAGGACATGAACAAAGGAACAACAGCAGCAGTTCGTACACCTGTCGGATTTACGTCAGCTTTCGAGGTGAAAACAGGAGTAAGGCAAGGAGCTGTTGCAGGACCTTTTCTTTTCAACTTCGCCGTTGATGACATCATGCGTAGAGTTGCAGAACAGTTTCCTGCGGATGTGATCCTAACACCATCAGGACGCTCCCTTGTCGACCTGGAGTACGCCGACGACATTGTGTTATTCGCTGAAAACAACGCAAAACTGCAAAGGATTGTGAACCTCGTTTCGAAGTATGCCGCAGCCTATGGACTTCGTCTTCGTCCCGACAAATGCAAGCAGATGTGGGTCTCTCAGAGGCCTTCAACTGGAGTTTGTGTGGACGGACAACGTATCGAACTGGTGGACGATTTCTGTTATTTGGGCTGTTTGCTGAAGAACGATGGTAGTTATGCAGCGGATATTCGACAACGATGTGCGAAAGCTACGTCTGCATTCAATTCTCTAACCAAGGGTGGTAGTAAACCAGGCGAGAGCGGGACATAGTGGTGAGCTTAAGGTGCCACTTAAGTGGCACCTAAAGTTTTTAACACAATTTTGTAGAATTGCTAATTATGGTGCCAGAAGCTCAAAAATCGAAAAATTACACGAGAGGTCGACATTACGTCGACCTCATGAGCAGATTTCGTCCCCCTTTCCGGGTGGTCCTCTCCTATGGATGATGGGAACGAGAGCGCCGTCTCGTTCTTTGTTCGAGACGACGAAGAAATAGCGTGTATGAGAGGAGGGAGAGACGGCGGGGTCGCCATCTGCGAAAATCTACTCCCGAGTAGATTTTGGTCACCCTCAGAGCCCATGATCGATGATTGACACAAACGAAGTTCGCACGCCAGCCGTCGCCAGTTGTCTTCGCTCAATAATTTTTGTCGCTGTGTCTCTGTTCATTAGCTCCTCTTCCCCCTTTCTTTCTTAGCCCACAACGTCAATTCCTTGCTGTTTCATTTTCATAGGATTTTGCTGGTACCTAGTATTCACTCAGTTATCGAATTGTTTCCGAACTGTCAGTAATTACTGAATTTTGTAGAAAATGCACCTGCAGTACTCTTTTCAGGTAATATCACCACCATCAGCGAAATGCGGCATTCAGAATTGTTGTCGGAAGCACACATGTGAGATTATCGCTGTTTTTCACTTTCAAATAACTATTCAAGGTTTCTATTATTGCTCACTTTTGTGTCACCAATATTTTACTCAAACTGCACCCGAACCTTTCACATGAGGTTCTGAGTCTTGAACCTCAAATCGGTTTCGCCCACGTGGTTGAAAAAATTATCCAGTTTGGAGAAATTTTGGTTAAAAGGTACAGCCCACTGATTTAAACCTATTAAAAATGTAGGGTTTGAACTATAGTTGTACACGAACGAAATTTTCGAAAAATTTTGGAAAGATTTTTCGAAATTTTGTTCGTTCGTTCGAAAATTCGTCGAACGAATTTTTTTCAAATTTCGTTCGTTCGAAACTTTCTCGAAATTCATTCGTTCGGCTTTTTTTTAATTCATTCGTTTGGAATACTTTCGAACAAATTTCGAAATTTCCGACAAATTTTGAAAAAAAGTTCGATGTTTCGAAAAATATACGAAATTTCGAAAAAAAATTGAAATATCGATTAGTTTCGAATTTCGTTCGTTCGACCTCCGAAATTTCGAAAGTTTTTCGAAATTCGTTCGTTCGAAATTTCTTTGAACGAAATTTTTTCAATTTTCGTTCGTTGAACTACTACTTTGTTGGGGTTTATCAGTATTTTTCTGGAGATGGCCTGTTTTCCGATTCTTGCCCCACCGATTTCTGAAAAACGCCTTAAAATGCCTAAGCAAATTACTGTGAATACCCACCCATAATTTCGGTACGAATGTTTTTGTTCGCATAAGCGGAGCAAGAGGAGAGACAGATAGAGAGGAAAATCGGAAAACACGCGTACACGCACTATACTTAGTATTCGAATCACTCCATTTCGGATATCCGACCGGATATCCGAGATTCGGATAATCCGATATCCGAAAATTTGAAAACACGCATTATCTGAATCGAACCAATATCCGGGAAATTTAAAATCGGCATTATCTGAATCGAACTATTATCCGAAGCGTCGAAAATTCGGATAAAATCGGATAAAAACGGATAAAACGGATAAAAATCGGATAAAATCGGATAAAAACGGATAAAAACGGATAAAAATCGGATAAAAACGGATAAAACCGGATAAAATTTGCGTAAAATCGGATAAAACGGTAAAAATTTGCGTAAAATCGGATAAAACGGATAAAAATCGGATAAAAACGGATAAAACGGATAAAAATCGGATAAAAACCGGATAAAACGGATAAAATTTGCGTAAAATCGGATTAAACCGGATAAATCGGTTCATTTTAGGTTGAATGTAGTAAACCGGTCAATTTGAATGTAGTAAACCGGTCCATTTTGAGAAAACCTAAACAGGCAGCAGCGACTGTTTATCCATACGTGTTCATCTCACTGTTTTGCGAGTGGAAATGCTCTACGAGTTTCAACAAGTTTCAACTTGCCAACTTCCTGCGTATTCAGTGCTATAAACGATGTGGATAAGCGGTCGCGGCTGCCTGTTTAGCGGGCCCGTCCATTTTTTATATCAACTATTTGACTCTTTTTGTTTCCTCATTCGTGTAATTTATGTATTAGGGTGAGTCATAAGTTCTTGGAATTTTTCAAAAATTCGCGAATAGATCACATGCCACTCGTGCGCGGTTGTTTGCTAGGTATATCAAACCTCATTAATCAATACCTGCCAGCCCTCGAAACGCCATTTGTGGCTTAGTAAAATGTCGGAAAAAGAGCACGCTCGCGTACTGATTCTTCACTACTTCGAAAGAGGTTTCACAGCTGCTCAAACTGTTAAGGAAATAAGGGCCAACGAAGCAAGGTATCGAATTGCTGCCAGTACTGTGTACAACTGGTATCAAAGTTTCGCTCCGGCAGCTGCTCTCTAAAGGACAAGCCGAGATGTGGAAGGCCACGATTTCACGACCCCACGTTGGCGGCGAATGAGCTGGAGAAAACCCGCACCTTCACAGCAGAGGTCTCGCCCAGCTTACAGGAGTTCGCAGTCGACCGCAGTTCGCCAGCTACACAATATTGGACTGAGACCGAAAAAGCCGTCCGTGATTCCTCACACTTTATCCGACACCGACAAGAATCGCAGGATGGCCATTTGTCAAAAACTACTGAAACGGCACCACAAAGGAAGTTTTTTGGTCGCATCATTACATGTGATGAGAAGTGGTGCTACTATAACAATCCTGACCTGTCTGTGCAATGGGTTAAGCCCTTTGAGTCGCCAGATTCTGTGCAACGTCGGGATATCCACGGAAAAAAGAGTCTACTGACCGTTTTTTGGTCCACTGATGGAATTGTGTTCTGGAAATTATACTTCCGCCAGGAAAGACTATAGATGCTGACTACGTCTGCCAAGAACTAGAGGAAATGGTCACCAACGCGGAGAAAAATGGACGAAAACGTGACCAGATTCTACTGCTCTGGGACAACTGCCGCCCACACATAGCGAAAAAAAAACTCAAGAAAAATTGAAGGAGCTGCAGTTGGAAACTCTCCCTCATCCAGCCTAAAGTCCAGATATTGCTCCATCGGACTACCATTTATTCAGAAGCCTCGAACACTGGTTGAGGGGAAAGCAGCTTAAGACCGAAGAGCACTTGAGGACCGAGTTGGACGCTTTTTTTGCATCGAAGCGGAGCTCATTCTACGACTACGGTATTCGAAGTCTCGCTCGTCGTTGGCAGAAAGTTGTTCGTTGTAATGGCTCTTACTTTGAATAAATTTGTTACCTTGTGTTTAAGAAAAAAATAAAAAAAAATTCCAAGAACTTATGACTCATCCTAATATATGTCCATTTCTCGTAGCTACTATTCTACTCATTTGTGTGTGTGTGTGTGTGTGTGTGTGTGTGTGTGTGTGTGTGTGTGTGTGTGTGTGTGTGTGTGTGTGTGTGTGGTGTGTGTGTGGTGTGTGATGTGTGTGTGTGGTGTGTGTGTGTGGTGTGTGGTGTGTGGTGTGTGGTGTGTGGTGTGTGGTGTGTGTGTGGTGTGTGTGTGTTGTGTGTGTGTGTGGTGTGTGGGTGTGTGGTGTGTGTGTGGTGTATGTGTGTGTGTGTGTGTGTGTGTGTGTGTGTGTGTGTGTGTGTGTGTGTGTGTGTGTGTGTGTGTGTGTGTGTGTGTGTGTGTGTTGCCTGAGATTTGTTCCGATAATATCCGAAATTTATCAGGAAATTATCCGACGGATATCCGTATCCGAATCATTGGAAAAATGGTATTATCTGAATCGATCCAATATTCGAAAATTTGAAAACGCATTATCTGAATCGAACCAATATCCGGTAAATTTAAAATGGCTTTATCCGAATCGATCCATTATCCGAGGAATTACCTTCGGATAACAAGTATAACACGCACGCCATAGACACGAGTAAATTTTCCTCCGAAATAGAAAATACAAGGTTGCAGTCTTCGCGAATTTCAATTTTCCTTTCTGCGATGGCCCGTTTTTCTGTGTTTCGGGCTTTGAATCGCAATGCAACTCGCCAAAGTTGCCTACATGGCTTAAGTTTCACAGTTTTTCAGGAGTGAGCATCGCTTGTTGCTTCCTTGCTATTGTGCGAGTGCTGGTTCGATTTCGTGTACTGAGAATGCGTCACAGGGTAGTAGCAGATTTTCGATTTTCACCTGGTCGGTGTTTTACTTGAAGTATTTTTTTTCGAGTTTCTTCATCGTGTCTTTGATGCACACCTAGTGGGTGGAGACGGTCAGGATTCTGTGGAGGCTCCACTCGTGTGGAAGCTTCCAAGTGTTTTGTGCATGTGCCTGAATGTGAATTGTTTCATTGTATATGGGTGAAAGGCCTTCCACACATCTCTCCACAGCTTCCCCTGTAAGCCCCTGCAGCCCACGCCGAACTGTTTATGGCAGGAATCATATTTACCGCGACGAGCGAAGCGACGCAGTGTTTACCATCGATATTGATTGAAAATCGATATGCCTGATATGCATTGTCGCTGTCGCTGATCGCGGCCAGTATGATCTCGGCCTATAACAACCCACCCTCCTCCACTGGAATCTGCTCAAAGATTGAAACACGCAAGGAATGTTCCAAGATTTATTAACTTCGAAAGAGGAGCCAAAATTCTGTGGGTCCTAAGAGAAAATAAGGCATTGCAAAGTTTTTGTTCTGATTGTATGAGATGACTAAAACTCCCAGCTGGTGAAACTTGACGTTATATCTCCTAGAATCAGTTATATTATTGTTTTTTTTTCAGAGTAACAAATATGTTCATGTTCCAAAGAAAGTGGCAGAGAGAAGGTGCGCTTGCAGCGCTCGCGAGTCTCGCATATGTCTTAATGGGAAAAGGTACAGTCCGCGCGCTAAGTTTTGTAAAAGCGGGAGCATCTGGCAAACTTGGCAAAAAAACGTCCGATGCAAGTAACTTTTGAATAAAGACTTTCGAATTCTGAAAACGCTATCATATCCACAGATGAAATTGCTACCTATTTATGTAGATTGTGGGCCAAATTTCCTAAACCGCTTTGTTTTCGAAGGAAATAACGTATTTACAATCGGTTTCAAAACGTCGCGCGCGGCGAAGTGCGGCGAAACTTTGAGCAGTAATTGTACAAGTAATGGAAGAACAATCTGCATGCTTTCTACACAAATTAGGTGCAAGTGAGAAATTCTCAAGAATCTTGTTTGTTGAAGTCGCGGAATCCTTCATTAAAGACGGGTGAGAGGTACCTGAAAAGTCGGAGTTCCGTTGGGAAAGCCCCGGATTCTTAAATGAAGGATTTCAAAACCTCTACCTAAGCCAACTTTGATATGCTCTTACATGCAACTAATTTCTGAATAAAGCATACAATTTGCTCTTCCATTAATTGTACAATTACTGTTCAAAGTTTAGCTCCACTTCGCTGCGCGCGACGTTTTTGAAAACCGATTGCAAAACTATTTCCTTCGAAAACAAAGCAATTTTGGGGAACTTGGGCAAACAAGTCACATAGTTAGGTAGCAATTTGATCTGTGAATATGATAGCGCTTTCAGAATTTGAAAATTTCTTCATTCAAAAAAGTTACATACATCGGACGCTTTTTTGCCAAGTTTGCCAGATGCTCCCGTTTTTACAAAACTTAGCGCGGGTATTGTACTTTCCACTGTTTCTATTTTTGAACGTTTTATTCAGTCATTGAATTTATTATGTTCTTTTTAATATGTTCACAAAAGCTTTATCTCAAATTTTTCATTTTTCCACGACATATTTGCCATTTTGACTGCAAGAACCTTGTGTAGTCAGTGGCCTTGGAACACCATATAGTAGTAGTGGGCATCAAAGTCGCCCGTCGGCAGACCCCCGCCTACTCCGCTGGATAACTAGCTGCGGCAGCTTATGTACCGTCCATATTGCACTGAAATTGTAAAATTTCGCTCCGCGATTGCAGACAGCCGCAGTTGCCGCCGCTCAATATCAGACATATTTCAAGGGCCATAACTCCGCTCTCATTGGGTTTTGTACGAATTCAGATATATAATTGGTACCAACGTGTTACAGTCTCTAACTAGAGCATACCTTACCTTTGCTGAGTGCTTTTAAAAAACCATGTTTTGATAGCTTTAAGTATGGGACACAGCATTGATAGGTCATTTTCGAAATCTCCTGAGGGCCTCAGAGATTTGCGGGAGATTTCCTAAAGAGGTAATTTCCAAACCTTTGCGAAGAGAAGAGGGGAACACGAATGGCATTTTTTAGGGTGTTAAAAAATTGTCTCGGATTGAACTTGAAAATTTTCTCTAGGGATTGTTTTGGGTGCTGATCACGAATAGGGGGCCCATTTGTCAAGATGAAACCTTGACATCTCATACAGGCCATAAAACGGCCAATGTCCCACCGTCGACTGGGTACCACGCGCTGCGCGACCGCACTCGCGTCAGAAGCGAACGAGTTTTGGCCGCCGCGCGTCGTGCCGAAAACGTCGCGCGGCGGCAAAACTCGTCGCGCGGCGGCTAAAACTCGTTCGCTTCCGACGCGCGTGCGGTCGCGCAGCGCGTGGTACGCAGTCGACGGTGAGACATTGGCCGTTTTATGGCCTGTATCTGCTATTGTTCCCCAGGCCAAATTCCGGTCCGCAATTACGAACTATGGCGTGTTGCACTATGACCAAGTGGTCCCAGCACGATTAACACGTGTCGCATGATGCGATAGCCGTAGTGTGCAACTGCGGACCGGAATTCGGCCGAGAGAACGACAGTATTTGGGCTGTCTAACACAAATCTGTGGTCGGTTTATCGATTTTCCTTGGATTACGGTATGTAACTGTGGGTATACGGTGGCTTGGTCGAAGTCTCAGATTTGGTTGAAAATTTCTGTAGGTGTTATTTGGGATGCCGAACACGAATTTGATGCCCGTTCTTCGGTTTTCAAAATATTAAGGGAGATAACGGCGGTTAGAAGGCGTTATGCCTACCGTATTCTACAGTAACCATATATCTCGCGACAAATTGACAGCAGATCCGGGTTCAACGCCCTAAATAACCCTCCGTTGAATGTTCTGAGCCGAATCCGAAAATTGTTTTCTGAACACCCCGAAAATTCCCTGATGGGTATTACCCTCACCTTTTTGCCATACAATTAAAAGCCCACTTTTGTAATCCCCGGAGGCATTTAGGAAATTTCAAGTACGAGCCATTTATGCACTGTCACAGTCCTTCAGCAACGAAAACATGGTTTTTCAAATCGTCGCGGTGCGGGTAAAGCAGTCCCTAGTAAGATGATCAGAAAATTTCGAAAGACACTTTAAGGGTGTACTATGTCTTGAAATGTAATGATGTAGTCCACTTAATTTGTCTTCTTGTTACAGGATGTTGTTCATCACGTACGTCACTGCATGGTCGACTTTGCTAGAAGGCAGAATGTGAATCCCTCACAGAAGTGTTCTTGTGTTATTACGGTTTTCGTTGTTATTAATTGATAAATGTATATTGACTTGAACTATGAATAGTGCATGTCGTTGTCTTGAAGGCAGAGTCCGGGCAGAATTTTGATTTCGATATTTGAAGCTGAATCGGAGCGTATGCTACGGGTAGTTTTAAGGAACGTGCGAAAACTGAGGAAAAAAATGGTCTTTTCAAAGCTATTCCAACCATTTCCTTCAACCTCAGTGTCAGAAAAGTGTGTCCATCTTCCTTGTTTACTTAATCGCCCACGCTTTCTTCAAAACTGCCTAGTAATTATCGGCATTTCGGTCCTGATTATCATGCTGTGATCAGCGTATTCCCTAACTTCAAAGCGGTTAAAATTTGAACTGCATCCGTTAACGGGGTGAAAAAGGGAGCGTCCCTTCGGTTCTGGGCATGCATTGGACTTCTGGGATTTCTATAAATTCTAGCTTGGGTGCCAAAACATTTTCCTACTTTCTTAAGGGATTGGAACTCCGGGATGAGCAGAATTTCGACGGGCTTGCGAGTTTTTTCACGCCCCAATGTCGGAAAGAGCTCCAAAGAGTTATGTAGAAGGAGGGTCGTACTATAATGTATTGGTTGCTTTACGCGTCTGAAAAACTGATATTGTTCGTACCTGTATTCTATATTCTCCAATGGGCTGCTTAAGGAAGACTTTAACAGAGCGCGACCCATTCATTGCGTGCATAGTAGGCAGATATATGGTGAAGGCTGTAAGAAAAGCTGAATATTCATACTTCCATGGGCTACAGGCAGCGAGAGGAGCGCACGCGCACACGCAATGAGTGTTGGGAACTTCGTTTTTTTGGAGAGTATACACGCAAGATCGACGGTTGAGAAAAATTCGCCACTCGCAGGCCATGTGTAAAGTCTTTCTAATAAGTCAAGTCTGTACAAAACATGATTCGATTTTTCTTCACAAGTAAGGGTTGCAAATTAGGGTAATGATGTAGGTAGGGGAATGTCAATTGAAAATTTTAAATTGAATTTCGAAGAGCAGTAGGAGGAGCGAACAGTTTAGAGAAAAAACTGCAACAAATCAGCAGTATCAGGTCCAAAATTCTATGCACCCAGTAAAAACGTTGAATTTTTCACGCAATGGTTCCTCCGTGACGATTTCCATAACTTTTTGCTCGTTTCTAGCGAAATACCAGCAATTCTTCGCAATGAGTGGAAGTAATAAGTACTACTTCGACGGCTATGAAGTGCATTTTAACTGATGAGAAAATTCAAAACAAACTTTGGGCGGAATGCGTTTCGACAATCATCAGTGGTGTGTTGGCCATAATCGATCTCATCAAGTGACAGGTGGCTGCACAACCTTCTACATAGACAGCTATGCGCATTCCACACACTGGTGAAGATTCGATAGCTCAGAGGCAGTGCTCTCTGTGCTGAGTGGAGCCACCGCTGGTTCGATATCGAGCGAAGGAGAGTTTTTGAATGCAGTGCGATAGCGCAGCTCGTCATCTTCTGTCCATCCTATCACCCTCCGATAATCAAAGTTGCACTCAAGTATGACTTTAACGTCTCTGTTAAGTGGCGCTTTTGAGTAGTTTACTACCACCCCAAGTGTTTGTGGTCTACCACCATCGCGAAGGAAGTCAAGTTGCGCGTCTACCTATCCGCTATTCGCCCTATCATGATGTACGGATCGGAGACGTGGGCAGCACCGAAAACGCAGATGGAAAGGTTGGATTGCACGGAGAGGAAGCTTTTAGGCGTTTGCTTGGATATTTCTGGCCGCGTGTATGCCATAACGAAGACCTTTACAAGGAAATCGACGCAGTACATCAACGCTTGACACGAGGGAGGTGCCAGCATCTCCTAACGCCATCTCAAGCAGCAATGGAAAGTCGACTTCGACTGCTCGGGCATATACTAAGAAGAACGCCGGGATCGTCTCGTACAACACGCTTTAAAATGCTTCCAAATCCTGTCTGGAAACGGCCACCTTACCTGGGCGTAGGCGAAAGTTCTGGACGGATGTGGTTAAAGAGGATTTAAAGTCACTCGGCATCGAAAGACAGTTCAGGCGCGATGTTTCACTCTGCAGGAAATGGAATAGCCAGTGACAGCTGGATGGAATGTGTTCAAATTGTGGCTGAAGACCGTGAAAATGGACACGGCTGACTACTAGGACGGCACACCTCGGTGAAGATGCGGAATGACCGCGTCAGGCGAAAGCCAACCGATTAAGTCAAGTAAGTCATATATATATACATATATATCATATATATATATATATATATATATATATATATATATATATATATATATATATATATATATATATATATATATATATATATATATATATATATATATATATATATATATATATATATATATATATATATATATATATATATATATATATATATATATATATATATATATATATATATATATATATATATACAGTGCGTTCGGGAAATGATAGGGGACACCTCTAAAAATGAGATTTTCAAAAATTTCTGGGAATGGTGATGAATACTGTTCATCAATGAATTCAGCGTGATAAAAAACCTCTGTTCGCAACTTCCTTGAAACCGTGCCTAATTTCATAAGATTTTTCCTTTACATTTAGAAAATTTCACCGTTCGGAAATGATAGGGACACCTTGCAAAAAATGGAAACTTTTACTTCGAACAAAATTTCCCGTTACAAGTTCTTTATATGAACGCAACACGAGGACACCCAACATCTTTATTTCAATGATGGGCCGTGGTACATCGCTTACTGTTCCCGAACAAGCCCAAATACGTGCCCTCAACGCTGCCGGGCTGAGCCAACGTCTAATTGCCTCCCAGCTCGGACGTTCCCCCAACTGCATCAGCCAGTTCCTACGAGATCCAGACTCCTACGGCTTGGCGACGAGTCCTGGACGCCCAAGAAAGGTCAGCGGCAGGGATGCACGGAGGATAAGCCGACTCTGCTCATACAGTAGTCTGTCTCTCAACCAAGTGAGGGCTCAATTGCCGCTCAATGTGTCGAAGACTACTGTTTGGAGCGTCGTAAACGCAGACGAAAACATCAGTCCGCCAAGTGATGAAGCAGCCTCCATCCCTCTCAGAAGCGAACAAAGTAGCTCGACTCCGGTTTGCAAGGAACAACATGGCAACAGACTGGTCAGAGGTATGGGATTCTCTCAAAACCCGATAAAATTTGAAAAGATAAAGGCGACATGTTCCAGGTAATTTTCTCCGACGAAAAGAAGTTTAACCTTGATGGACCTGACGGTGCTTGATGCAACTGGAGAGATCTTCGCAAGAATCCAATGGTATTTAGTCGAAGAAATTTCGGAGGCGGTTCGCTGATGTGTTGGGGAGCATTCTGCAGCGAAGGTGTTTTGGAAATCGCCTTCACTTCGTGTCGGATGGATTCGGAGGAGTATCAAGAAACATTGCGTGCGCATCTTCTGCCGTTCTTCACTGGAAACAGGCGTCAACTCTACATTTTCCAGCAAGATAACGCTGCGGTCCATGTCTCCAGATCCAGAAAGGCGTGGCTTCAACAAAACCGAGTTCGCGTGATGGAATGGCCCGCGTGTAGTCATGACTGCAACCCGATAGAGAATATCTGGGGCATAATTGTGCGCCAGATTTACGCGAATAACAAGCAGTATGGGACCGTATACGAGCTAACGGCCGCTGTACTCGAAGCCTGGAGAAATTTGGATAAAAATGTGATATCCAATTTGATCACTTCTATGCCGAATAGAATTTTTGAATTGATTTCCAACTCTGGAGGTGCGATATCATATTAGATTTCCAAGTATGTGTTGATCCTTGTTTGATAATTTTTGTTTTTGATAGTGTCCCTATCATTTCCGAACGACGAATAATGTGATAATTTAAAATAAAATATTACATTATTATGCTATTGTTATAGAAACAAGTGAACATAAGTTAGTTACCTTGCTGAAATCATTTATGAGCATTACCGAACGCCGCACGCAATTTAAACATTATATATATATATATATATATATATATGTTATAGATCTTCTATGCGAATAGATTTTGAATTGTAAGCTTCCTAATAAAATATATCTAGCTAGATTTCATGTATGTAAGAAATTGTTCATTGTTGATAAATTTAAAAGGGGTGTCCCTATCATTTCCGAACGAACCTGTATGTGAATATTTTAAAATAATAAAATATTACAATATTAGTTATCTGATAGAAACATCAGTTGTGAGATTATTTCCCTTGCTGAATTCATTTATAAGTAGTGAGAACTTATCAAAGCTAAATCAAGAGTTCATCCCTATGATTTCCACAGCAGATGTTTTAAGGTATTTAGGGTTTCCAGAGCGTTAGTGTCCCTTAATATTTCCGGAACGCGAATAATGTGACAATTTAAAATAAAATATTACAAAGTTCTATTGTTATAGAAACAAGTGAACAAGGTTATTTCCTGGAATTCATTTATAAGCATTACTGAACGCCGCACTCAATTTAAACATTATGTGGTTATTTCGCGATCCTTCTAATAATGAGCGAATTTCGAAAAGGACATCAAATTCATATTCACCACACAAATCGAAATTTTATTTTGTGAATAAAATGCCAAAAGAGCCATTACTTTTGATTCCCGGATGAAGCTTTAAATTTCAAGTATTCCAATATCCATTCAATTTCTGAGCACTCGAGTATTAGAAGAGGCGTTTGTGGCAACAGGTAGCCCAAATTTATTTCAAAAATGGAAGAACTTTTGGAATAAGCTCAATCACTGTGAATAAATAGCTTTCTTACGTAAAAAAAATGTAGGGCAAATCTTGAGGCATTTAATGGGTAAAACACTTAGTACAACCTTCCAGGAAAACATAAATGGAGCGCAAGGACTAGGAGTAAGTAAAGAAAACAAGAACAATTGAAAAAGTTGTCGAATGAGACGATCTCGTATAGATCGATGCCACCTCAGGGATGCGATGACGCACGTTTCGTACGGGGCCGATCCTTTCGTACGGCAGACCGCGTAACAAAACTCCTTCGGGGTTGACCGAACTTTCTACGGCGTCCTGAAATTTGCCGCCATGTCCGCCACTGGGCGTTTACCGCTGTTTGACGGACAATTTCCGGTCCGAAAGTCCTGGCACTCAGCCCGAGAGATGGCGCATTCGCAGCCGTTTTGCCCGCAAGGTCTTGTCCGAAACGTTAGCCGTTTTCGCCGAAAGATCACTGGTTTGCAGCCTTCTACGGCGTCCTGCGCACTCCCAATTTGGGAATGCACACATTCTACGGCGTCCTGCGTACTCCCACTGGGTTACCGCACACCACATACGGCGTCCTGCACACTCCCACTGGGGTCCGGTAAACTTTCTACGGCGACCTGCGCACTCCCACTTGGGTCCGGCACACTTTCTACGGCGTCCTGCGCACTCCCACTGGGGTCCCGCGCACTTCCTACGACAACCTACGCTTTCCCACTGGTGGCCCGCACACTTTCTGCGGCGTCCTGCGCATTCCCACTGGGTTACCGCACACTTTCTACGGCGTCCTGCGCATTCCCACTGTGGTCCCGCACACCTTCTACGGCGTCCTACGCATTCCCACTGTGGTCCCGCACACTTTCTACGGCGTCCTGCGCATTCCCACTGTGGTCCCGCGCACTTTCTACGGCGTCCTGCGCACTCCCACTGTGGTCCCGCACACTTTCTACGGCGTCCTGCGCACTCCCACTGTGGTCCCGCACACTTTCTACGGCGTCCTGCGCACTCCCACTGTGGTCCCGCACACTTTCTACGGCGTCCTGCGCACTCCCACTGGGGTCCCGCACACTTCCTACGACAACCTACGCTTTCCCACTGGTGGCCCGCACACTTTCTGCGGCGTCCTGCGCATTCCCACTGGGTTACCGCACACTTTCTACGGCGTCCTGCGCATTCCACTGTGGTCCCGCACACCTTCTACGGCGTCCTACGCATTCCCACTGTGGTCCCGCACACTTTCTACGGCGTCCTGCGCATTCCCACTGTGGTCCCGCACACTTTCTACGGCGTCCCGCGCATCCCCACTGGGTCCCGCACACTTCCTACGACAACCTACGCTTTCCGACTGGTGGCCCGCACACTTCCTACGACAACCTACGCTTTCCCACTGGTGGCCCGCACACTTTCTGCGGAGTCCTGCGCACTCCCACTGGGTTACCGCACACCTTCTACGGCGTCCTGCGCACTCCCACTGTGGTCCCGCACACTTTCTACGGCGTCCTGCGCACTCCCACTGTGGTCCCGCACACTTTCTACGGCGTCCTGCGCACTCCCACTGGGGTCCCGCACACTTTCTACGGCGTCCTGCGCACTCCCACTGTGGTCCCGCACACTTTCTACGGCGTCCTGCGCACTCCCACTGGGGTCCCGCACACTTCCTACGACAACCTACGCTTTCCCACTGGTGGCCCGTACATTTTCTGAGGCGTCCTGCGCACTCCTAAAATCCTATTTACATCAACCGTCTCAAAGAGAGAACAATCTTGGCCGGAAGCCTATCATTAGCTGTGTTGTTTTTCATTAGTTCATTTTCGAAGCTCAGAGAACGTCGGATGGTTTACAATAGCATGTTTACATGTTTTTACCCGTCTTGACCCTCAATTTTGAGGGTCCGCTAAAATTGAGCTTTCAACTCCAAAATTGAATAGGAGCTAGCTGCATCCATTTCCAGGCTCCTGCCAAAAAAATTAGCTTCCTAGCTCAATTTTAACTGGTTACACAAGATCGTGAACGCCGTCTGAAAAAAGGAGATTAACAGTTTTTCGACCAAAATCACGTGGTTTTCGCCATTTTTTCGAGTGCCAAGAAACGATATATATATATATATATATATATATATATATATATATATATATATATATATATATATATATATATATATATATATATATATATATATATATATATATATATATATATATATATATATATATATATATATATATATATATATATATATATATATATATATATATATATATATATATATATATATATATATATATATATATATATATATATATATATATATATATATATAATCCGCACTCGAAATTTCTAAAATGCCAAGTGGATTCTGAACAAGGGCTATTTTCAATGCTTTGCGAAAAGTTATAGGTATTATTTAGTCATCAGAGAATTTTCAGGGTGTTCAGAAAACATTTTTTGGGTTCGACTCAGAACGTTGAAATGAGGGCTAGAACCCTAAGCACGAGTCTGAAGACCGTTTGTCGCAACTCTGAGAGTTAGGCCGGGATCACACTTCCCGCGCCCGGCGATAACGGCTTTGCATATCAGGCATATCGACTGCGGTCGATATTGATGATAAACACTGCGTCGCGTCGCTCGTCGCTGGAAGTGTGATTCAGCTCTTAGTGTAGTTTGCCTTTTCACTGACGTACCCTACCTTAATAATTCAAAAATAGACAAATGAAGCCCAAATTCGGGTCCGGGGTCCCGAATACCCCACACAGAAAATTCAAACTAAATCTGCGAGTTGGACCAAACCATCGCTTACCGACCGTCAACCCGAGAGAAATCGATGAAAGGACCACGTAATTGTGTGAAGCAGCTCTATGGAAGAGAGAAAACGTATGCCTTTCGGGCTCGTGTTCAGCCCTTAGTTATGTCGGAAAGATTCGTTCGCTACTACATAGCTGTCTATTTGCCCCTGACGTGGCGTTTCTTTTCCCCGTGCTAGATGATCGGCCGAGGGACCGCCTTTTTAGACCACAGAACCGTTTTTGAGAGGTGATGCTGTGTGTCGCCATGTTTCAAACATCTTTAGACCCTTTACTCGCCTCACTTCCCGTGGCGTTTGCGACAAAGAAAAGTCTGAAATTGGCGGTATATACAGATGCGATTTTTCAGAACCTTTACTTGCTCATTCCTTTCTATATACAATAAAAGTCCAATCTACAGTCGTAATATATTGCTTATGACTGTCGTCGTTCGATCGTAACAAAAAAAAACAATTCTCTCATGAGATCTGAATTCTGCCGCAGAGGGGGCCGAGATTTCTGAAATGTAAAGAATTGCTACAAAGAAACTTCCTGGGGTTGAAAAGGCCACGGTGTTTGTCACTAACCTGATTCCTGCACCAGCTATGCACGAACAAAGCTGCTGCACGGCAGGAGTGTTGAATCCACTTCGAATCGCGCACTGTTTTGTGGACTGGACGAGAACATTGTCTGGAGGTAGAGCCAAACCACAGCTGTAAAAAAGAATTTTGATAGCCCGCCAGATATAGGTGTACATTCTATAGAAAAACTCACTTGAGTTTCTTGAAGCAGTTACCGCCTCCTCTCTCCATACATCGCATGATACAAGTGGCGAATTTCTTTCCGGCCGACAAGAATCCCTTAGCTTCTGCTTGGATTCCTGAATTAAGGGATTTCAACGTTTCTGGGCACATTTTATAAAATAAGCCATGCTCTGCTCACAATCAGAAATGCCGTTTTTTTCAGATTTCCTATGATCGACGTGGAAACGCTCGTCGGGTGAGTGTTTTATGTCGAAGACATCGACGCTGTGTGCCACATACATAAAGTCTTTCCGAATGAGATTTTCAGCCCACGCGGTCGGCGTGCGTCTCAAGCGGTAGTCGCGATGACATTTTTCTGTTAATGAGTCATCAGGAATGCTACACGAATGATGAATAACATCCCAGTCAGCTTGTCGCAAAAGTAGGAAGATTTGTCCGAAAAATTATTTCCCCGATTGCCGCTTGACACGCACGCCGACCGCGTGGGCGGACAACCTCAATCGGACAGGCTATAGATAAGCCCGATAAGCCGAAAGACAGACGAGCTGGCAAACTATTCCGCGTCTAGTGTTTATTTGCGACCCTGATAGATCTCGTGCCGCAACAAATTTTTCCCACTCGAGAAAAATGCCCAAAAACATTCCAGGCAGCGTCACACAAGCGTAATCACGATTTTACCCTCGGTTGGCCCTACTTATTGTTCACAATTGCATTCGTCGTGCAACTAACCTGATCGGGCAAGCATCGAGTTGATCTCAGCGTAGGCCGCGATTTTCAACGTCTCAGGATATCGCTTCGGGACCATCCCACCAGGACCTCTAGCACACCTGAAAATAACATGAAATAATGTATAAGGCTGGCAATGGTGGTACAAAAATCGAATAATTACGACTTTTCAATACACTGAACGGCATTTGGACTAACACTAGCAACCACTGACTCCCTGAAGGAGAAAATAGCTTGCACGGTATGCCGTACTTTGCGTATACAGTTTCTAGTGCCAGGGAGAGTAGAGTGAGCTTGCTAGCGTCTCAGTCTTCGTAACAGAGAGTGCTGGACAAGAATTGAACCCCCGATAAAAAAAACAATCACCCTACTCTAAACTGGAAAACAGAAGAACTAGTAAACTCACGCTCCGGATAATTGTCCAGTTTGACAGGCAATAGCACCGTTTAGCATTGGCTCTTTGGCGAGCAGACAGCTCCTCATTGCCGGGTAGGAGGCTCCAAGAGACGACACATGGTTCTGCAAGACTTCTGTGAAATTTAAGGATCAGGCTGCATCTTTTCGCAAAAGTTAATTCGGTATTATACCCAGATGCTGACAAGTTTCAATGTGGGAGGAGAAATAGCTTCCTCCAGACGCCGTGAATCATGTAAAGACTTGAACCCGCGCCTGGAGACTCTCTATGATGGGAACACGTTACCCCGTCTAGAGGCAAGGTCCCTGAAGCTATAGTCAAACTTCGGCAGAACGAAAACGTCCCGCGATGACACTGCCGCGGCCTGCTGCATGGAGAGGGACCTTAGGGGTCGTTTATAGTTCAGCCATTGAGCGGCGCGGCGAAGTGCAATCCTATAACATTGATCGGGCTGCGCCGCGTGATCAATATTACAGAAATGGACTGTGTCGCGCCGCTCCGGGGCAGAAGTATGAACGCAGTAACGCCCCCCTTACGCAGTTTTTGCGCAAGCGCCTAATGGCAGACTTGAATTCTGGAGATCTTTCCAGATGTCAATCAGTTGTATTCTCTATTTCGGAATGACGTTTGTTTCTGTCGATCGCGTGCGTGTTCGCGCGTATGTTTCTTCTCCTTCTCCCCACACACTTTCTCGCTGTCTCTCCCCTCGCTCTGCGCAGAAATGCTTAGGAACAAACTGAATTCGCCTTCGAAACAGAGGATACATTCTTCTTCCAACGTATGGTAATTGTAGAAAACTTCTCTTTTTATATTCATTGTCTCATCGGAGTGCTGTTGACGATATATTTCTGCAGTGTTTTTATAAATTTAACTTTAAAAATGTTCAGCTCGTTAAACTTAGCGAGTTTCCTAACGGATAGGCCCCGCAACGATACAGGGCGCGATGCTGCGACGAGTAATACCGCTCGATTTGGATGGGTGATGGTCATTATGTATTTCGGCAGCAAGAGAGGTGGGGAAAGCGATTGGGCGAATGGGGGAAGCAACGCGCATAATTGGACGGAACACGGAGCTTCCCCCGCCTCTTTCGCGGCTGCGAAGCATTACTCCCTTCACCCAATGTGGATCTCCGTAACGTTTTTCTGTGTCCAGCAGTTGCTTTTGATTGTCTCAGCACAATGAAGGTGCACTAAAGTGACGGTTGTTCTATGCCTTTTCAGCAACTTGCCGTCGCTTTATACCTAACAATAAGGTCTATGTTATGGTAGCTGAATAGGACCGCATTACCTGAACTAAATCTACCGAAACGTGTCGCAGTATTTAAGAAACCTAAAAATGATATCATGCTCATATTTAGCGCTTCCGCCAGAACAACTCCCAGATCGAATAACTGGCAAAGTCCTTTTGACTCTCGCAGTTTAGGCAGCGTCCATACGTGGCGAGAGCGGGCGTCCCGCTGTTGTGCGCCTCTCGACGCTTCTCAACGCAGGAGCAGCCCGTGCCCGCAAATCAACACAGGCAAACACCCCCTACCTCGTGTAGATTCGATTGAAAACGTTTGATCGGGTGATCAATCGCTGAAATCGTCGCAACGACTGCTGATTTCCCACGAATTTCAACGTCCGTGGTGGGATTATGAAAAACAAGGGCAGTAGTTTTAATACAGGTTTAATGCCACCTGCTTCAGTTATGGAGCAGCAAGCTTGGAACTTGCTGCTTGCTTCGTGGTGCTGGCGCAAGCGCGCGAGAGCGAGCGGGCGAGGGCACGCGAAAAGGAGCGCCTGTGAGCGGCTAGCGAATCGTGTGCTCACGATGACCATCGATTTTCCTTACAAGGTGCCTTGTCATGACCATGTCTACAGTCCCCCAGAGGTCAGAAAAGTGTCTAGTGGGATCATCTGAGGCGCTGAGGACGAATCCTCACGTTGTCAGGGCATGTTACGGTAGGTTTAGTTTAACTGTAAAAGTCACATTCGGCCAGGTGAAACGTATTTTAGTCACAAGCTTTAGGTATCTACTATTTATACGTCTGGGTTTCGCTGCCGCTGTTTTCCGTGTTAGGCCTCCCACTGGTAGTTGTCAAAATCTCACCCTTTGCAGACGTGCCGCAAAAGCCAGCGGCAGCGATGCGCCGAAGTATGACTAGGGCCTTAATCAGAGGTGTAAGAACAATCCTCTGCCGTAAATGGCCGTGATCGTCCGAAATTTTATAAACAGGGTCCACATTCGTGTTCAGCTTCCCTAAATACTACTCTGGGAAAAGGTTCGACAAACAAATATTTATTGAAAAAAAAACCTTCTTTTACTATCACTCGGGCAACTAAAATAGTGTTTTTACGAGTACCGGAAGGTAATCGATCAGAAAAAACGGCTACATGGGTAGGTCATTCCTAGTTAGTTACATAAACTTTTTTATAACTGTGGATCGGAAGTTTATCGAAAGTGATCCGTTTTCGCGGATGCGATAATCGTTTGAATAATTTCCTACCAGGTACTTCTACACTGATGACGTTTTGAAGAGCTGGTTCCTACGATAAGGGGGGTGTTTGACGAAAGAATCCATCCCCACGTGAAAATTGCGCCCATTCAGGGGATCCGTCCTCTAGAGAAATAATGGGAGGCTTCACGCCTCTGAAAAAATCAAAACTTTCAGAAGTCCAATCCCTGCTCGAAATCGGTGGAGGATACTCCTAGGGTCTAGTTATACTTCTACGTTTCGCTGCCGATAGCTTCCGCGGCAGGCCAGCTATTGATCAATTTTGAAATCTCACCAATTGCAGACGTGCCTCAGAAGCTGAGAGCAGCGAGACTTCGAAGTATAACTACATAGAACGAAGTATAACTACATAGAACCTTACCTCTACGCTATTCCAGCGTAAAAGGATAAATCCTGAACTATCACTGTATTGCCACGAAACAATTAATGAACTGGTTTCTATATTCCACAATTTATAGAATGCTCAAAACAGAAAAAATTAAAAACGAATTGCGCGATTAGTCGAAATTTTTTGTTTAAAAAATGATGAAGTACATAGAACAGCGGCGGAAATATGCAGTCAGAGTGAACGGAAGTTTTAAGACATGGGCTCACACTCGTCTTACGGACGAGCACGTTCTGATTGAGATTTATCACAACAAAAGAGAAAAGTTAACCTGCTTTGTTTCCCTCACGGAAAAAATCGGCTGTTATGGAGCCGATTTTTCATAACAACTTTCTATTTCTACGTTGAAATGTCTTGTGTTCGAAAAGGTTTGAGTTTATTGATCCTCACCTGGCATTGGTCAGCGCACTGCATAATATTTCCAGCGGCTTGTTGCTTGCATGGCTCAAATTCCGCGCACGTGCATTGTCGGACCATTTGAGAATGTGCGAAGCTGACGGCGGATAAGAAAACAACTATGTATAACATATCTGAAATTACTGAATAAGAAATGGAGCATGCGAAGTAAGGATGGAACTTGACGAAGGCTAGCCATCAGAAAACGGAGAAGTTACTCATCAAATAGATTTGTCTCGAACTACACGAGGATTCGCTATTTATTGGGAATTTTTCGATATTATACGGGAATTCCGCCCTACGCTCCACCCACTTAATAGAGGCGGATGGACCATAAAATTGTTTTTTGATTTCAAAAGGCATTTGGACACACTAATCGTCAATGACGCCCCAATACTCCTTCAAGAATTCGGAAAAAAAGTATTTCAGTTCGAGATAGACTGGAGAAAAAAAAAGAAAAAATGATTCGACGGTGAGTGGGTGTGAATATAAGAAGGCAAAAACCGAGTTGGTTTTAATGTATAGAATTTTCAGAGACTACCTCCAATTTTTTTTTCATTTTTTCAGGTTACTCTAAATTTTATGTGGCAACAAGATAGATCAATCCAAATCCTGAGTGAAATAAATTTTGCATTTTCTTGGTTTTTCATCGTCATTTTCACTGAAAAAAGTGTAGCTGGACTAGAATTTTCCAAGTTTCGCAGAAAACCCGACAATGATCTCAGAAGTTCAGCGCGGCCGTGGCGCCATTCCACGGGCATTTTTCTCTGATGAAGCCACTATTCATCTAATTTTTGATGAATGGAAGAGGTGCTACGCTTCCTGGGCGTTCGAAATGCGACTGCCCACCAAGGTGCGGTCAAGAAGGGAAGGCCCCTTCAGAGGGAAAGGTCTAATCAGAGCTAAACTGCGCGTCAATTGAAGCTTGTGTTCTATGGAAGAGGTAACTCGTGGAATAACGCCCCAACTCTGGATAATTTTTAATCTCCAAAAGCCTACTCAAACGCAGGATCCACGATAAAATAGTCCTCGAGTTTCTACGGAAAATCAAAATGTCTGGAGCCCATTGCAACAATATTGTTAAAAAACGGCAAGGAAAAATCAATGATTGGCGTAATGCGGCCTCTGAACTTGAATTTGGTATATCCGCCCTGCACTCTTCCTTCATGGTTTTTGAAGACGTGGTACGAGCTGTAAACCGTGTACTATTTTTCCATGTTTTAGTATAGATTGACCTCTCTAATGTACAAAAATGTCGAAAGGTCCTATGAAAAACCACCATTCGTAGAGGAAAGTCAGTCTGAACACACTGTAAAATTGAATTTGAATTTCGCGCTAAAATCGTTTTTGAAGTTTTTCTGCATTTGGAGACCTCGTCACTGTCATTTTCGAAGTTTTTCTGCATGTGGAGTTTGGGCCGTAACTGTTTTTCATGTTGTTTGACGGTCGCATCAGCATTCTATAAAAAACGGTAGATGACTGCTGAGAACTGGTGGCGGATCCTCATCTTTAACCCCTTCCAACCCCATAACCCATGGTTTTTCACGCGCCGAAGTTTACCGGTGTGGTCCATCGAGCTCATCCATTAAATATAGCCTGAAAATGAAAAGCGGTTTCCAGCGCGAACGATGCCTGTAAAAGATGTCTTCGAAGGAGGGTAAACTACAATGTCTTCTTATACTTCAGAGCGATTCCTGATAGAATCATTTTTTTATGCTCACATCTTTCATGACAGTAAAACCAAAATAGGACTTTAGAAACTTTGCGATTGAAATCATAGCTGATGATCAAGTTTTAAAAAAGAAAATGAATGAAAGAGATAGGGTCAGCTATCGCCCTACATTCTCGTTTTATCCACAAAAACTAGCAGATTCGGGGCGAAAGCAAACACAAATCGTCGTGAATTCATCGAATGGAGCGTCAGAAAGCGTTGCAGTTCGCTAGAAACCACACCTTGAGAAATACGATGGCTAGGCTTGGCCAATGATAAGTGTTTAGCGAAGCGCAACGGTCGTAGTTTACAGTGTGTTGACGCCTTATATGGCGCAATGAAAAACCTGTCGCCATATAGTTAAGTTTACTGACGCCCACAACAAATGCATTAATCTCGCGCCATGAAGGCCGAGACCGAATGAAACGCTGCGTGAAGACGACGTTGCATTGAAAACACAATGCCATAGCCGCCATCAGAGCGGCACGGAAGTTTTCCCATTCAACAGAATCGCTACCGCGTCCCATCCCTATTCGTGTAGATCTCTGAACTGTTTGCAAGAGAGCTAGGCAGAAAAAAGATGCAAGTTGTCCGCGTCCAAATGAACAACGGCGTGCTCTATCAAGAGGATTCTTGTGCGAATTATACATTTCAGACGCGGAGATTTGACAAGATGGCAGTTACGGCAACGCACGTAGTTTCTTGCTTAACAGTCTCTCCTTCTCGACACTTTTCCGTTCATATCCTCTAATGTTTGATGTTTTTAAGCGCTTTGCGACTCTTCAAAACATTAAAAAAGGTGTGTTAGGCGAGAAGGACTTATGACGGCAGTCATACTCATTACTCACAAGAGAGGTAGGTCGCATCTGCGAAGACAAATTGTATTGTCAGGATCTCTTGGGTATCTATAGTAAAACTGCGCAATATCTCGTCCGGAGCTGCCGTTCCAAGAACTCCGCCAACGCGTAGTAGATGCCTCACACGGAAACCAGAGATGCCCAGGGTTTCGGAGGCATCTAGTCTAAATTCGACACGAGAATTTACGTAAATTACGGAAAGTTTAGCCTCAATTGGTGAAATTTTAGCTACAGCGCCCGCATTGTCTACGCAAATTCTCGCTGCAGCACTCTGTCGATCGACCCACCCAGTCTTGATCCGTACTAAAAAGACTATCCCAGCTGCGATCGAGCGCATCGCCGTTTGTTCCCCACGGCCTGCAGCATACCAGCAGCCAAAACTGTCCCTAGCAAGATCTTCCAGAGAGCGACACGGGGTCACCCTCCACGACCACCCACAAAGTGTCAAGTCATGCTTGGATAGACTGGGCCAACACTGGTCGAACGGCATCCCTGCATTCCGCGTAGCCAGCGCGGGTTTGAGATTGCATTTCAACACAAGCTGTCGCTAAATCCGTAGATTCTCGCTACAAAATTATAGCGAGAATATACGGGTTTAGCGTCAGAAAGATAAATGTTTCGAATTTCGTTTTTACGTAGAATACGCGCAGAATTTGCACCCTTGTAGCCTCGACACACGAATATGCGGGTTTTAGCTATCGTAGTCAAAACTCGCAAATTCTCGCTACATGGAATGGGGCGGCGTTTCAGGCCGCGCCCTCGGAGGCTTCTAGCTACGCGTTGGCAGAGGTTATAAGCGTTGTTTCAGCCTCGCGAAAAAGTTAGGGTATGGTGGGTGTAGCCGCGGACCGCTCAGCAGCCAGGGCGCTTCGCGTGCGCCGATCAATCACCACATTTCTCGTGGGCTCACACGACGCTGCGCACGCTGCTGAGGTGTCCGCAGCTATCTGTTCCGTGATTACCCCAACTATACTCCCATCCGGTATTTTTGGGGTGTTTTTCAGTTTTGTTTCGATTTGGCTTACAACTTATATGTAGGGGTAGTCTAGGGTGCTGAAAACGAATCTGGGACTCGTTTTTCGAAATTCTGCGGTTTACTGTAGGTTACAGTCAGTGCCGTGCCATTTAGTGGGCGAAACCTGCCTTCATATTCCGAAAATGTTCCAATATACATCAAAATCCTATCCACCATCCCGAATAAGGGGTCGTTTATACTCCCGCCGCCGAGCGGCGAGGCACAACGCATTTCTGTAATATTGATCGTGCGGCGCCGCCTGATCAATATTACAGAAATTCGTTGTGCCGCGTCACTCGGAGGCGGGAGTATAAACGACCCCTAACCTCCGCATACAAATTTTGAGTCAAATCTAAGGCTTTGACCAAACTACCGTATACCCAACGTAATCTACCGTAATCTGTCGAAAATCGACAAGCGGACTTCATATGTGTTAAGCAGTTCGAATAACCCCCAAAGAATGATTTTGAGCCACATGAACAGTAGAAATCCGGAAATCTTGAAAGTCGCGTTTTGTTCTCAAAAATTTCCCCCGCTGGGACGCCTTTAACGAATTAAGCCGAAAAATTGACCAATAAACCTCATAATTGTGATTAGCGCCCCGAATAACCTCCCTAGGAAAATTGTAATTGACGTCTGGAACATTCTTCTCAAGCCCTGTTAGAACCTCCTAATTGATGTAAAGTCTGTTAGAATTGGACTGCCCGCCCAGGAGGCTGGCGAACGTGTTGATCGACCGTTGCAATATTTTTCGGACCCCTGAATCCATTAGCAGGAACATCAGACGAATAGTGAACCATATCCCAGTCCGCTGTATCTCAGTCGTGAGAAGGCTCGTCCAAAAAATGCTTTCGTGATGGTCGCTCGTCACGTACGTTGACCGCGTGAGCGGACAGTCCCGTTTGACCAACTTAGAAGGGGAAGAAATCTGAGATCCTCGTTGTATTACACCCGCCGAATGCGACCTTCCATTTGCTACGAATGAGCGAAATATAGGGTAAACCTACTTTTGTACGCCCACGGCAAAGAGCTCCTTTGGTAGGCCCCTTTGATGGTCTTTCGAGGTCAGCAGAAGCTGGATGCACAATGGATTTGAACGGAGAACCTCGTTCTTCCCTTCCTGCTTACGTTCTTCCTATTTCAGCTTCGCTTCTGCGCATGGGTTTCAAATGTTGGGCAGTACAGACCTCGGAAAACTAGTCCACCACGCTTTCGTCACTAAAGTTCAGGCAACATTTGAGGGATCATAATTCCATTTGTGGGGGGGGGTCTTCATGGCACTACATGAAAAAATGGTCGAAGTCGACGTTCCGACACCGCCTGAAAAGGCGTTGGGAGATGTACGTACCTCGCTCGCATCGAGCGTTAATTTCCTTGTAAAGATTTCGTCCGAAGGTCGACGCCAGTGATGAGCGGAATAAAAGTATGAAATTTCGGAAATCGGTTTTCGGAACAAAAAAATTTTCTCGGGTTTTGAAAATCGGGTGCGAAACGCCTTTAAATGCGCGGAAATGCGAATTTCGGAACGCGAAACGCGGAAAAATTCGGAAATCATCGCGTGTTTTCTTACGTCCCAGACGACCCGATATTTTCGCATTCCGCGGCGTTTTCTGTAGGTTTCGGAATGCGGAACGCGGAATGCCGAAAATGCGCGAAACTGCGGGTTTCGGAACGCGAAACGCGGAACTCCGCTCATCCCTGGTCGACACCCTCTAAAAGCTAGGTTGACCCGTTGGAGTCGACCATCCGTAATTTGGTTCAGAATAGCTCTCAATATTTACAAGCTCAGAATACACAAATACAAGTCAAATGTCAAAATCCACCAGCTGTGCTTCCTTTGTGAGCTGAGTCGGTGGTAACTGCTTGGAGCGGGTCAACCTCTCATAAAGGATCTTCCTCCTCAATGAGAGTAACAATAGAGAATTGTGCGTCAAAGCCGCCCTTGAGTCTCCGAGGTTTATTTTTCAGTGAGATATCAGCCCCCTTCCTTGCATGAATAGTCTTTTGAGTACTCTAGTTGACAGTGGCTGTATGCAATAGAACCGGCATATTTTGATGTCCTCAATTTCTGGACGCTCTTTCCGAGAGACATTGTATTCCAGTGAACATAATGGACTGATTGAGGGAACATTAACTGAGCAATTCAATCACATAATGTGTCATCGTCATCCTCGCTACGAATGGTTCATAGGGGAGCATCAACATTCTTGAGAACTTAGACAGAATCAATACGCAGACTGCAGAAGATATCAGGGCGGCATACAAGAACCCGAAAGGATGATTTTATTTTCGAATATTCCAACCTGAGAGATGTTGCAGGTTGTAAAAGCACAGCTAAAGCAGTGAGGAAGTGGTGTCACAAACGGCGCAGCGCTTCTTCGCGTAGGTCAATTACCGCCGAGGGTTTTGAGCACCAAGGAGACGTCGTAATCACCCTAATGACACTGTGATTTGCCGTGCTATGCATGGCGAGATGAGTGATTTCAAAGACAGATCTTTTGCCGTTATTTGTGCTCATTCACCTAGCTTTGAGGCCCCCATCATAGTTGGACGAGGCATATGGATCGAATTCACACCGCGGGTGTGGCTAAGGAGCAGTTCGGCTGCCACACGCGACGGGAAAACGCTGCGCGCTCGTTGTCCTTGGGGCGCGTTTACCGAGGGCCCTCAGAAAAGTAGTTCTTGTTCCATTTAAGCCGTCCCCATTTATCGTTTTTTGCATTTCGTTCATGTTTTCTTGTTTGTAGAGCACCTTTTAGACGCAATGCTTTGCATACAATCGCCTCAGTGGAATGGGCACTTTTTATATAAGTTTTTTTAGAGTTTCTTGTTTGTTTCTCGGAGCGGAATGGGAGATGACGATATTGATTCCGACGCCGACCCTACGTCTGACACAACAACAACATGAACAAAATTCAAAAAAAAAATGAAACAGGGAAACGGCTAGAATGGGACAAAAAACAATTTTTTTGAGGGCATTCTTGCGTCGGTTAACGCGCCCCGAAGACGACGCGCTCCCGGCGTTTCCCCGTCTCGCGCGTCGTCTGTGCGAGCCGATCTGTTCCTTAGCCACACCCGCGGTGTGGATTCGATCCACATGCCGTTGGACGATAGTCCGTAGTCCAACACTATTAAACGACCCAGGCGGGACTATGGACGACCTAAGAGGGACGACGTCGGACTATCGCACAAGTATGACTGCGGCCTGAGAGGCATGGATGGGAAGCACCTGCAGTGATTGAAGCTTCAAAAACGCATCGGTGTTATTATATTTATTGCGGACTGTGTGATAGTCATGAAGAAAAGAGGGCGGTGGAAGCCATGTGCCGATTCTGGGTCAAAAACTCATTGATAGTAGCGTTACGAGAATTTGAGAAGGCTGCAGTACCTCACGTGTGCCAACCATATTCTTGACCGGAATGAATGAGGCTACGCAACATCCGTTGATAGGCATCAGAAGGTGGCTGATTTAAATATAAGATTTAGGGGTGTTGGTGTGTAAAGTTTGTCCAAATGAGAACGGCGGCCCATTCGGCCAGTGTGCGTTGCATGCGGCCGCCGCATGTGCCGCTCTCGGACGAGTGTTCAAACGGCTGCCACCCTCTCACCTCGGCTGCAGAGCTGATTGATCGACGCAGTTTGTTTGCTGCAAGTCGGTGCCGACCCCGGTCGTTGCCAATAGATGTGGGCGAAGGCTCGTTTTGTGGGCTCGTCCGAGAGCGGCACACGCGACGGCCGCCTGTAACGCACGCCAGCCGCATGAGCTGCCATTCTCATTCGGACACACTTTAATGGTAGCACTCTTGCCCAGGAAGCGAAGTAAGGCCAATGGTATACATTTGCGACTATCGGTCGCATCGCTCTGCACAGCGAGAGCGACAGTGGTAACGACAGGCATTGGCAAATTTGCAGTATGTCAGCCCTACGCGACACTTTGTTGGACGGGCATGCGACAACTGCTTCTACGACGGCCAGTGCCGTTGCTCCGATGCTGGTCCCGCCACGATTTGTGCTAAATGTCATGAATGTCGCTCATGATAGAAACAAGGTGTACTATTGACCTAATGCAGTCTAGAGTGCTGCATGACCCCTCCACTTCATGTTCAACTCAGCTACTTTGTGATATCCTGTGATCATATACCGTGCCATAAAAAGGCGCAGAATATTTAGAAACGATTAGGTAGGCGAAGATATCTGCTAGGTCAATTTAATTCGAGGACAAAATTTAAGAAATGGATCTCATGCTAAGTACGACTCTAGATGAACCCCGGCTTCCGAGCACGTTCTCAAATAATGTATCTCTTCATTTTCAGCAGCCTCCCTTTTACGTTCAGAAAAGCGAACATTCTTTCTCGATGCGAGTTCTATGGTGGGAGAGTATTCAAGCGGTACTGTCAGCTAAGACAAAAGTTCGAAGCTTCTCCCACTGATCTATCGCAGTCTGTCCCAATGCAAGGAACGTATTTTTTGCACATGTATCCTTGTTAAAGTATAAGACTGAAAAGATCTCCTTTCATCTGCCTTGAACTAGTTGCTGAGCTGAGTGCGAAAATTTCAAGATAGGATTTTCTTCAAAGTCAAAGCCCTAGGGAATGTCTTCACAGAAGCAAGGAAAAGACTATGGTTCATTGCGTCTAATGCCTTAAAGGCTATTTTCACGAGAACTAAGAACACACGGGTTTAAACAGCCGGAAATGGCGTTGAGCTGGTCCAGCTCCAGGCAGCACGGAATGGTGTGTCGTGAGCGTGTACTGGTGCAGTCTGAGTTTCTGTATGTCGATGTGTGTGGCGTGCAGTCTCTATGTTCTCGGCGAAAACACCCGATCCTAGCTGTCGGTCATACTTAAAGTCTCCTTGCAAAATTTGATCTCGCCCATGGATGGGGCTGCGGAGGTAGATGTCGCACAAAACCTTGTGGCCACTAGACTGAAATTGACAAGGAGACCATATAAAACTAACACAAGTTATTTCTCAAGCATCAAAATTTAAACGATCATGCGGCATGAGGGGTTGCTTGGTCTGGTCCAGCAGCGAAGAAAATTAGAGAAAGTACGATTCGATCTTCTCCCAATCCCGACACTATTTTCTTCCTGTTCGAAATTTCAATGTCCGTTTCGAGAAAGTGTATTTTGACTCTATGTTGTATAATCCAACATACTTTCGTAATAAAGATTGCGTTAGGTATTCACCTGCCGCATCATAACACAGTGTAGTTAGATATATGTAGACCATTCGCCAAATCTTGTCGAGCGAATAGACCAGACTCGATCATTTGAGACGTTCATGCAGCATTCACGACACCGCAGGTCAACGAGGTTTTTATCGATAGCAAGGATTTTCGCCGCCGTGGCTTCGCCCATTCATTCGAATAAATTTGTCGAAAGGACTGTGCTTGAAATTTTGCCAAAAACTAGAGCCACGAATAACTGGCCACAGCAGGCTAATGCGCATAAAAATGTTAAAACAAATATGGAGTGGCTTCAGCGAGCCAGAAAATACCACACAGTTGTAGCCTTTACTATACATTCGTACTCGAAGGCAAGGGTAAGAGTTATTACAACACCAGGGGTGCGTTCCAAGAAGATCTACACGGGAGGAAAAATGAATCTGATAAGAGCCGACCAATGATAGTTTGAGAGACCGCATGAAATGAGCCTATCTGTTAGATTATCATTCGTTATATCTTATCAGACCCATTTTCCTCCCATGGAAATCTTCTTGGAACGCACCCCAGGGGTCGTATTCGCCAACAACCCGCCGAGGGAAGTGGAAGGGAAGCGGAAGGGATGATACCGCGCGCGGCAGAAGAGCAGATCAACCCATCTTACACCAAGTAAGATGGAAATTTAAACTGTGTTACGTATCGATATCACTGCGAAAAGATAAAGATTCCATCGCGAAGCGGCCATTCTTCAGCTATGCGATTCCAAAAATTCCGGCGGTCGCGAGGGAAGCCAAGGGAGGCGAGAGGTGGCCGTAGAGCGCGCATTTTGTACTGAAATTTCACCTCATCTACCCTTCGACTCCCCGGCGGGTTGATGGCGAATACGATCCCAGGGGTGGTAGTAAAGTGACCTAAACTCGCAATTAAGAACCGTGATCAGCAAGCGGTTATCAGAATGAGATCTTGTTCTAAACCGGCACACAACCCTCCAATTAACTCGGAGATTATACCTCCCACCCTTCCCTGCCCTCATCCCTTACCACACAGCTCAATTCGAGCGTTCATGTGCTTCTGTTTACTAACTGGCTATATTCGTGCTTATGAACGAATATGAACTTATCGAATTTATATCAAAAATTTATCAGGATCTTCGGCTGAATCGCGAACGCCTGAATCGAAAATCAAATAATAATGAATGGAGCATGATGTCGGTCGTTCACACAGAAAGTGATCGATCAACACCATGCTCCGTTCATTGCATAATCAACGTACCCTTTACAAAAACAACTGGCGGAACTATGATACGCCAGTTAGAGAAAAAAGTCCTCGGGAGGATATCCCTAACTCGCAATCGCCGACCGGTGCACTCCGAAATGAGTGCACTATATCACTGTTAACCCGACCGATCTGCTAGTTTATGTGTAAACGTCCGTGTTTGCAATAGTAGCTCAGGATTGCAAATACATGCTAGGTGATTACGGTCCTCGTAACATCGTAGTTTCTGATTGAAGGTGGAATGTAGGACCAACCAAGTGAATTCCAACTTCCAAACTGCACCTCCAGCAACATAAGAGAAGCGGTTATAGAACGCCAGCGGTGTTCACAACAAGATGCAGAAAGGAGTTCGAGAACTCACAGTTAGGGTTTACAGCAAACCTCGAGGTTAACTTTGAGGTTAATGGCCTTGTCTAACATCGAGGTGTGAATAGATTACTACTAAAGTTGTGCTTTTTGACTAAACGGACCGAATGAATGAATGAATGAATATATTCGACTTCAAAATTTTCGAATAAACGAATGAATGAATATATTCGACTTTAAATTTTTCGAATAAATGGATGAATGAATATATTCGACTTCAAAATTTTCGAATTAACGAATGAATGAATATATTCGATTCTCTATTTCGAATGAATGAATATCGAAAATCGAATAATTTCGAATAAATGAATCAATTTAGCTACGGGCCAACCGAATTCAGAGTTTTGCGACGCTACTGCTTTGAAGAACCAGTTTTTAAGAATGGCATCGAAAGCTTTTGGACTGCTCAATATTTTCAATATTCCGCTCAGGAAGGGTTCCTGAGTGGCGGCACGCAAAATCGATACGCATCGTTTCTACACTAGCAGCTGTCTGATGCCACCCACAGCGGTTCTATCCAAACAACGCCAGCGCGTCACGAGCGGGCGTTTTGTTACACCCCGTTCAGAGTTCATTCGCGTCGCGACGCGATGTTATAATCAGCCTACATCTCAATCACGCTACGTCGCGTCTCCGCTGGGTGTCCGCAGAGAAGAGGCGCGATACATTCGAAAAGACGCGCTTTCTCCTAGAACGATAGCGGTCGTACTACGAGATGGGAGTTGTTCGGCCCGTCACGCGCCAGCGATTTCATCAGTGTTACTGTCTGCGTTGGGGATAGTGTTCGCGGAATTGCTGGATTATTCGTGGATCCTAGCTTTTTTCGCTTTTCGTGAATTTGTTACTTCGACATTTTCAGCCCTAACGAGTATGAGCCGCAAAACCTGCTGCTATTTGATATTTACTCCACCCCTTTGAGTATTACTCATTTTGCCACCTGTTCTTTTTTATTTTGTTTCCAAAAATCGATAAAAAAAGAACAAAATTCGAATTAGCCATCGTCGACAGCCATAGAAGCCCTTTGTCAAAGGTTGGGTAAAAATATACAAATCTCGCTCTATTGAGAATTCCCGTGCTTATTTTGATCTAGCACATATGTCGTGGGTTCAACTGCCCTATCAATTTTCGCGGCTTTAGCTTTGTCCGCTAAAAATGCTCAGTCGGTACACTGGATCTCCATCAAATTTCAGTTTCAACTTTGAAAACCGCAAAGTTTTGCTGAAAACCAAAAAAAAAGCGTTGGATAGAAGACGGTTTACACTTTCGACCAGTATTGCCCTTACCAGAAGAAAATTCCGCTCCGCAATTGTGGACAAACGCTGTTGCAGCACGTAATGTGATGAAGTCGTGCTGGGACGAAAGTTGATCGTGCCTGGACTACGTGGTCCCACCAGTATTGTCATCGTGTCGCGTGCTGCCATAGCGGGTTTCTGCGATTGCGGACCAGAGATTTGCTCTGATGAAAGCACTTTTTCAAGTACTCGTCGAAAACAGATTTATTTTGAAACACATATCATCACTGGGAAGTTGAGGCGTTTCCATGTTTAATGAGGCTTGAGGCTGTGTTCGAGCTCATTACTCATCAGTAACGAATTACGATTAACGAGTTATACTGCCTTTATTCGGGAGTGCACAAGCCCCCCTTTTCACCCGCACACGCTGCTATAGTAATGGACCACGGCAGCGCGGTCTGTGGTGAGCCCGTTCTCTCCCACCCCATGCGACAGGCATCGACTTTCGCATGACCACCGTTCAGCCGTCCGTATGACCGGCGATCATGCTCAGATACGGTGAGTTTTTTCATTTTTTCTCTGCCGCTTTCAGTCGTTTTGGTGATAATTCAAATGTCATCGTCTTGGCTAGATGTTAGGGTATACATTAAGCTTTGCAGAATCCTTCGCGCTACCAAGAAGTCGGGAAAATATCTGTTCTCTTTTTTTACCAAAAAAAAACATTCTTTTTGAACATTTATCTACTGCTTCATATCCATGAGTCAATTACCAGCATCCCACTACGTCGGCATTTAAATTATCACTGAAACAACATAAGGTGGCACAAAAAATTCAGAAACTCACCTTCTCTGAGCATGATCGCCGGTCATGCGAACGAATGAACGGTGGTCATGCGAAAGTCGATGCCTGCCACATGGGGTGAGAGAGAACGAACTCGTCACAGACCGCGCCGCAGTGCTGGATTACTGTAACAGCGAGTGCGGGTGAAAAGGGGAGTTTGTGCACTCCCAAATAAAGGCAGTATACGAGGATTTGAAAATTACGATTTACGCAATTCAAAATTTCAGTTACGCACAGCCCTGACTCACACTAGAGCTGGTGCACTGGCCCTTCGAAAAATTTCTGTGTAGGATCCGGTAATGGCTGTGTTAGATTATTCGAATATATTCGAAGATCGAATATGTTCGAATAATTGTCAGTGTCGATAGTCGATTTCGAATAATAATCGAATATGGGGTTTTTTCGATAGTCGATTTCGAATAATGATCGAATATCTGTTTTTTTCGATAGTCGATTTCGAATAATAATCGAAAATCGGGGTTTTTCGATAGCCGATTTCAAATAATAATCGAAAATCGGGATTTTTCGATTACTCGATAATCGAATAAATAATCGAATAATTTATTCGAATGTTTATTCGATTGCGAATATTCGAGCACAACTATAATTACTACCACCCCAAACTGAGAGTCACCTCCTTTACTGTCAGATGCAGTATTTGATCGAATGACAGAACAGCTTGTGAGGACCCGCCTTATCGCCATCTTTCTACATTTGTTTATCCAGTGCGCTCTATAATTTAGCTCAAGCTGCATGGTAGATGTACAAATATGTAGCAGGCTTATAGAGAATGGGTGACCGCCTACGGCCATGAGTGCGTTTCGAAGCGCTGAACTCATTCAAGGCTTTGGTAAAATGACTGGTGATGATCAAATGGATGCTTGCCCCTGGTTCTCACCTTCCCAAACGCGCCGTATGGCTGCATGCAGCCGACTATTCCACGGCAGCCGACGATATCTTCCGCTAGAGTTGGAGCTGAATGCATGCTCTCGAAATAGCTAATTTTATGAGTGGTTCGTTGGCTTGGAGTTCGTACTGAACATAACCTCGAACTATTAGTAAGCGCTCCAACCCAGAATCCGCTCTCTGCAGGGAGGAATTTCACTGATTCTTTCGGTCACCCCAATATTTTTTCAGACCTGTGTCTCTTTACATTTCGCATGCTTTTAAAGACAGTGTTCATGATGAATATCGTATTCGAGTTCGACTCAAGAATGGGGTCGTTTGGTTGCGAGCTATCGAATAGTGAAGAAACAGCGAAGAAAAGCGCTCAGAATAAGCTAAATTAGCTGTTTCTCACGTACGTACAGGCTCGGGGCGCGGACAAGCTCGTGCGCCCTGCTAGTATCCGCAAGCGTGCGCTAATGGCGAAATGTGCGCGAATCGATCAGGCTCGACTAGGTGGAGTTGCTTGGCAATTTATCATCAAAAACGTCCGCGACGCCACTAGCTCGTCAGAACGGGGGGTGGGACGGGCTAAGCAGGCGTACTGGGCTAACGAAATCTTCACTCCGCGGCCGTTTTTATAGATTTCTGGCCCGTTTTTGCCGCTTTCTTAAACCTTGTCCTCTCCAGCATCTGCCAGCGTAGTGTTTCACACTGAAAACTCGAAAACGAGAATCATCGTGAATTCCGACTTGTGGTTATTCCGACTGTTCCGCCTTGCGGTTATTGATATATGGAGTAATCACTAAATTCTTAAACTGGAATGCAGAATACTTTCTGTATCTGAAACGAGTTTGCGATAGTTCTTTTATCTGGACAATCCTGTCCAAGTGACGTTTGATGTGTGGCTGTTTGTTCTTCCATGCTCTCTGAACATTGGCGCTTTCCCTTTTCTTCCACACTTCGGCGCCATTTGCTGTCCACCACAGATTGATTGTTTTTTTTTTCACCTGGTTTCCCGTTCAAAAGAAAGTCTTCCCACATTTCTTCCATGAACTTTGCCCATTTCATAGCAGACAGTCCTCCGTCTGTTCACTGGTGCATTACGCGATCTCTCAAAACACTTCCACACCCATCTCGCGGCTAGCTCTATAGGAAACGTGGCTTACGTCACGGCGCCCTACTTGGCGAATTCGTGTTTGGAAAAAGCGATTAGCGATGTCGACCTTAATAGAATGATCAGATCCAGCTGTTCGATGTACTATTCGGTGAACAGCAAACAAAGAGGAACGATCAGAATGTTGGCCAGTTATAGACGGATCAAAGGCCTCCGTCTGTTCACTGCGCACAAAACCTCCATTTCTTTCTTCTCCGTCCCAGGTTCGGACAATTTTAAGGGCTCACTACGCTCGAACCAAAAGGGGCTTTTGGTATGTTTTGAAAAAAATTTCTCGGGCTTTGTTTAAAATCTAGGGTGCTGGTAACGAAGCTAGGGTTCTTTTGTCGAAATTCTGAGGTTTAGTGTAGGTTACGGCAGGTAACATGCCTATAAGGCGGCAAAACCCGTCTTAATATTTCGAAAATAGGAAAAGTGACGCCAATTCCGTAGTCACAACCCGAAATAACACCCACACACGAATTTTGAGTCAAATCTGAAAATTTGATCAAACTATATACCGTATACCCACCGTAGTCAACCATAATCTGTCAGAGATCGACAATCGGCCCTCAGATTCGTGTTAAGCACTCGAGATAACTTCTGGAGAAAATTTTTTTTTCACATCCATCGCAGCGTTCCGGAACGCTCAAAAGTAGCGCTTTGTTCTGGAATCCCACCCCCTCTCCCCACTGGGATGCTTTGAACGAATTAAATCGAAAACTTTGGAAAACCCGCAAATAAACCTCATGTTCGTGATCAGTGCCCAAAGAACCTCCTGGAAAGATTTAGATCAATCCTGGACCATTTTCTTAAGCGTTTTTAGAGCACTCGAATCGATAGTCTCAGAAAAATGAAAACATGTTACATGTAATATAAGTGTAGGATACTTGAGACATTCAAGTATATTACCTTTATATCGCATGTAACCTATACTTATATTACATGTAACATACACTTATATTTCATGTAACTTAATTAGAGCTGCAAGTTGAAGCTCGATGCTTTAAGGGTTATAGCTGCAAGTTCCTGGCTACTGCTTCAGGTACGAATCAGCAAGCTCTATGCTCTCTTGGACATCCCAGGACCTTGAAGCTCGCTGCTTCATGACTGAAGCTGCAAGCTTGGATCCCACGGCTTCGTACAAGAGGCATTGGGCTTAAGCTTGCTTCAAAAATATTGCTTGTCGCTCCCTCTAATCCTTCCTCGCGATTAAACTGAACCGTGAGGAGCGGTAGGTCAATGCTGTGCAGGTTTACAGAAGGTGTTCAGCATGGGCCCTCAGTTTTTGAAGATATTTGAATCATGTTACACTTATACTACATGTAATTTACTTGAGTAGAGATAATTCACATGTAACTTACATTGACGGAGATGTATTACAAGTATATTGTAATCGTCTCTTATGTTACAAGTATTATGTTTTCACCATCGAATACATATTACTTGCGACATTTGGCCTGCGAGCGAGGGACCGATATATTACATGTAACATACATCGGTCGAGATAATTTGCAAGTAATATAAATTGGCCAATTTATATTACATGTACAATATTAATTCAGGCCTTTTTTATTACATGTAATATGTTTTCATTTTTCTTAGGTGGTCAACGCTCAATCGAAAATCCGTACAAGTGGAAAACGCAAATTCCCGGAACCATCGGCTGGGGCAGGGTACTGCGCAATTTTACTATTGATACCAAAGAGATACCGGCAATATAATTCATTTCCGCAGATGCGACCTACGCTTTGTGTACTTACCTTATAAGAATGGTAGCGGCTGGGCGATGAACGTCTATCTCGGGAAGCATTAAGGTTTTTCGCCCAAGTGCTAGAGTTCCTCGCTCCACTTTTCATGAGTACTTCGCCCAAGATATAAAGTTAGGTCCGCAGCTTGCTTCCTCAAGGAAAACATTTAAATCCCACCCACGTCTGCCGCGGGCGGTTTCAATCTCACTGGCGGGTGACGTTACGGTAAGCTGATCAGGTGCGCGCTTCTCTCGGTCTGATTCGATTAGCAAGCCGGCGCACGCGTCAGCCGCGGGTAAGACTTGAATGTTTTCTTTTGAGGAAGCAAGCCACGGACCTAACTATACAGTGGCTCGCCCGACGAAATCCCACCACTTCTCGTCCATGATCCAACGGGTCGTGGTCAGAGAACGCCATTTGTCGGAGCCACACAAAGCGACGTTGGCCCTCCTCACACGTTTAGGCAGATTGCGTCCAAGCTATCTGGCAAGAAGCGTCGTGTGTCGGGCAGCCAAGCGGAAGCCTGTCTCTGATGTTGAGGAGGCGGATCAATGACGAACCGAGGGACAACCACTCGCTACTGGAAATTTCAGACGCCGACCAAGTGACCAGTAGCTAGTGGGTGATGCTTTCAGAAATAAGTCGTCGGATCTGGCTCGTTTCCAATTGTTTCAGAAAATTACCTTTCCTTTCTGTATCTTCCTTTCTTCATAACATTCAAGAACCACTTTATCAGAATTACTTACAGCAATTAGAAAAACCGGCAAAACATCATTTTTATAACGAAAACCCATAGGTACAGTATCAAAATAACAACAATCACGTCACCTTGGATGATGACGAAGTGCGCGGGGAACAAATTACCAATGATCAGCGCAACCTTTGTCGTTGACATCATGCGAGACAGACAGAGATACAAACATTCAGACCTATGTTTTGATAACTCTCCAAATAAGGAACAAAACTATAGAGATACAAATCAAGATGAGATAACCGTTTCATCAAATAAAATTACAAGTAAAAGGGAGGAGATCTACCAATACAAACGATATTCGCTAGAGGGAAGTATGTAAAGAAAACAGCCCAAAGACAGTATTGATTTACAGCACCTCACTACTCTTCAGTTTTGGTCTCTTCAGAAGGCGTTTCGCCATTGTGATCGGTGCTGTCGGGGAACTCCTCATGACTACCGCCATTCTCCTTCATCTCCTCATCAGCTGCCACTGCTTCCGTCTCGGCCTCTTCTACATTCACTGTTGATGTCTCCATCTTTTGTTCAACCTCAGGACATTCGGTGTCACAGGGCTCCTCCACCACCGTCAATGCCTCCTCTTCTTCCTCATCACTGTCAATAAGAACGCATTCCGGATCAGCTACACTCGACGCGGAAAATGGGCATCCCAGGAATAAATCAGCAACTCTGCCCGCTTCGCGTATTCCACTCAACCACGCACCCTAAAAAAATGTGTTTTGCTGGAAAACTAAGGGCAGGATGAAATAACCAGAAAATATCCACCGCCGTTCCGGCCAGGCGGGATGGTCGCAGGAGGTTTATGCTCTCATATACTCGAAATGTAATAATGCTCAATCTCCTAGCTCCCTGAAGGTTTGAGAAGAGACGTTCGTTCTTCGATTCACCAGATTTGAAATCAGAAAGATTTCTCCGTCTGGGGGCATTCTAAACACAAAACCTATGTACTATTCTGGTCCCCTTCTGATTTGTCGGTTACATTCCTTCACGCGTGTTTGGATGCCTCCGTTTTTTTTCTCTTACTCGTGATACCGACAGTAGCTGCCGACAACTGGTAACCAAATCGGTTGATTTCGGCTAAAGTCTGGTTTTTAATAAGAGCTCTGCATTTCGGAGTTCGGAAGAGGCTGGCGTGTCTTTAATCGTCTTACCATCGTTATCAATAAATATATTTGGCCACGATGGATGCCCGCAGCTGGTCGTCGGTCAAAACGGAGAGCTCATCGGGAAGGGTTCACAGTTCAAGTATTTATCTGTATTCTGAACATGAGACATGGCCACAAAAATCGGCATAGGGGCCCCCGTTTTTGCACCTCGAAACGTCACGCTACCCAATTCAAGCGAAGTGGTCCCGAGTGGAATTAGAGCCGCAAAAGACGGTACAACTCCTTCCTCGGTGTGTAGAGCCCCTATACCCGTAAAAGCCTATCGGTAGCAGATTAGGGAGCCACAGCTTCGTTCTCTTCACGTGTGACTTATCACATTTATCGTAGGAGCCAGAGGGAAAGTTGGCTAATCAGCGAGGAGCGAAAATTAAGCTTTTTCTTGCCAACTTCTTCGTTCTCATTTAAGCAGTCAAACTCAATCACCGCGCGAGTCTACCCACTTCCTAGGCATCTTTCCAGTTCCCATCGTACGCGCGGGATCCGCGCACCTCCTAAGCCGCCATGGCGGCTTCGCCATTTGTGTCACACCTCAATAGTCAGTATGAGTCCACTAAATCATAAATGATTTTAGGATTGTCCAAAATTACCGTGAGTGCTAATGTAAGTCTAGAATTTCTCTGCATGGCTTATTTAAGGTCAAACTTTATACCAAACCGCCATGATGGTGCCGCAGAAGATTCCGTAGTTGTTCATGCGCGTCCTGCGCATTAAGCGCGATGAAATTCTTTATAGTTCACCGCTCATCCCGCGCTGGCGATTAGGACTATGAATAATGATTTATTAAATTCGGTTCCTTGGGCACTGTTGTCAGTGTGGACGAGAAGTACGAGCTTTTTCTTTCTATCATCCATCATTGCATTGATACTTTCGTTCCCCTTGAACCGTGTTACCGTAGTAAACGAAGACTCCCACCCCATTTAACCAACCTTGAGCGGTTGAGATCTGAGGCGTGGCATTTGGCTAAAACTCAGGACTGTGCTGAGTTCTGGGAACGGTTCAAAAAAGTTAGTGAACGTTTTGCTAATAAATTGAAGAAGTATAATAACCATACTGAGAAAAAAGCTGTAGAGTCAAGTGATAAACATTCCTTCTTCAGATTTATCAACTCTAAACTGCGGGAAAAACCAGGTGTTGGGGTTCTCAAAAACCCAAATGGGGCATTGGTGAGGAATGCTAGTGATAGAGCTGAGTTGTTGGCGGACGTATTTCAAAAGTCGTTTTCTGACGTCTCTTCTATGGACAGTCTACCTGTCTCCAATTCTTTCGCTGTTATGGCTGATTCATAATGGTTTTACAAAGATGAAATTATCAAGGAACTTCTTGCCTAGCCCTCATCCAACTCTATCACTCCCGACGCCATACCACTCAGCTTTGTCAAGCAGATCGCACTTGATATTGCAGGTCCCCTGGAGTTCATTTTCAATCCGAGCTTCATGTCTGGTGAAGTCCCCATCAAATGGAGGCAATCATTTGTTACCCCCATTCCAAAAAAGCCCCCTTTCACAGACCCTGCTAATTTCAGGCCAATCAGTATAACATCTATTTTCTCACGGCTGTTCGAAAAAATTCTGAAGAAGAGAATCGTTTGCCACTTGGAAGCAAATCAGGTTATCTCTCCCTTCCAACATGGTTTCCAGGGAGGGAAGTCCACTGTGACGGCAACCATAGAAGCACTAAACAAGTGGACGGCTTTCCTAGATGTTGGGAAGAGTGTTGATGTTGTCTATTTTGATTTTGCTAAGGCTTTTGATAAGGTTCCTCATGACAAATTATTGCAAAACTCTCAATGGTTGGTATCCATCCGCGAATAGTTTCATGGATACGTTCGTTCCTAACTGACAGGACGTTCTCGGTCTGTGTTGACTCTTCTCACTCAACTCCAAGGCCAGTCCTGAGTGGTGTACCACAAGGCGGGGTATTGTCGCCCATACTTTTCAACATATACACTCACGAAATCGCCGGTCTTGTCACTTCCTGTGGCACCGGCTTCAGTGCATTTGCGGATGATATCAAGATCTATCGGGACGTTTCCCAACCGGAGAACTGTATCTTGCTACAACAGTCTGTTGACATTATTAGTACTTGGTCTCGCGATTGGAATCTCCCGTTGGCAAAAGAAAAAACGAAGGTTCTCCACTTGGGTAATAGCAATGCCAACAGTAAATATACTGTCAGTGGCTGTCAGATCCAAGAAGTTGACCAAACAACTGATTTAGGTTTCACTATTCCTAAAAGTCTGAGTTTTGATAAGCACTGTGAATCTATCTCGAATAAAGCAACTTTTGCTATGAATAATATTTTCAGGGGTTTGTCAACTTGCAATCCCTCTGTGCTTATCAGAGCTTACACCACGTATGTAAGGCCTCTACTCGAGTACGGTACCCCGGTATTCAACCCCGCCAAACTCAAGAACATTAATAGATTGGAAAAGATACAGAACAATTTTACTAGAAGAGTTCTTATCAGACAGCATGGCTTCATTTATGGACAATTGCCCTCCGCTGCTGACCGAAATGCACTCTTTGGCCTAGAGCCTTTGGCTCTCAGAAGGAAAAAGAACGATTTGTTTCTATTCCATCATATCCTTTTCAATGGCAAGTTTGGTCTTAGGCCTGGGGATTTCGTGAGAACGAGGGATTCGGTAACCCGGGGGGGTCCGATTAAATTCCACCGTACCGTGTCAAATCTTGAGTGTCGGCGCTGCTTTTTCACTAATAGAATTGTTCCGGTATTCGAAGATCTCAGTAGGAACGATACTATTCCTATAAACTTCGGCGCCTATAAGAACTTAGTGCACATGAAACTGGCTTCCGAGGAGCGGCGGAGTGACCCTCCGTAGTGCTGGGTTGCTCGTTTCCCTGTGCTATTCTTCGGACTGATCCATCGTTGTTCTCGTTTCATTGGTTTACAGTATCTTTGCTCTGAATATTCTGTTTGAGGTTGATAGTTTGTTTTCCTGTTTTCTCTTTTTTTTTCTCCACACGAGTGTAAACTTGTGTAAATAAATAAATAAATAAATAAATATATATATATATATATATATATATATATAAATATATATATATATATATATATATATATATATATATATATATATATATATATATATACATATATAAATGGAACAGAAGGAAAAATCATATGTAGACATTTTATGACCCTCGGTCGCAGTTTTCTTAATATTATGCAGAAAATTACAGCATTGATTTGCACTGAAGACGAGAATTCGATCCAAGAAGTGGCAATTTCAATCGAGAAGAAATTTCTGATGCAAACACAAGTTCACTAGTGCTTAGCCGTTATGTAGGTGCCGCCTAACCATTGGAACTAACGAGGAATTTAGAAAAAAATATTAATACGTCACATTTGACACCCCAAAATCTAACACGTCTACAGCAGGGAGTGTCGCGTTCCCAGCCCGCGATTTCGCGCATTTTCGGCGAATCCGCGTTCCGCATTCCAAAAACCGCTGGAAGCGCTGGGGAACGTGATAACATCGGGTCACCTGGGATGGAAAAATACATTAGATGATTTCTAAGCTTCCCCACATCTCGCGTTTCGAAAACCGCATTTCAGCGCATTTTCAGGCCTTTCGCGATAGGTTTCCGAAACCAGAGAAAAACATTTATGTGGCGAAACCCGAAAACCGATTTCCGAATTTTCATATTTTTATTCCGCTCATCCCTGGTCTACAACCTTGTGCGCTGCCGATTGCTCACCTGGACGGATGCCGGATAGCGGCCACTGGTGTGTTCCCCAGCGAAGAATATCCGTTCTTCACCACCATACGATCCGTCTTCCATTCGTGCTCTAACAGGCTCCGCCAACCTGTCCCACAAGTCACCTGGATGAAGATTTCTGTCTTTGAGAAACAATGTCTAGAGTATTTTTTTGGGAAAGAGACCAAATAGAGAAAAAAGCAGCTCACCGTCACTACCGCACGGTATATAAGCGTACGCTCCAGAAGCAAATGGATCCTTGTGCCACCGTGTAATCACCGCTTCAACTGGCTGCAATATGAGCCATCAATCACCCGCTTAGACTTAATGCTAGAGAAAAACTCACTCCTTTGGGACAAGCTGATCCAAATATATTGGCCAATACGTTCATGGCTTTCCGAACAATGACCTGAACAGAGTCAATCTAACAAACCACGGATGAGTGAAGTGAGTCCGAAACAACACCTCGTTGGGCGCCTCCAAATTCGCTGCCTCACCAGCCATCATCGCAATCAGTACCGGTGCCTTGCTCAGCGCTGTGAACATGAACATTTCTCCACGAGATGACCTTCAACATCATACTTTAACTATCCAAAAGTACACTCAATAGGCAGAACTTCAAAGCACGTACTTGGAATGGTTTAGGTGACCGAAATAGTTCTGAGTGACATCCCAGAACGCCCTAGAAAATATCAGAACGACCTGAAATCGATGGACTATAATGTGGAATTCCCGACGGCAAGAAGAACCAAAAATACATTCGGAAAATCACTTTCGATTGTGGAACAAGATACCTTGTTGAAATTGCCAAAACCCATTTCCTTTATGGCTGCTACAGAAGAATCCGGTAGAGGGGGTTCAAATGTCGGGGCGTCGCCACCGCCATTAACAGATCTTTTGAGAACTCCAAGCGGTATGGTGCACAAACATACATCGCCCTCCTCCACATTCTTTGATTCATCCGTCTTGTAGTGCACTTTCACTCCTAAGAATAGTTTGAAAGGCACTGTTCACAATAAACTTCATTCCCGAGTTTTTAGTAAAATTCAATTAATGTACTCCTGAGAAAGAGGAAATCGTTGAAAAAACCACACCAAACGCCTCCTCAGAAGCAAAAAAACGGCTTTGAAGATTTTTTTCACTGGCCAAGGTCGGCCTCCTTGGGTCCAATTATTGTCATCAACAACGGCAGGGCTCTGTCACTGCCAAGCTTCGACCGGCGATCATCAGTATCGTTTTTTTACTGAATTATAAAATAGATTTGTTAGCGTTTTTGTTGACGAAGACTTCCTTAAATTTTCGACAACCATTTCACAAATCCAGTCTCTTCGAATCAAAGACCATTGCCGATGATTGTAGGTCAAAGCCGCAATAGAACCGCGTCGGTGTTGATAATGGAAACTGAACTCAAGGAGGCCGACGCAAGCCAACGGAATAACCTAATTCTGTATCGAACACACTCCACTAAAATGTTAAACTGGTGCACTTCAGGTGCATGAGTTCAGGTGTTCTAAATGGGCTTCAGGTGCGCCACAAAGAGAACTTTTTAAATGTGAGAATTCCCAAGCAACTTGGATTCCACAAAAGATTGGGCACCAAAAAAGGCAGAAATGATTTGTTCGGAATAATTCTAGAGAAAAATATGAAAAAATTGTGATTTCATTTAGGTACCATCGTGCGTGCCAAGGTTCTTAATACGGTACGGTTCACCAGCGGCTTAGCGTTTTGCACCTGCGCGTGAGTCCCAAACCGGCTGCGGCCCTTGGCGAATCAGACTAGAATCTCCAATGCGACTGTACAAAAGAGCTTTGTAATTAACCTTTCTCATCATATTCAATCCTTTCGACAACAGCATTCTGCTTGATGAAGCCCGCAACGTCGCTGCTGACCAAACGAGTTAGGAAGTCACCATAGCCGTCCTTAACTGAAATTAACTCTTTCTAATAACTTACCGACGTGATGTGATTATAAGTGAAGGATTACCACTAACTTGCCATATGTGACCCAGTGAACTGAAATTCATCATCTTGGTCGAAATGTTGCAGAGACAATTTGTCCAATTGTCCTCCACTGACATATTCCAGATTCGCGAAATGAAAGTCAAGAAGTCTGCGATCGCGTTGATTCATGTAAACTTCGCTGAAGTGCAAACTTTAGGTTTCAACCCTATTCATACCCCAACTTGAGTCAACCCTCATTGACAGCCGCAGTCACGACGGAAAAAAAGAAGCCTATAAGAGCGGGAACCATATGATCCGGAGCCTACCTCGGCTGCTGCTTCTTCAGATTGCGTAGCGTCGTCTCTAAATTGCGGAATCGTTCTCTAGCGGCATCGTAACGCTAAAAAGCAAATCTAGACAATCCGCACATGAGACAGAAAACATTGAAACCCCTACCCTTATCGCTTCACCCAAATCCCTCTTGTAACACCGACGTAAAATGTCCTGCTCAAGCCGTGCGTCTGAATCCTCCATTTGTGAAATTGAGTTCGGCGTCTTTAATTTCTCCGCCAAAAATTCTGCGCTCTTCTTGTAGAGAAATATCTAGAAAGATTACTATTTCGAGTGCAAAATCAAAGTTGAAGGCGGCAGTCCAAGATCCATCCAGTTTCTTGAAATGACCATACCTCGTTCTGAACCTGCTGGAGTTTCCCTAATATTTCCTCGTTAATCTGCCAATACTTCAGACGCCTTCGCTGCATTCGGAGCTCCAGCATTCTGAAATTGTGTTCCAACAAACAGAACGGTGCAAAATTATAGGTAGATCCTAATTTCGCATCCAGTGGATCAGATCATGAACTTCGCAATACGAACTTATGATCAACGGATTCAGGAGTGCTGAAAACCCTGCAAGGCGAGGTACGAGGAGATTAAGTTCGCACAATAAAAAGTATCGATTGTTTTAGCAAAAAAAAACGCCGTTCTCAAGAGGTGACCGTCTTGGTGAAACTAGCGAAGCGCATTTCTCAAGAAAACTGATATCCCCCCAAAGGTTCGAATCGTTTTAGGAGGCGACCACCCAGAGCGAACAGCAATGTCGGGCAGAAGTCAAAAATAGGGTTTTGTGCGCCTTTCATTTCTGATAAGCTGAGAGCGGCTATACACTCCTGCATTCGGAAAGCAGACCTTCAGGACATGGTCCAGCTGATCGAGATTCCTCACCAGAACCTTAAGGGACAATTTATCAGGAACCGCTTATATGACTGCGCTCGCAATACGAAATCTTGTGTAATTTGTCCACATGGAAAGGAAGGCGATCGTATGAGCACAGGGGTGGTATATCTGGTCACCTGTCACATGTGCAGGGAGGAATATGTGAGAAAATCCAGCAGATCTCTTTGTGTAAGGATTATAGAGCATATGGATGGCCTTAGAAATTCCAAGGCATCCACTCCTTTGGGGGAACAACGGGTGCGCGTCCATTAAAACAGCTGTTTCGATGTAGGTTTCACGACCCTTGCACGGGGACTAGATATCGCTGCTAGCAGAACGTTCTGAGTAAACTCCAGAAACCCAAACACTAACAGAAAGGACGAATGTGTGGCGATCACCCAAGAACTAGCCCCCTTTGTTGACCTTTGTGGGTTTTGACTGGCCTATGGGCTTCATCGGCCTTCCGAAGGCTAACGAGGTGGGTGGTCTGAAGTGGTCCCGCTCATTCACCCGCCACCTGAGTTCAACTAGGGTTGTCTGGCAGGCCATGGTTTGTTTTCTGAAGGTTAGTACCGCTGAATGCCTTACGACGTTGTTTTTCGATTATTTTACTTTACAACTTTCTTCTTTCGCTGTGAAATAGTGGTTGGTAGGCTAAAGCCTTATGTCGTTCGCATTCAAGGCTCCGACGAAGACGAAAACGCCGAAACGTTAGCCGAATAAAATTGTAAAATCTCCGACTATTGCTCAATCAATACCTACTACAATAACATATCATGCCGAGATATATTGAGAGTCGAACGTGGAATATACTTTATTTAGAGTTTGTCGATGAAACAGTGTAGAATCTTGTACGTCCTACTAATCGAAATCACTATTGGTGGTATTTGCCGAATGTGAAAAAGCTGTTCACAAGGCACCAATTTAGGAGCGGGAAAGTGAGGTTATCAGCGGCTCTTCCTGGTGAGGTACTGATGTAGTCAACTTCGTTTCATGCGGTATCTACAGCCAGATCTACCAAAGCTATTCCATGACCACCTCCTGGCATTCATAAGAATACAACGACGGACAGGTCGTGTTTTTCTCTACATGACACGGGTCGGCTCATGACTTCCGTACGCTTAGAGGCCCACATTGTAAACTTTTCGAAATGACTCGCATGCTATCATGCCTGGACAGAATGGAGATTCTATGGGGGACTTCTCTACAAAGTGTGGTCAAGGATTGCGCCACTTATCTCCCAAGGTTTTAGTCCAAGGGTGTCAATATGGAGGCGCCCGTAAGTGTTGGCCTAACAGTGCTCCATAATCAAATTCTTAGTTTGCCAAATAGGATTTCCCATCTTTGCATCAACAAAGGAAGCGAGACATAGCATTTAATTCGTTTGACTTGCCATTGGTGGGTAATTGAAGGATTGTTTCAATAGCTTGACCCACATTTTTGCAACGCTTGAGAACGGCGTTTATTCTTAGAGCAATCAATATTTCCGATTCAGCTAACTAAATATCTTGGAACCCCTGCGTCCTGAAGTTTTCAGGACTTCTGCATCCAACAGTTCTGCTACCGTATTGCTCATCTCAAGTCCTGACCTGCGAAAATAAGGGTGGATTTATAATCTTGCACCGCATTGCAGAAATACGAAGACATCTTGTTTATCGAGAAGTTAACAGAACGCAATTTGAATAAAAAGGAGAAATACCCACTCAAGTATATTATGGTAAGCATCGGCGAGGCTCAGCGGCTTCCCATTTACTTCGGTAACATGTAATGTATGTGCTATATATGACGCCGTGTCACCAATTTTCCTGAAAACAAATGACTAGAATACCTAACCAATTGGAATGAGCTGAATAAACTGACATAAAACTGGCAGTCTGTAATGATGCGGGTTCTGGGTGTTGTTTGCGATTACATATGAGGTATCACTTGGCAGTATTGGCATTATATGCTTGTTTCGGATCATTTTCAAGCCTTTTAGAATTGCGAAGCAATCGACAAGTCAGGCGCATAAAAATCCCCCCCCCCCCGACCCAAAGAAAAAACATGAAAGACATGCAAAACGGACCAAATAACACTCACTTGAAGGCTTCAGCTACCAGTTCGTCCTTGCGCTGATCTACGAGTTTACCATATTCATCATAAATTGGGCAGTCTGGAGCTATTCGAAGCGGAGTACACTGTGTCTGCCGCATCATCGTCACTATGGGATTGCCATCTAAACAGTGAAGTGCGCTTTCGACATCAGCTTTCGCATGCATGATGATTCGGGTATTGTATAGACACCTCGAATGATTGGTCTAATGGTGTCTGCACAGTCGAGCGGCACATGTCGCGCCTCCAAAATGAAAGATTGAAGACGGCTACGCAGCTTCGCGCCTGCACTTTATTCTCCATCATTGCGGCGCGACTTTTGCCGCCAGACTATGCAGAAGCCTTACTTCCGGCCCGAGGAGGGTGACGCTGAATCGTAAGGGTAAAATAAGTTGTATCCCTTTGAATGTCAACCTATGGAGGAGTCGAGTCCACACGTTACAAAAGATTGGCCTATCTGCTGGCTGAATAGGCAGGAGCTCGTCTTCGATTTCCGGAGCTCTGATGTTTAAGGTTGAACTCAAATTGGAAATCTGGCTTTGCATAGAAGAAGCACTTAAGTCTCCCTTAATTTCAAAGCGAATTTTCAGGTTGGTGCGAAAATTTTGATGTTTGAGTACCACTGCGCGGACGAGTTCCGACGCAACTTTGTGTGCAGTTGGTGGGAAATTAAGGTGTTTTGTTTTGGCTGTTGGTGGAGATGGAAGGTATTTCAAGCCCCTTTCGCAGTTATAGACATGTTATGAGATAGAGCCACTAGATCGTTGAGTGCCGCAGTGCGACATCGGATGACTGAAGTCGCGCTGCGGCATTCTCTATCACGGCCAGCTGCGAGCAGCATTTTCTCACCGTGCACGAGATAGGATGATATGCCCAATGTTGGTTGGCAAAAAACTGTGAAAGCGGCGCTAGTAGGATCGACCCTTGAGTTAACCAAAATCACTCATCAACGCGTTAACCCACCGACAGCACGAACAAAACCTTTGTCTTTCACATGATCAAAAAAGAGTGGATTTTTTCACAAGTGAATGAATTGAATGGCACCTCCAGAATCAACGTTAAACGACAAAAAGTTAATACATGAAACAAGGAAGGATATCAACAATCACTTACTTATTCCCGTTACAACCATAGCTCCCAGATCAGCGACAATACTGGAGTCCTTTTGATGATAGGTGTGCACCCGTCCGCCCAGCCGCTTCTGCAATGAGATACTCATTCAACACATAGCAATATTATAACTCAAGAACTATAATTGCCACATGCAGAATCATTTCAGAGGTTTTTCAAGATCAATCTACTTTGCAGGACTAGTACTTAACGAAAATGACGACAAGCACCTCTCAGAATCAGAAACAAAATCAAAAACTCACTCGGCCCTCCAACAAAACCACCTCGAATCCAAAATAATGCAATTGTTTCAGAGCAGCTATACCGGCAGCGCCAGCGCCAATAACAATAACACGCTTTCGCTTTGAGGTCAGAACCGCTCCCGCTGAAAATGATACAGCATCAGTTCCAAAACCATCGGGAATGAATTTTTCTCTGAACAAACATGCAAGTCTGTGGAAATTTCCGAAGTTGATATAGCCATAGCGTTGTAGGAAGCCGTGGATGCGTCGCACAAGCCTTCGGTCACCTTAAAGTGCAACAGACGTTTGTTTTTTCATGTCAGACAATAAACAAGGCCTCGCTGATTTCGTTCTTTAGAATGAAATATAAATCCTACACCACCTACGTTTACCAAAACAAAAAAAAACAAACAAGCAGTGGACTTATGGAAAGAAAGTATAAATTTTCAGGAAAACAGGTTCGTACCAGGTCAAAAAGTCGATGAATAAAATGTCTGACGCGATCGCAACGCACTGCGATTTCAACAGTTCATGCTTGTTTTCAACCGCTGTTGATTTCGGGAAGACTACTTCCTCACTAACAAGGGAACCACAATAAGTCATAGTGACCTTTCCAAATGAAATGTACTTTTCTAGAACCATTTTGGACGAAAAGTCCGAATATGCCTATCGCAGCTGCCTAGACACACTCTGAAAAAAGTCATGAGCGTTTTTTAAAGCCTTGTGGCAAGGTAAGGGTACCCCCTATGGAATTTTTAGGATGTTTTTAAATTTTTCTTCGGATTTTGCTAAAAACATGTATGTAGGGAGTAATTTGGGGTGCTGAACACGAATCTGGGGTTCGCTTCCAAAAATTTTGAGGTTTACTGTAGGTTACGGTAGTTAACATGCCATTTAGAGGGCAAAACCTACCTCAATATTCCGATAATCGACAAATGGACATCAAATTCGTATTCAGCACCCCAAATAACCCCCGCATAGAAACTTTGAGACAAATCTGAGACTTCGACCAAGCTACCGTATACCCACCGTAATCTACCGTAAGCTGACAAAAATCGATAAATCAGATTCGTGTTCAGCACTCCAGATAACCCCCACAGGAACGATTTGAGCTACATCTGTCGTCACATTCCGGAAACCGTCATAAGTTGATTTCGCCGTCAATTTTCTCTGCCAGTGGGAAGCTTGGAACAAATATAGTCGAAAACTTCGGAAAAAACACAAATGAACCTCAGATTCGTGATCAGCACCCCAAATAACCTCCCACAACGAATTTTGAGTCGATTCTGGAATATTTTTCTAAAATGCTTCGAGAGCCCTCTGATTGGTAAAAATAAACGCCCAGCCGAAAATCCGCACAAGTCCAAAACGCTGTTAGTCTGCGCAAAGTTTGGAAAATGTTCCTTCACCCAAACTTCGCTTAGTGGGGTAGTTTTGGGCGCTGAACACGATTATCAGGTCCGTTTCCGGATTTGCGTCAAAATAATGCGCTTTTTGGAGGGTACAATAGGTACGAAAATCACAGAAAGAACGCTCATAACTTTTTTCAGAGTGGGTCTAGGCAGCTGCGATGGGCATATTCGGATTTTTCGTCCAAAAATGGTTCTAGGAAAGTACAGTTCATTTGGCATGGTCACTATGACTTATTGTGGTTTCCTTGTAAGATACATCTACATCGTCCAATGATTGTTTTGACCCAACGCTTCCGGAGCGGTGGAACCTTTCTTGGTGAGAAATTAGTTGCACCGAGCTGTCACATGTTTTAGAGGACCTGTCCCGCTCTCACTTATTGAAAATTCAAAGCAATCACCACGAACTCCTCCACTGTGAATGCTAAGGGAATCACGCATTGTTCGCTTACTTAATAGAGCCAATGAACTTGCATTAACTACGCTACAAACCCTATTTAACATAGAAGCTCACTTACTGTTGAAAGGAATAGGGAGATTATCGATAGAGTCCTCACTTGTCAGCTCCACATTCGGCTCAAGATGCCAAAGTTGTAGCTAAATGGAGACTAAAAAAATCTGAAAGCGACTCCCTGGTAAATGCCTATCCATCCTTAAACACCAGATCTTCATAATGTTTTTTTACTCACAATTTTGTTTCTAATAAACAAGAAGAGATTGGTGGACGCTTTTGAACCGGCCACATCGGGGAAACATACTAGCTCCTGCACTGTCAACTTGTCATACGGGAGTCGACTGTTGGACGCAGCAGTTCGGAGGGCTACAAAGCAAATTGCAATATTAACAGAATCAATGAGAGAGCACTGATACAATACTGGATTACTGATATACCGACCTATATCATCATCCTCCCATCGCATTGTCTCCAGCTCACCATCTTCCAACATCTGCCGAATTGAATCTGAATCCAATGTTTCCGAGCCGCGATGGTGAGAGCCTTCACTGACGTTTGTCATTTCTGAGAAAATGCTGGAAATATACAGTAAATACAATGTGGAGACACCCAAAATATAAGATGGTCCAGAAATCTTCCACCAAACGTGGATTAGCGAATTTTCTGTTTGCAACCAATGATCAAATGTAGTGAAACATTCAAAAGCTCAATCCTTAAACCATCTAACCGTGTACATCTCTAATTGGAAAACTCAATCTTCTAACTTTACATGACAATGCAGCGCAAGTTTTGAGTCTCAGAACCCCTTGAAGGTTCCTTGTTCTTTCCTTTTTATCGATCTGATGGATTTTTCTCAATAAAGCTAAATTGGCATTTTTCATAAATTTCAAAAAATGACAAATCTTATCAAATCTTCGCTAATCGACGACTTAAAACAACCAACTTCATAACTAACTATCATAGAGTGTCTTATATAGCGATGTTTACTATGACAATTATGAGCCAAGTTCATGAGGGCTCTGTCAATTTCAGAGCACCCAGATTTTCTTTTTTTTTTGCATTCCCCGGAAACATCTTGGAGGGAAACGTTGAGGCCTAGCGCGGTTGGACATTCTTAATCGAAATTTGTACTGCTCATTAAATTTCAAGAAAATCGATAATCGATTGATGTCATCAATTTTCGAGAAGAGTTGGTAAGAAATGTACAGATTGATAGCAAATCATCAGGCGCACTTATGCTCCAAGTTTGGCACCTGGATGCTGTCAGGGAAAGATTACGGGGCACTTACCACCCGACCGAGCGGCGGCTGCTGCGAAACGGTATCGAGCGCGGCTGGCGCCCTCGTCTAGTGTCTCTGCAGAGATAGCGTGGAAGGCTGCCAGCTGCTGGCGCCGGTTCTATCTCGTCATGCCGTACAGGGGGAAGCTCAAACGATTGCTGGAACTGTGAGGAAGGTGTCGAATGACACTTCTTGAGTTATGGAGTGGTTGACAAGGGGAATACAGTAAAGGGTAAGTGAATAAAGGCGTCGGCAGAGTGGAAAATCTGCGAGCGAGCGAGTTTGCGAGAAATGATGAAGGGTGGGGAGCACTACGCAGTTCGACCGCGCACGCGACCGCACCGCATAGGCTGTGACGGAGGGGGGTGCGCAGAGTGTCTTGCCCGTCGCGGAAATCGCAATTTCGCGGCGAAGCTCGCTGCGAAATTGCGAGACGATTGTGATTTTCAAGCAATTTCGCGAGTTGCTGCCAAGTTCCGCGCTCCATTGCTAATACTTGTGCTCCATTACCATCCTCTATTTAAATGTCCACGATTTCTACCCCTTTCTCTCTCCCTTGTTCTCATTCCTTCTTTCTGCTATATTTTCAGAGTGCTAAACTATTGTGGGGGTTGGCACTCAGGATTAAAGGAGAAATGGATGATACTGATCTCAGAAATCGATCTAATTTCATGATTTTTTTTTAGGAAATTACGAATGACAACGCTATCAGATATCTAATAACGAAAGAATTTTTCATTTTCATGGATTAATCTTTTCATTTCTATGGGTAAATCCTGAGTGCCCCCCCCCGACTAGTTTTGCACCTAGTTTCAGCTTCAGTTTCTTTTCTGGGGCGCATTCCAAGATTTTATACCAACCATAGTAATTAATGATGGTATATGAGGCCTCATGAAATGGATATGGATAAATTTCAGTCTATCATTTGTTAAATATCCCGTTAGCAGGCATCTCAGTGGAGCTTAAATCTTCATCAGATCTCATTTCATTGTCTTGCGTTTGATTTTTGATTGAATGATTGAATTTTTGTGAAGCCCCTTTTGAATCTTGAAAATGTGGAATCTAAATTTTTTTGCGATCAAGGTGCAAGAGTAGTGGGGGTTAGGGGGCATTGGAGAAAATGAAATGGTTAATCTATGGAAATGAATATTTTCGCTGTTATCATATGCGTGATAGCGTTATCAGTCATTGTTATCAGACAGCGTTATCAGATTTCAGACAGCTGCGGCCCATCCTGCGAAATAACGAGACGAAAATAGATGATTGACTTCCGCGCTCCAATCGATCAACATTCACGCTCTAATCCAAATCACACTCTGCGGGGATGCCTGCGACTCCGCCGCAGAATTTTCAAGGCCACGCCCACATTCGCTCGCTCGCTCGTTCGCTCGCAGACTTTCCACTATGCCGACGCCTTAAAGCGGTAAGTTTAAGGAACAACTGAATTTTAACGTATTTTGCTGTTTGTGAATTTTTACGGAGTCAGGCACCTGTTTTCTTCATTTTGCAGTTAGAAAAAATGTTTTGTGGTGATAAACGCAGAGGAAACTGAAAGATTATTCCAAAGAGAAAGAAAATTATTCTTTAGCAATAGCTGTTCAAGAGACACGTCTTCCAAGCACAGTGAGTATCAAAGTTCTCTTCACTCTGCTCGTTATTACTATTCGACACGAAAATCGTCGGATAACTGCAAAAACCGCTTCCTCTCTTCACCACCAGTTTTATGTTGCCGCAAAATATTGGTTTTTAATTGAGATCTATTGCAGCAATCGTACGATACCAGTTTTGTAACAAAATTATTTCTGAGTGTTTGGAAATTTCAGTTTATTCGAGGTTATCCCACGCGAAATTGAAAAATATGCATTAATTTACGATAATTTCCCATCAATCTCTTACAGAATTGAAAACGAATGCTTTTGTCCTATTGTTACTCAAACGCATTTGTAAATGCTTTCCTGGATACAAATAAGACGGTTCCGAGGATATCCGTAATTTGTCGGAATGATTGTACACTGGCCACCTGCAGAGGAAGCCGGTAACCACCTAGCTATTCCCCTCCTATTAGATTTATTAAATTATTCGACTGAAGGTGTCCAATGGTCAACTTTTTATTCGGCAAAATATGAACGCGAATGATGAATGCGGTTTTTCAAAATTTTATTCATGGACTGCAAATTATGTACATGGATTCAGTGCCTGTAATGATGAAAAACTCCCGATAAGAGCCATTTACGTAAAAGACTTCCGCATTCACACTGACACTACTTCTAAGGCACCATCGTTCCATTTCATTTATTTTTTATTCTTCGCTGCTCTATTCATCTCTTTTTACTGTTTTGCTGGTTCTCTCCTCCCTACACATTTTTTCATTGCTGGTTTTCCTTCAACCTCTTTATCCTCATCTTCTCCTTTTTTCTCCTCCTCCTCTCCGTCATTCTCCCTATTGGGGTTTTTCTTTTTCTACTACATCTTTTTCTTCGCACTCTTCTTCGTCTTCCTTTTTTTCTGCTCTTCTCCTTTCTAATTTTTATTTTTCCTTTTACTTGGTATAATTGTCCTTTTTTCTTGATTTTCTTTTCTCTTGCTCAGTCATTTCACTTATTGTTAGGTAACAGTATAGAGGATTTTTTTCAGTTTCATGATACAGATATAATTTAACATTCAAAGTCAAGAACGAAGGGATAAAAAAATATGAAAAAGTCATAGGAAAGAAGGGGGGAAAACAAAAAAAAGCCTTGGAAGAGAGGAAAAGAAAGAAAGATAGAGAAAAGGAGTAGACACGATAAAGAAGTTGAAAGCAAAGAAAAGATGCAGTAGAGAACAAAGCAGATAAGTGGGAAAAAGAGGAAAAACGAAAAAATTCAAGTGAAAAGACGAAGAGAGGATGAAAGGGGTAAAACGAAGAAAAAGAGGAAGTGACGGAGGAAAAAACGGAGATGAAGAAAAGAAGACTAGAAGGAAGTCGAATAGAAAAATACGAAGAAGACGGAGAAAATAGATGATGACGGAGCAGAGAAGGAAGAGAAAGTAACGAGATGAAAGTGAAGGAAAGAACACCAAGTGAAGGAAGGAAGGAAGGAAGGAAGCAAGTAGGAAGGAAGGAAGGAAGGAAGGAAGGAAGGAAGGAAGGAAGGAAGGAAGGAAGGAAGGAAGGAAGGAAGGAAGGAAGGATGGAAGGAAGGACGGAAGGAAGGAAGAAAGACGGAAAGAAAGAAGGAAAGAAAGAAGGAAAGAAAGAAAGAAAGAAAGAAAGAAAGAAGAATGATGACACCAATAAAAAGAAGAGAAAAGGCAACACGAGAAACAAGGAAAAAGAAACTGAATTTATTAAATAATGGGTAAAGATGAAGAAAAAAATAAGAAGAAGAATCCTGTTCTTCATCATCAAATAAGGTTGAAGATGAAGAAGAAACTTCCGTTGAACCTGAATGTTCATCGTGTTCTAACCTTGCTTCAACCCATTGAATTCAAATGCTATCTCTATTTATGTACTGTGAATACTGGTTTGGATTTATACCCACATACTAGAGTTGCTTTAATTTAGACCAAACTTTTTTTGTTTTGACATCGTCATCAATTCCTTGAAGCACTTCTTCTCTTCATCTTTTCCTTCCCCCTCTTCCTTTCTTTCTCCACATTTTCTTTTTTTTTGTTCTCCTACATTTTCTTCAACATCTCCCTTTCCGTTACTCATCCTTTCATTCAAACTCTTCATCTTCTTCCTCTTTTCTTCTTTTATTTCAGTCGTTTTTCCTCATCTTCTTCTTTCTTTCAGTTTTCCTTCTCTTTCATCAACCTTCTTCCCCTTCATCTTATTCTTTACTCTTCTTCTTCTTCTTTCTGCTCATCCCTTCTCTTTTTTGTTCCCATTATTTTTCTCTTACTTTCCCTTTTCAGGTTTTTTGTTCCTCTAATTATGTAATTGCGCATGAATCAGGGAGACATTCCTTTTAAGAACAGATATAAATTAACATCCCGAGATAGTTTAAACGAGGAGGAGGAAAGGGGGGGGGTGTGAGATTCCTTTGGGATTTCGGTTTGAAAAGGTATTGGAATACGATTATATTACATGGAAGGACCCCAAACAAAAAAGAATTGGGATACAATGAAGATTTAAAAAAGTCAAAATAAATAAGCATAAAACTATATCAACCGATGATTTTAAACGACTAAAATCTTCTCAGCGAGCAGCAACCTAGTTCCTATGGATATGAGTTGCTTGAAAATAAACGCCAGAAGAATTCGTATCTAATATTATTTCATTTTGCAAATAAAAATGAAATTTTCAGATATTTCCTATTTTACATACACATTTTTGGCACATGGCTAATTTTTTTTTAGCGTGAGAGTCTCGCTTCACGTTGAACATATAAGCCTTAGGTTCATGGAATGAATACTTAATTAAAATGTAAATTTTGTCAATTAAATCGATCAAAACGACCGTATCACTATCTGAATGAATAAATCGATTCGAATATTATAATCTTCGAAATGCGTGGAAGAGAGAAGTTTTTAGTCACGCTACGAGGGGAGGAACTATCTAAAATACCTTACGGCAGAAGCTGTAAACACCTAGATAGAAAGGAATATCGGGATCTCTTCTCTGTAGATCGAAAATCGGATTAACTAAGCCATTCTACCAGCATAGCGGTTTCAAAAAGTTACACCTCTTCTAGGGACATTTTAGAACACTTGCTTCAAGAAAATTCAAGAATTCATTCAAGATATTCAAAAACGATGCGAAGTACCGGCCAGTGTATCCACCTAGCCAGGGGAACACAATAACCTCAATTGGTCACGTGATATTCAAAACAGTTAAGAAATTCTCCATCAAAGTCGCTGTCTCATCTTTGTATTGTACCCATCACACAGAGGAGCGGCTGGCGGCGGGCTCGTCGGCAGCCGGGCCGCTGCTCGGTACGGCAGGAGGAAAATTTTTAGCATGATGAAGAACCGGGGGCTGCGCCCCCCCCTCTGTGATCGCCACACCGTACGCCTGAGCCTGAAGCACAGGATCAGGATTCTGGGAGACTTCATCTATGTAGAAGATCTGACTTTCTCGATCAAAACTTCCTGCATCACCTATGAGCTCAGGAGGGTATCAAATAGCTGAGAAAACCTACCAGATGATCAGACTTCCCTCTGATATCTCCTCCAATTCTCTCTTAGAAGGTGAGGGAGTGAACAAACGGAACACAATCATAATGACGTACTATGGCCATTGTTATACTCTACGACAGCACTGTCGCGGTCGCAGAGGGCCAGTTGTGCTATGCCATACATCACACCAACCTACGTCTGACACGCGCCATGCGGAATTCGAAGGCTATCGGACCTGACGGTATCTCCCCAGCCATCCTGAAGAAGCTTCCCACGGAACTTCTACCGATGCTTGCAGAAATAATTAACACTTCTTTCCGGACCTGCATTCAACCCCAAGCTTGGAAGACAGCCAATGTGATACCGTTGCCAAAGCCAGGCAAGTCCCAAAGCACGGCAAAAGGCTTTCGACCAATTAGTCTGTTATCGCCCGTCGCCAAATTAGCTGAAAAGTTGATCGTGACGGACCTGGCTGATCAAAATGAGCGACAGCAGCACCAGCATGGGTTCAGAAAACTTCACTCTACTGCTACTGCTCTATTGGAGATCGTGAGCTCTGCAGTCGATAGGTTCAACATGAAAAGCCCCTGAGAACGGTGGCCGTCGCCCTCGACCTGAGCAAAGCGTTTGACTCTGTTAACTTGGGACTGCTCACCGAGAAACTGCTCAAGTCGTCGCTACCATAATGGCAGAAGCGATGGATTGCAGCGTTCACGAAAGGTCGCCGGGCTAAGGTTTTGTTCCAGAATCACGTATCCGATAGCAATCCAATAGCAGCCGGTGTTCCGCAAGGCGGATTGTTGTCCCCTGCCCTATTCAGCCTGTATCTTGAAGACATTCCCGAGCCTCCCAATGATGCAAGGATTGTTATGTATGCCGACGACATCACCATCATGTGCCAGGACCGTGACCTGCAGGTAGCCGCTAACAAGATCAGCGCCTATCTCGTCGAGTTGAAGCTCTTTCTCGATAATATGATGCTCACAATCTCTGCTGCGAAATCTTCTGTTCCAGTGTTCACAACAAACACCAGGAAACACAGTGCCCACCCAGATGTCAAATGGGATGGTGACCGGTTGCCAGCAGCAAAATTCCCCAAGCTGCTTGGCCTTATTCTTGATCCGTCACCGAAGTTCCACAAAAACGCGGGACAGAAACAAACAGTCGTCAAGGCTATGTTCAATATCTTGAGAGCTCTATGAGGAACACCATGGGGAAGCAGCCGAGACTATTTTGAGAATCTACAGAGCAATACTTCAGCCGGCTCTGGAATATGCGGCACCAGTGTGGCAGCACCTGGTGTCAGACAGCTCCTGGAATAAGCTGCAGCGTGTACAGAATGCTGCGTTTAGAATTGCTACCGGTTGTGCAAGGAGCTCCCCAATAGAACATCTTCACGCGGAGGCCTGCATATTGCCAGTCAAGGAGCATTGTGAACTCTAGGCACAGCAGATGTATATTAATGTTCTGAGACAACCCAATCATCCGACAAAGAGAACTATGAAGCCCATTAGAGAGAGGTCGATTAGGACGCCGTTCGTAGATGCTCCTCGTAAAGTTGATGCACAGAGATGGGCCGACTCCAACATGGAAAGGCTTCGTCTTCTGCGTGAGGAGCACACCCAATTTGTTCGAGGATATCTAACGAAGGCGTCTGCGAACCCTCATGGAAAGGCTTCGTCTTCTGCGTGAGGAGCACACCCAGTTTGTTCGAGGATATCTAACGAAGGCGTCTGCGAACCCTATCTTAGGAGCAGTGCGGCCTCGGGTTTACGAGTCCGAGTCTCAACTCGGCAGGCGAGCCAGATGTGCTCTTGCCTCGCTGCGCTGTGGTCACTCTATTCTGCTCATGTCTTTCCGAGTCTCAACTCGGCAGGCGAGCCAGATGTGCTCTTGCCTCGCTGCGCTGTGGTCACTCTATTCTGCTCATGTCTTATGTCAACAAAAGATCGACAGCAGCCGACCAGACGCATGCCCGGACTGTGGTGCTTCCGGACACGACACGGAGCACATGTTCATGTGCCCGAAGAGACCTACCTCCTTAACCACAATGGACCTTTGGACGAATCCTGTGAAGGTCGCCTAGTTCCTCAACCTATGACAAAAAACCACTTTGAGGCTGCAGAAAAAGAAGACACGCGCCATCGCCCGCGCAATCGCAGACAAAATGTCGGATCAATAACCCGGAATATTAATGCAAATCAGTTCAGTTTCAGTTCAATAAAGGGGTAGGCTTTAAGATTTTTTTTATTAAGATGAGGTGAAGACACCAGGAGAGAGACGAAAGAAGGAACTACAGAAGAAGGATGCAAAAACAGAGGGAACTCGCAACAGATCAGAGAGTGTGACAGATGAGCGAACCTGTCGCGGTCGCAGACGGGAGGTATAACAATGGCCTATGAGGCCCCCGTCATGAGGGCTTTGCAGAGTTGCAGCGACCAGCGGCAAGCCGCCGAGCGAGAGCTTTGGGGCGTGGTCGAAACCCGACGCGGCGATGAGCACAAAGACCTCGCAGAGTTGCAGCGACGTTGCCGTCAGCATCGCATTCTACCATTGCGTACGATCTCATTTATTTGACGTCGCATCTCGCTATACACAGTTTTTGTTGGTTTCATATGATTCGAAACTTAAGTAAATGTCTCCCAGCAACTACTACAAAATATTGTGATAAAAAAAAGAAAAATAAAGTTTGCAACCAGTAGAGTGATGCCTTAATGAATAGTTTTCGAGATAATAAAATCAGTGGACGGTTTGTGGCGATCGCTTTAAAAACAATGGTACTAGATGACATTGTAATAAAAAATACTAAATAGAACTGGAAACAAAGCCAATTCGAAATGAAACTGCGAATTTGGACAATTTGAAGTATGCTCCAATGATTTTCCGTTCAATTTGTGCTAAAATAGAAAAAAAGGTCTTCAGAGGGTTGAATTCATGAAAGGAGCAAAAAAAGAAGCTCGAATCGATCGTCGGCGGCGCTCGTCGCCAGCGATGGAAATGGTCGAGACCATTCCCCGCCGCCGCTCCGGAAGTCGCTGTTGTCGCGGCGGCGGAAACACTCTGCGAGGTAACCACGTCGCTGCTGCCGATCGACACGCCGCCGCCATCGCCCGCTGCGTGGCGCCCCCCATTCTCCATCGCTGCTCTGCCGCAGCGAGACTCGCCGCGGTGCAACCCTGCAAAGCCCTATAGTCGGCCGAAAGCCGGAATGCGACGTCCTCTCCCGTCCCTTGTGATCAAGCGTCGTCCCTAGTATGTCGGCTGAGTGCAAATCGATAAGGCGGGCGCACTCGAGCACACTGCGGACGGCGCTGTCCGGCCACAACGGGGGGATTTTCCACCTCAATGAGCCATGTAATGCACACATATCGACCGGGGCGGACGTGATAGGACGGACTAGGCGGGTCCACTCCGGACTCATCCCGGGGATTTTTCCACCTGAGTGCCAATGCATTGCATACGAATCGAATGGGGTGGCTGCAGCTGATCGGCTGACTATGACGGGGGCCTGAGAGTTGAAGATGACGCGTTTCATATGAACATGCTTTATTTTAACACATTTCATAACACGTTAGTACGCGCTAAACAAGATTTAAACATTTTCACATAGCCCTGTGAAGATCAAAAATAGGATGAACTGTCGAAAACCAAGTTAAAATATTAAAGCAACCGTCTGAACCATTCACACGCTGTAGGCTTCGAGGTGACATGGACTTCAAACTCAGAAAAGTAACAATCGGTCAAAGCACTAGTGAATTTGATGCCCAAAAAATAATTAAATCAAGCCTAACAGCCATGTTACGTAAAGATACCACTAGTCGCCGTCGCGCGGCGCGGCGAGATGAGATGGGGCGCGCTTGTCACATCCACACACCGCTAGTCGCATGGTGATGAAACAAACAGAGGAGTGAGCAACAAGTTAAATGGTTATGTTTCTCGTCATAATTTGATTCAGAGTGCCAGACTGTTTACGTTCTAGGAACGCAAATGAACCGGCTCAATTGTTGAGCCGCGATTTGAACTGAAAACTGCCTACATGTAGGCAGTTTTTCCATAAATAAGGGTTAACCATTGCTACCAATCGTAACTTGTGTTCGTATCGGAAACAATGCTGCTCATGAACACCGTGCAATGTGTTTCGATAGTCAAAAACAAGATTGTCTCGAAACTAGAGATAAAAAAATTTAAACAATTGCGAGCAACAATTGATTTAGTATGAACTGAATCCTCATAACTAATAGATACAGAAGGCACAATCTTTTTTATTCACATCCTATTCGATTCGGCGCAGGTGCGTCAAGTCTATCCACACGTAATTTAACCAACTGAGCACGATGCAACTTTCGCCTGCGAGCCTCTCGTGTGGGAGCATTCTTAGATGTTTCAAAGAAACGAACATATGTATCGTTTATATTAATTCACCCTAAGAGGAAAAGAGAAAAAATTTCATTCTGGTTTAGCAATGGTTAACGATAGAATGCGAGAAACACTGCCTCACATTAATGCAGAAATCGGTGGATTTCAGAAAATCTGGAAAATATTGTAGACTGCGGTAATGGTAATTATTTTTCTTCATCTATATGACTCACATTGGTTGAAATCAGGTGCAATCGCGCGGTAAGCTACATCCAGAAGGGTAGTCAACGAGTTAGAGCGAGGCTGTACAGGCCATAAAACGTCCAATGTCGCGCGGCGGCCAAAACCCGTCTGCTTCCGACGCGCGTGCGGTCGCGCAGCGCGTGGTACGCAGTCGACGGTGAGACATTGGCCGTTTTATGGCCTGTACATGCAAAGACAATAGTATTATTAGCATCACGTGTCATCTTTTAGGATCGTCGCAGACTTCTTAAGTGTTCCTTCCGCGCCTTGGAAACGAATAGGCGCCATAGGCGAGCGGTTGAACATTACGAGAGTCGCCGGGAGAAAATTGTCCATATTGGAAGCAATCAGTGGAACGCTGAGTCGGCAGACTCAGATAAATCTTACATCGTTAAAGGCACAGGACACCCAAAAAATTAATTTTCAGGTTTCATGCTTATCTTGTAGAGAGTCACTCGCTGATCACAGTGGTATCTCTGAAATCGTCCAAGACCCTCTTTGAACAGAGTTATGGCTCTTCAAAGATGCCTAGATTTTGAAGGTGAAAAATTGGTGGACGAGTTGTCTCAGGCCTGTATTTCTCTTCATTCGCAATCGTTGCGTGAGAGAAAGCCAGGATAAGGAGACAGTCCGGTAATGGACTGAAGAACAAATCACTCAAAAAACTTGGCCTCAATGAAATGTTCCAGAAGTACTCAGTAATCGAGATGGTGGCAAAGTCGTTGGCAAAGGCGGGTACAAATGAAGCGCTTCAAAAATTAGACAAGATTTTGGAACAGATAAATCCAACCGCAGCCTTGGCGCAATCAGCGGATGTGGGCACAGTTGTAGCGCCACGTCCAGAGTTGACAAAAGACGGCGCGAAACCTCATCTACAAAAGGTTGCTTTGCTGACGGTAGGTACACATGCCAGGTGGTAGAGTAAAATACGTTCCCCTAAAAGTGTTTCACATACCTCATTTAGCGTGGAAAACTGAAGAAACATAAGCCAAGGACTGATATTGACGATCTACATGCTTTAGTTCGAGATATGAGACAGAGCCCGCTACACGATGAGGCTGGACCGTCCTATGCTTCATTAACAAACTTTCTCATGAAGAAATGTGTTGTTAATTACTGATTTGTGGCGAGCCTATATAATATACTTTGATACATTTAGAAGCTAATGTAATAGCTAATCTAGCTACATTTAGAAGCCTAACAGCTTTGAGGTTTTGAGTTTTCAAATTTCTGGAGAATGCCAAGCTACAGCCGTCTTAAAAATATTGGGAGAAACAAAAACATCGAATGGAATGATTAAGGTGAAAGTTCATGGAGAAAAAATTGCAAGTTAGAAAATTTCGAACACTGTAACAAAGAATCAAAGAGCACTCACGTCTCTATAAAAACCACTTATCAATCACAAGTATTCCAGTAACGGAGTGCCTGGATAGCACCTGAAACAAGATGAAAAAGCACTGAAGGGACTGAGCGTAAAAATTGATTAGGTGGACTCAAATATAGGAGAGAAGCTTCAGAGCTGCTAAGAACTCCAGGATTTTTTTTCAAAATGTGCACGAAAATCGCAAATTTCTTGGATCCTCAACTCTCTTTCGGTGAGCTTTCATCGCTTACTTCTTTTCTCAAACCCAAACACATGTTTTTACCCCCAAACAGGGAATAGCGCACAATTTTGACAGGAGCTAGCCCAGAAACGAATGGAGTGCTCAACGAGAAGAATCGTTGCTCAATTTACTCCCCTGATTCATTCAAATACTGCTGGAAACTGAGGCACGCTATCTTATGTTTAGAGCTAAGTCCAGTGTTACGAGAAAGACGCTAAGCGCCAAAGGCTAACCAGAGGAGAGTATAAGATTTTCGGAACTCGGAATTTGGAGCACTTTTGGAAATTAACGGACCTTTCCAAATGTTGCTTATTAAGACGCACTGAATCACTATGAAGCATGAGTACAACACAATCGTCTTAAATCAAAGCAAATAAAATAAAATTCAGTTATTTCCACTGCTGTCAAATGAACAACGATTATTAAAAATAGATTCATTTATCCAAAAACAATCTTGAATAAGATTGGCAACACACATAACACGGGAAATAATATTCGGAGCTCTTTACCGCCTAAATCAAGAGACGAGAGCTCCATCAAACACCGCTCAGTAGGCACAACAGACGACGAATAACAGCGAAAACCACCTGATCAAAGCATAGCGTAACAGACTACCAAAAATGTGAAAAACCACCAACAACAATTACATGTAGAAACTCTTTCATATCACATAAAATCGTCGTAGTCATCGTAGTCGTCTGAAAAGAGACAAGATAATTGAGAGCGGTGTGAATCACTGAACACGAGGCAATATGGTATGAAATTGATTATATTTACCTTAAAGCCAGTATTCACAATGAATACCATATTCGAGTTCGACTCAAAAATGGGGTTGTTTGGTCGTGAGCTAACGAATAGTGAGAAAACAGCGAAGAAAAACGCTCAGAATAAGCTAAAATAGCAGTTTCTAACGTTCAGGGCGCGGACGAGTTCCCGATTCCTGCTAGTTTCTGCAAGCGCGCGCTAATGGGGAAATATGCACGAAACGATCAGGCTGGACGTGGCAGAGTTTCTTGGCAATTTGTGATCGAAAACGTTCGCGACGCCACAAGCTCGTCAGAATGGGGCGGGGTGGGCTAAAGGCAGGCGTACTGGGCTTACGAGAATTTCACTTCGCCGTCGTTTTTATCGATTTCTGGCCCGATTTCGATGCTTTCTTCGCCCCTATCCCCTCTAGCATCAACAATCGCAGTGTTTCACACTGAAAACTCAAAAACAAGATTTGTGTTAACACTGCCTTTAAGCGCATGCGAATAGAACGAATGCAAGTAAAGAAATGAATGATGACCTCACCTCCACCGTAATCATCGTACACTTGCTTGTTACTGGCCTTGTTCACCTTCAGTGTAGCTTTAGGAGCTTTCTTTTGACCGGGAGCTGGTTTAACCTGAAATGCCGTAGCAATGAATCCACCTCGTTTCGTTTACCTGAGTGGTTTTCAAGCTTCATGAAACCTGATAATAAAACGCACCTTCTCAGCTGCCTTTTTGGAGTCTGCTAAAGTTTTCAGATAATTTGACATTGTTCGCACCTCTTTTTCATCCACTGAAATGCAGGTCTCAATTATCTAACTGTTTTGCTTTGCTGCGGATTAATATGATTTGGAAATGTAACATTTGTGAGTAACTCGTTATAGAAGTGAAATGTCTTATGCTACTGATTTGGCATGGGTATAAACTCGAAATGAGCGCTAAAAACTCAGTGAAATGGTTCATCGTTGATTTGGCTGTGCACTTGTTTACTAAACAACAAAAATTGAGTGTGAGATTGAGAAACCAAATCACGCACTTCTTACTGAGCATTTATGTATTCGTGTGACAGCAGTTCTCTTAGTTGACGACATTCGCATTAACCCACTACGTGATGTTATTTCCACGTTCATTAATTGATAGTCAATCGAAAGCGAACGCGTCAAATAATTTAGTAATGCTTGAAAATCAATATTTTTTTCTGAATGATTGAGGTGGGAGACACAACATAATTTTGCAAGGACCTGAGACTTGTTAACCTAAACTGCAAGCGTTAGGTTGATTTCAGAAGAGAAAAGCGTGATTTGGTTTTTCAATGTCACACTCAATTTTTGTTGTTTAGTAAACAGGTGCACAGCCAAATCACCGATGAATCATTTCACTGAGTTTTTAGCGCTTCTTTCGAGTTTATTCCCATGCCAAATCAGTAGCATAAGACATTTCACTTCTTTTAACGAGTTTCTCACAAATGTTACATTTCCAAATCATACTAATCCGTAGCAAAGCAAAACAGTTAGATAATTTCACTATATTTTAGCAAAGGTTTCCTTTTGAAGGCACATTACACTCTCAGATATGACTTTTCATATGTTCATGCAGTTGTGTAGCAAACCCCTCTTGCATATCACTTGCCCACCCCTTCTAGCACCACCACAGTTCACACCCTTTTCTTGGTTTCCGCACCCAATAACGACTAGATGAACGGATGAATCGCTACCGCGTTTTCGATTTTCACTCCTTTGCCGGTCCTACTAGTTAAATCCCGCCCTCTTTCCCCGGCGCTTTTTCATTCGAGTCCCACACACTTTCCCCGAGGCTTGGCGCACCCGAAGCTGGGTCCCGCACACTTTCTCCGGCGCTCGGCGCTTTTTGATTGGGGTCCCGCACACGTTCCCCGTCGCTTGGCACACTTTTAGTTGGGTCGCGAACATGTTCCCCGGCGCTTGGCGCACTTTTGGTTGGGTCCCGCACACTCTCCCCTGCGCTTTGCGCATTTTCAGTCGGGTCCCGCGCACGTTCCCTGGCGCTTGGTGCCTTTTCAGCCAAGTCCCGCACACGTTTTCCGGCGCTTGGCGTGCTTCCAGTTAGATCCCGCCCACTTTCCCCGGCGCACTTTTGGTTGGGTCCCGCACACACTCCCTAGCGCTAGGTGCCTTTCCAGTAAAGTTCCGCACACGTTCACCGGCGCTTGGTGCCTTTTCAGTCAAGCCCTGCACATGTTCCCAGCGCACGGCGCACTTCCAGTCAGGTCCCACACACGTTCTGCGGGATTTGGCACACTTCCAGTTCGACACCGCACACGTTCCTTGGCGCTTTGCGCACTTCCAATCAAGTCCTACACACGTTCCCCGGCGCTTGGTGAATTCTCAGTCAAGTTCCGCACACATTCCCCGGCGCTCGGCGCAATTTCAGTCGGGTTCCGCACTCGCTCCCTGGCGCTCTTCCAGTCAGGTCCCACACACGTTCTGTGGCGTTTGGCACAATTCCAGTCGGGCACCGCATGTTCCCCGGCGCTTGGCGCACTCACAGTTGATCCCGCACACGTTCCTTGGCGCTTGGCGCTTTTCCAGTCAGATCCTACACACGATATGTGGCGCTTCACACATTTCCGTTCGTGTTAAGCACACGTTCCTCGGCGCTTGGCGCACTCACAGTTGGGTCTCGCACTCTCTCCCCTGCGTTTTGCGCATTTTCATTCGGGTCCCGCACACGCTCCCCGGCTCTGGGCGCACTTCCAGTCAGGTCCCACACACGTTCTGTGGCGCTTGGCACATTTCCGTTCCGGTTCCGCACACGTTCCCCGGCTCTTGGCGCACTCACAGCTGGTCCCGCACACTTATCCGGGCGCCTGGTGCCTTTCCAGTCAAGTCCCGCACACGTTCCCCGACACTTGGCGCACTCTTAATTGGGTCTCGTACTCTCTCCCCTGCGCTTTACGAATTTTCAGTCGGATCCCACACAAGTTTTGTGGCGTTTGGCACACTTCCAGTTGGGTACCGCGCACTTCCCTTTGCGCATGGCACACTTCCAGTCGGACCCCACACAGTAAAGGGTGTGCATACGGTTCCTGATGGATGTAAAGCAGACCTGCTCTAACGCTTGCAGTCAATTCACTCTTATCACAATACCACTCCATTTCTCTTAAATTGGCCAACCATGTCTCTTATCATTCAAAAAGTTTCACCGGACTCTCTCTCTCTCACACACACACACACACACACACACACACACACACACACACACACACACACACACACACACACACACACACACACACACACACACACACACACACACACACACACACACACACACACACACACACACACACACACACACACACACACACACACACACACACACACACACACACACACACACACACACACACACACACACACACACACACACACACACACACACACACACACACACACAATCGAACCTTTACTGCTCTACATTTTGTAAAAATGCCAGGTTTGAAATTATCTTCCAAACCGAGATTCTGTAACGAGTGGTGTGCGCAGAAGCAATCCTTTTCCAAATCAGGTGTTGCGCAACTTTTCAAAATAGAAGCGACCTCCCACCACCATCGAAATTCTTTCCAAAATCCGAAATTTTCGCAATCCCACCCTCGAGTCGCGATTTCTAGAAAAATTATATTTGATTTCTATAACTACCAGCCGCCGAAAGTTCGTTCAGTAGTCGGACTCAAACGTCTAAAACATGAGCAATGTTACGATCCTCCCCTTTGGTGACTAAAATATCGAGAATCTCTGCGATATCTTCGTCGAATTTTCAATTTTATCCCGAAATCTCTTGGATCCTCCTAACCTTCATTTTCGGAAAAATTTTGCGATCCCCCCTACCCCCGTTGCAGTTTTGCAGCCCCGCTTGACCCTACTCACTGGTCAGTTCTGAGTTGCCCAGTAGCAGCTATTTGGACTGCACTCTGACAAATACCAACTGATAATTAATCCTGGTGTTCCTGTCGAGGTTTTAGGGACAGAGCATTCTACCACTGAACCACCGATGCCTGTCGAGGTTTTCAAGTCATATTTCAGACCTCCTCTGGAATACAGGACGACGGTGTTCAAACCGTGTAAGTTGAAGTCAATAGAGGTGCCTGAGAGTATGCAGCGGAATTTCACGCGTAGGGTACTTATAAGGACCAGTGGTTTTAACTACGGTAGAAGTCTGGGTCATTTAGGCAGAAATGATAAGCTAGGGCTCACGACTTTAGCGCAGAGGAGGAAATTCGATTTGATAATGCTGTCTAAGGTTATCCGCGGTGGTGCAGGTATTCGTGCAGGTCGTCTATTCAATCTGAGCTGCGTCTACGATCAGCGGTGGTTCTGGGAAGCTGGCCCTCCTTAGATCCAGACAGAATAAGGGATCCTTCGTAAATAGAGCCGGTACCGAGTTTACTAAGCTGCTTAAAATGTGCCTGGTCAGTGAGTCATTGTCTACATTCAAGAAAGCCCTCGAGGTTAATCTGAGGTCTAAGAATGGTTCCTAGTTATGAGCGATTGATTTTGTGATTTATTTCTTTTTTGTTTTTTTTTATTGTTTTTATAGGAACGGGTTCGCCGTGTAATAAAATGAAATTGTATTAATGGTACTTACACTTCTCAGCCACAGTTTGCAATAATTTGTTGATCAGGTCACCGTAATGTCCAGCTTTATGCCGCGTTGCTAGGAATGTACCAACCTACAATGATTAGGGTTCACCATTGGGGAAATCTTAAGAAAAATAGGTCTTACCTTAACTCCCCAGTCTTCAAATTCGTCCTTAGTTAAAATATCACTATATGGTCGTTCTTCGGCGCCGCCCGGCTTTTCTGTAAACGAAGCATATGGATGAGATGCAAGGTGAAAAAGACTGAGAAAGCCACAGTCGAAACAGCCATGAGAAACCTCCAAACATTTCCATAGTCAGCGCAAGATCTTGCCGCCGTTGCAATTCTTCTCGTTCTGCCGCAGATAATTCTCGTGAAAAGCTCTCCATATTTAGCGCATTCTAAAACCAACAGGGACAACCAAAATAGTTTCAGTTATAACAAAGGGCTAATCGACGAACCTTTTGAGGCTTAGGCTTGGGGGGAGCCGGTGTTGCAACCGGCACTGGTTCGGCATCAACTACCGGAGGTGGAGGTGCAAGCGATTCAACCTCAGGCTCAAAGTCATCGTCATCTGAAGGAATCAAATACGCTCACAAAAGATAGGCTAGTCGCGGAGATAACGCAAAACTTACCCCAATTATCACCCATTCAGGAGCAGTACTCGTCCAGAAGTCTTTATACACTTGTTCTGAATGCAAACAACAACTTGAATGAGGTATAGAATACGAAGAATATAGCAATCAATCCAATATATCAGTAGAGGTTACAGAACCATACAATGTAAAACAACTTAAGGAATAATCACAAAAATCTTTATTTTCAAATCACAGACTCGAAATAATGGGCGCTAAACAGACCGAAACAAGGCAAACCGAATTTCCATCTAGAGCATCTTGAAACTGTGTTTAATACGGGCAACGACCATCACCATCAGATTCTAGCTGTCTAAAATGATCCGTAATTACGCTTTTGTTCCCTAATGTAGCGCAAAACGAGTAGCGCCACAATTTGGTGGGTGGAGGGCGGCTATTATGCTGCTCGGCCGCTTTTATCCCTTCACAGCGGTGAAGCGTTCTGCCACACCCGACTTTGTGGAAGCATTCAGTACAACCATTTCAGCTTCTGCATTGGTCAACAACAGCGTTGATGTTAGCATGGCACCCGCTATCTGGTTACCTTCCAACAGAAATATGAGACTTCGGAAACCTGTTGTCGGGTTTCGGCACAATTTTTCTCGAATTCTAAAACTGGGTGCGAAACACCGAAGAAAACACGGAAATGCGGTTTTTGATACTTGGAACGCGAAGGGATTTTGAACTTATTGATGATAGGCTTTTCCTTCACCGATTGACCTGGGGCGGCATGCATGAACGCGATTGGAAGGTGCGGGGAACCGCGTCGCGTCGCACCGCGAGCGAGAGTGAACGTCAAGCGCGGAGAGTCCCACGCACAGTGTCTCTAACAGGGTTAGGCGTGGCAATCGGATGGGTCGGTGGAGAGTGCCCCCCCCCTCCCAGTAGGTGGCTCGTCACTGCGCCCCCCTCCCCCCTCCCTGTGACAAAAGTTCGATTTTTTCCATTCATTCTCAATATTCTTTTTTTTTCGATTTTTTTTCAATATATAAAAATGTATCAACATTTTCCTTGTTTGATGACTTGTTCTCGGTTCGGACGAGAGCTAGTGACCTCATACTCGGGTTGTGAATAGTACCAGTGGGAAGCTTCAAAATAGATCCCACATGGACAGGATCTACGCGAAATTTCTTTCTCATAGCTGACAGCTCGATTGAACGAATTTAGGTACCCCAGTGGCTCGTTCTCGGTTCAATCAAGAGCTAGGGGTCTCAAACTCGGACTGTGAATAGTAAAAGTGGGAAGCTTCAAAATAAACCACAAATGCGCAGGATCAACAAGAAAAAAAGTTTTTTTTCCTTACTTTACTATTGCAAGTCCGAAGAAACCACCCGGTGAAAACTTTTTTGGTAACAAAAAAGTAAGTGTTCCAAAAATCATTTTGATCACCTCTGGAAAAATTCAGATACCAAAAAGTATGTCCCAAAATGCTGCAAAAGTTTCAAGAACCACTTCTGTATAGGTAGGCAAACGACTTTTTACGGCCGGGATAACCTCCGGACTTAATACATTTTTGGATCCTGGTAGGGTGAAGTATCTCCACACAACACTTTGGTACTGAGATTTTGAGAGCAGCCAGACAGTAGGAAATGAAACTGTTGCATCTTAATCGCACATGTCACACCTTTACGTCACACTGATTTTGTTTTCTACCAGTGAGGTAAAATACGTGAATTTTCACGAAGAGTCACCACCCCAAATCATTTTTTAAACAAATTTCAAGGGGTTTTTAAAGGTATGCACATTGCCCACTTTACGAATAGCCAGTTTACAAACGGTATTGGCTTTCTGATTCCCACAGCGATAAATCACTAGTTTTTTGTTTTTTGAGAAAAAAATCGTTCGCCATGTGTACTGACAATAGAAACAAAATGACTTCAGAAACATTAGGAGAAACTCTTGTCTGGGGATGCGTGATTTCTCCTGTTTGCATTTCTTGTTGTTGCTATTCATCCATATTGCATCGCTTCAGTAATTAAACAATCATGATAAAAGTTCATGGCTATTGACAGTTCACTAAAATTTTTAAATGAAAAATTTGACTAGAATGTCCGCACTTCGGGGGTTAAAAATAAAAACAATAAGAACTTAAATGAAAGCAAGTTCAAATTCGAAAGTCTTTAAAAAAACTTGGGGAACAAAACATTCTGCTGAGCGGAGCGGATCATGATTTTCACTCGTGCACGGCCCAATTCTGCGGCCCCCTCCCCTTCGCGGTTTGCCAAACTGCGCGCCCCCTTCCTCCCACACTGGGATCATCCCAGTGTAGGCTTGACTCTGGTCTCCAAACCCTCTTTCAGCGTGCCCATGCACGCCGCACCTGATATTTTCGCGATCCGCAAAGCTTCGTGCGATTTTCGTTGAACGGATCGCAGAAGGCCAAAAACGCGCTAAACAGCGGGAGTCATAAGACGAACTGCGGAATTCCGCCCATCCCTGGTTCACTGAGTAGCAAACGCGCGAAGTTCCTTAGGGAACTGCTTGTTACCACGGCTTAGATCTATTCATATAGAAAACAATGGTGAGCAAAACTCCCTCGTTCTGCTTTCCGGAACCGGCAGTTTCGCTCGTTATGGCCTACCGCGCTCAACATTCTGAAAAAGAGAAGCTAATCAATGAGTGCAAGAGATTTTCGGATAGGAGAATCCGAAACGACAGTTCCCCATTTTCGGGCGCTCCGCACCCGATTTCCAAAACCCGAGAAAAATGTTCGGATCGAAACAGGATTCCGACTTTTTATATTCATTGTCCCAAGTCTGGAAATTTGCGGTCCCCGAATACGCGAGCGACAAGAAAGGATGCGCTACGCAGACGACTGGCCACAACACGGCAGTTTCCAATAAAGGAGTTGCACCTCCTCAGCACATGACGGCTCGCGCTCACCCAGAGCATACGGGGCCACTTTCAATTCAGCCACTTTTGAAAGAAAATGGACGCAGAAAGTTCTCGCCAGCTGGGTGTATTTTGTGTGAAAAAATGAGGAGTATGGATGCAGACACGCAACCAAAAGGATTCCACGTACCCTCTATACAAAGTCGCAATTCACATCATTTGAGGAGCGAGCGGCGCGCGCAACGCCTCGGCCTTCACATCATTCTGGGAAAGAGCGGCGCCGGCCTCTAACCCCCACTCCGCACCAGCACGCGTAGGAACCAAGTGAATTTCGCCGTTTTATAGCCTATAGCAGGCAAAGACGAGCAATCCTACCTCGACTAAATGTTTGTAGGGTTATTTCACAGTCGGCACGGATCGTTCTGATACTTTGCGTTCACTATTGTGCGTTGGCGCAAACTCGGTGCACGTATGTTGTAGCATAGGTACACAGAGTTCGCGCCAACGCACAGCGAGGAACGTAATGTATCAGCGCGATTCGTGCCCACTGTACCTTCTCTGTTTTGACGTGAGCATTGCCAGGTGAAAATGAGGTTTACCTTGCTTCAGCGAATCGCTTCCTGCTATGAAATCAATAGCCCAACACTCTAGGCCTCCATTATTACACGAGAAAGAAAGAAGCACCTAAATTGCGCTAGCATCTTCTCCATTAAACTCATTTTACTAAAGTAGATGCTCATCCATCGACAAGAGCAGAGAACACGCTAGCTTTGGCGGCCATGAATATTTGTAGGCATGTTATACAGTATCTAACCCTGAACCTCACCTTTTTCAGCAGCAAGTGATTGGCGTTATTACCTTCCGATTGTCTTGAAGCCAGAATTACTCGCCTGCGATTGAAGTACTGTTCAGAGCTCAAATAGCTGCGACCGATAGTCGCAACTCAAATGCAACATATATATGGTAAAATCGTTACCATTTGCACAACTAAAGTATAAACTCAGGTGGCACAACAAAGTACTGCCTACGACTGACTATATCAAAATGACTAAAAATCTGAGATGGAATCCCATCCTTATTCATTATACGGATCATCGGGTCTGTCCGTTACCAGTGAAAGAGGAGACATGTAACCCGCTGATGATGGCCGATCGGCGGATCTGAAATAATTTCAAGTATTGGCAGTTCTCACGTACACGGCATTTGACCTTCAAGTGGGATTCAGCGCTTCAAATCAATTTTAAAAGCCTCGAGAACCTGTGGATCAGAATCTGCAATTTCGACAAAGTCAAAAGCGAAATTCTCAAAAACAACTTGGCCACATTGTATGGCTAGGTCCGTGGCCTGTTCCCTCAAGAAAAAACATTTAAATCTCATTCTCTTATTATCAGCCAGCCGCCGGTGAGATTTAAACCGCCCGCGCCAGCCGCGGTTGAGACATGTTTTTTTCTAAGGAGACAAGCCAAGGACCTAACTATACATCACCCACTAATCACTATTTTCCTGTGCTGTAGCGAAAACATAACTAGAGAGGAACGTGTAACGGACAGTCCCCATTTACGTAATTGATCTTAGGTCCGAAATCTACAAATGTATTCATTCACTGAATCAAACATGGAATTGAGATAAACGGCTTCGAAGGTTACACTCAAGAAAATTGCACATGCAGAGGTTCAACAAACAAAAATCGGAAGCGATAACAATGCAAAGCGTATAAAGCCACTTACCTCGGAGGACTACCAAACACATTTGGGCGATTTGATTGAAAGGGAAATGGAGGAGTGGGAGCACCATAAGACGACTCCAGCTGTGAAATTGACTCTCCAAACGTAGGAAATTGCGTCGGATCACGTAACGGCGGTGTGTACGCTGAGCGTTGCCTACACAATACACAACATAGGCAGCACGAACTCACAGTGAAAAACATCAAGCAGTATATCGTTCATATTATAGTTTTGAGGAAACGCGACGCTGCTTTCGCAGCTTTATTATTGAAATCGAGCGGTTGTTTCGCAGAAAATACAATGGTAGTAATGGAGGAACAACCGCAGCGCTCCTTAGAAGCGAAATAACAGATGCGTCGCAACTACCTAAACATATAATACGGATCATAAATATCATGTTGGTTCCACAACTTGTGTCTGTGATCCCTTGATCAAATGTAATAAAGTAATCGTGAGCAGAACCCATCCTCTATATAATCGCGTTTAGAGCTTCCCAAACAACGACCTGCTTTCAATTTAACATCAAACAGTTGAAGAGCTTTCGGGTAATGGAAATCTTCGAATGACCCTCGTTCTCTTAGTTCTGTCCATGAGAGCTGTTTCAGCTTTGAAAAAATGATCCATAGAGAGACTATTATAGCACAAAAAAAGTTTTTTTTTCATCGAGCGAATTCCGCCTTATTGGGGATTTTTGTCAAAAAAATTGAATTTCCACTATACCTTCATTGACCACTGGGTGTCCTAATGTCGTTGGATGAGAAGATATGATAGAAACGGTCGTTTTCGAAAAATCTTCAAAAAAAATTGAAGAATTTCTGTAAACCCGTTCTGGTGCTTCATAGAGTCCCAAGTAGATTGCAAATTTCGGGTAGCATTAAAGGCATAGTCAGGGCACAATTTCGTTTTCGAGATCCCTCTTCTAAACGGTGTTAACCTAGCCCGACCCAACCTACCTAACACAATGTTTGGAACACTAAAAATTTTACCGGACTTTGCCCTCGAACGCTATTAGATAGATGAAGAGTTTAACTACGAAGTAATTCAGCGGATCGTTGTATGCCTTAGCAATCAGCGCCTCCGAATGTCTACAAATGCGGCGTGTAGTTTCTATTTCTTCTGCAAAAGATACCGACCCAACAAACAATTCCGCACCGACCATGCCTACATACTGTATGCTCGACTTTTGAAACAGTGGAGGCCACGCATTCGCATGTTTCATCCAACACTAAAGAAAAAGCAATATGGAAACAGAGGCTTTCAGAAAGACACAGCAGCAGGACTCTTGTCTTCGCTTCTGAGATCAAAAAGTGGAGGCGAGGCCCATGGATGATGCAGGATCGGCAAGTTGAAATTTGGCGTCCTCAAATTGTTTTAAAGGCGGAGTAGTGACAAGAAAACAACCGCCTTTCCGGAAACCTAACAAAACTTCGAAAAATCGATCCATCGAACTGCGCACGCGATTTCGTTTTCGGAGTCTTTTGATACAATGGTTTTTTGAACAGAAAAAGCGTTTCATTACAGAGACTGATCAAACTCATTCAGAAGACTAAGGACTTTCCGCGAGTTTTGGCTTTCACCGCCTAGCTTCATAAATTGGAAAGCCTTTTGGAGAAACCGGGAAGGAAATCGGAACGGAAGAGCCCAAAAAGCCAGGAAATACGGAAATGAAAGCGGAGCACTTCCGCACACCCCTGATCATGACCGAAACCATTTCACAATTGCCGTACCCACCTCGCTATGCCGGATCGCGCACCATGTGTACCGCTTTCGCTCCGCAGCCGCGCGGCGCGGTTCTTATTGCACCCACAACGGCGACAGTAAGGCTTACGGCGATGCCACTCTGTAAACCCCTATGGGGAGTATCACACTACAACAAGCACTTTTATGCACAAGAAATTCTCTAAAGCACAGCATATTACCCACACAAGAGCATAGGTGTATCAAAACGTGCGATATCGTAGAAGGGATTTCCTTGGAATTTTGAACAAAACTTACTTCCTCGGACTAATAACTGGAGAAACAGGCTGAACGAATGGACCCGAAAGCTGTCCAGATGAAGCGCCCAGTGGCCCAGAAAGAGCCCCTAAAATCAAAAATCACTGAAACTTTCGAGATTTCTTTTGCAGAAGTCTATGACTTTGCATCGTTACAGTATGCAATCCGTCCGAAATACGGCAAAAATGTTAAACTGTCATGTGGGCTTTCTCGAAATCGGAACCAACCTCCATATCCAGAAGGAATCGGGGTAATATTAGGATTACTCTCAGTTGCCCGACGGAGTACCTGAAGGTGAAATAGAGCGCACAAATGAAAGCTTACAACATAGGTCTTGTATATGACCGAAGGAAATTCCTAAAGTCATACCTCTGATCCCCTATCAAAACACGCTCGCACAGCTTGATGAAGCAACGAATGCAAAATATATTCAAGCGCTAGGGCACCAACTCCCTGAAATCAATTCAGCAAGTGAAAAACGCATGCCAAAAAACTGGAGAAATGTACACTGTAGAGCGCCCAAAATCCTTCCTTTTGCAAAACCGATCGAAGGCAGTCAGCAAAACCGTTATACTTTGCAGTGATCGAGATTGCAGACAGACCAGAATCAAGATTGTCGATGAGAGTTCGAGTTCCTGAAGTGCTGTTTCCGAAGATTTCCTATGAATAAAAAAAAGAATAAGCCATGAGTCCTTTTTTCTGAATGAATGAACCCTGATCGCGGAAACCAAAGACAAACAGAGAGAGAGAGAGAGAGAGAGATAGAGAGAGCCAGATTGGAGGAGAGAGAGATGGGGAGAGAGGATGAAAGAGAAGCGCACTGAGAGCGAGAGAGGGAAGACAGAGGAAGGAAGAGGGGAGTTAGACTGAGAGGGAGGAAAATGGAAAGCGGGAAAGACAGAGCGAGAAAGAGATAGAGGATGGGAGAGAGAAATAGAGGAAGGGAGAGAAAGATAGAGCGAGTGGGGTGGAAGGGAGGAAGATAGAGTATGAAATACAAGGAAGCAGTGAAAGAAAGGGAGAAGGGGGTAGTGAATGAGAGAGACAGAGGAGCGGAGAGAGAACGAATGAGGGAGAAAAGAGAGAGACGCAACAGAGGGAGGAAGGGGCAATGAGTGGGAGACACAAAGAGGGGAGGGAGGGAGGAAGAGAGAGTGATACAGACAGAGAAGGAAGAAGGGGGGGGGAGGGAGTGATAGAGGGAGAAAAAGAGAGAGAGAGAGGACATCGACGCCAGCTTAAATGTATATCTGTCGCAAGGGTATCTAAAACTTTCCGCTGACTTGCCCGAAAGGAGAGGAATTGTTAGCAGACACAAACACTCGCAGATCAAAGTGCCCAAATTATTGGCAAGTTGATCTCCTACTACACTACGATACAACAGGAGACAAACCTTGAATATACATTCTGTGCATTATTGTCTCAATAGGAAACAGGATGAGATCAGTTAAAATCGTTGACGACATTTGTGCAAATATTTGTGGCACGTACTGATGGAATTTCGTCCGTTCAGATTCGGGTTTTTTGTTCTGAAAATGTCACCATGGGGCCCTAAAAATGACCACAAACAAATTTAGCTCCTTGCAGCCAAACCAACCACATATTTGCGAGCCATTTTGAAGAACTGGTTGTACAACTTCATCTGTATAACGTAGTGTGAGGTATGATAGGCCAACGTTGGCATCGCGAGATGCAGAACAGAAAACCGACGTGAGGCATCACGAGAACCAAATATGGGGAACCTGAAAATGCATGGTTAAGTATAGGCATTCTTTTTAGATAAAAATACATCTTAGCAAGCAGTAGGTTTGTTCACCTTAATCTGTCAATACCTTTAAACAGAACCTCCATAACATTAGGCCCCTCACCACCGAGACCTGATTCGCTCTGAAAGGATACGGAATGAAGTACAGGAGGTAGGTGGAGAAAACAACCACTCACCCTAACCGTCTCTGTGAATGTTGAAATAAAGAAAGGAGTCATAGCGAAAATACTGCTCCTAAACGAGATAAATTTCTTGGATAGGAGTAACAATAACGCGACAAGAAAAGAAACTGACGCTTTCAAAAGCATATGCTTCCAATATTTCTCGGTGCTACCATTAGGAACAATGTGCCTAAAACGTGCCCTTATTTTGATGCTGGGAATCATTACGCTGTGTTTAAAATAGATAAAGGCCAAAGACACACCTCGGCAAGCCAAGAAGATCCGCTAGAACGATTTCCGTCACATTTGAAAGACCCCACAGCACACACGATCCTATGGATCCTTTCCAGAACGTAAGAATACCCTTAAAAGCAAGAGGATGAGTTCCTCAGGGCAACATAGTGACTCCCGCCTTAAGCGCGGTTTTCACTACCTCGCTGCTGTTTTCTATCGCATGGATTGGGCAAACGCTACTGTGATTTGGCACTGGCCGCGGTTTTCATAGTGAATGTTACGTCTGTGACGGACACAGATCAACGAATGGCTTTATTAGAATACAGCAATAGAGTAGGTTGGTGCAGGCGTCGTCGTGGTAGTCGTGGTGTTGGCTGCTCGTTGACGGCGACGGCTGGCAGGTGTGCAGGAGGCGGTGGTGGCTTCGGGTACGGCTGGCAGGTAGACGAGGCAGGCAGGTGGACGCGAGTCGAGAATGCCCCAACAGCGAGGCGGCCGAGTTTATATGTGGATCGTCGCGGCCCGTGATTGGCGGATCAAAACCCGCCCACTTGGTGATCGGTCTGCAGTGAAAAACCGATAAGTGATCTACATCACAACACCTCCCCTTTTAAGAGGTGGACTACGGCACAGGGAAAACAATTCAAAATCAACTGACTAAAGCTCATACCGCTTTGGCTTGCGGCGCTGTCGAGTTGACCTTCGTAACGTTGCCGGAGCGAAACCAACCAATTGTTTACTAGCTCGGCTTTTCACTAATCCCTGTGTTGCGCGACTCGTGCTGGGCTGCGCGTAGTTGATGAAGTGCTGCGGAGGTATCATTACTGGGAATGATCACAGTCTCAAGCTCTTGATCCTGCCCATCATGGCATTCCTGTTCTAGAACTACTTCAGAGCTACCAGGACCAGCTTCAAACAAGTCCAAAAGTAAATCTTGTGAATCTTCGTTATCATACTTATGGAGTAATATGCTTCTTCGCATTTGGTTCCATGCCTACGAACGGTTTTGCCTCCGATGTCCACTTCAAACATGACTTTTCCAAGGCTTTTCACGACTATCCCCTGAGTCCACTTGAAGTTCAATGCTCCATTGTACTCTTTGACCAAGAGTGTCTCCAGCAGAAAAACCTCGATGCTTTGTACCATTTTTGCGATCGAACTGCATCTGTCTTTTTTCCTACGGTCAGCAGCGCTTTCAGCTTTTGACTCTCTTTCCGACGGTCTCAACATACTCAGCGTTCTTAATCTTCTCCCCAGGAATACTTCGGCAGGACATTTACCGTTCAAGGAAGGCGTAGTGCGATACGCCAACAGCACTGTGTCTAGGCATTCATTGCAAGAGTTAGCGGACGTACTCCCCTCCCCTTTTAGCTTCTTAATCCCTCTTTTCAGGATATCAACAAATCTTTCTGCCTGACCATTTGACTGAGGATGGTACGGCGGTGTTCTCACATGATTAACACCTCGTTCTTCGCACATCTGCTTGAACAGCTCAGATGTGAATTGTGTTCCATCATCGCTCACTAGCGTTTTTGGATTTCCATAGCGTGCGAAAAGCTCTTTCAACAGCTTTACCGTTGTGCCAGCTGTGATGTTCTTTAACTCAAACATCTCCGGCCACTTACTCAAGGCGTCAACCACGACCATGTAGTACACTCCATCCATTGGACCAGCGAAATCAACATGAACTCACTCCCAAACATTTGCTGGTGTATTCCATGTTCTTAGAGGTACTTTAGCCGGAGATTTTGGGTGTAGTTGGCAATCAGCGCAACTTCACAACCTTTCACAGCCTTCATCGATATTTGGCCAGTAGACATAGCTTCGCGCTAGTCCTTTCATCCTGACGATCCCAGGATGACCACAGTGCAGCTCTTTGAGAACGTCTTTTCTCAGCGTCTCTGGAACGACAACTCTATCGCTTACCATCACGCAGCCTTGCACTATCGATAATGATTCACGTTCACTGTAAAACTTCTTCAAATCAGGTTTTACCACTTTTGGCCATTTTCCAGTATCAATGAAACCTTTCAGCTTTCGCAATAGAACATCCTTTTCGGTGTGCTCACGAATCATGTTAGCTGTCACGGGCAATCTGCGTACAGCATCTGCAAGCACTAGATTCACGTCTTTCTCAACCGACGCGACAACGTCTGGCAATGGCAAGCCCAACTCATCTGAGTAGCGAGACAGGAATCATGCCAGTTCGAGCTCATAATGAGATGCTGACACTCCAATATCGAACGGTTGCGACACTCGACCCTGGACACCCATCGCACGACATGATGAAGGAGCCAGAACCGCTGAGACAGATTAGGAAACACGTCAGAACTGTGAAAACCCGGAACTGCAGAAAGCATTCGCAATGAAGTTCACAAGGAGTTTGTGAAAGAGTTCTTGGGTAATCTGAACTCTCCCTTGCTGAGTGGACCGCCGCCGAGGATATCCAAGGAGGAGGAGACGCTGTCAAGACCTGGCCGAGTAGCGCTGTCTCAGCTCCGAAGTGGTTTCTACTCAAAATCGCAATGGTACCTCCATAAGATAGGAGCAGCTGATAATCCACTTTGCCCGGAATGCAGACTGGAGGAACATACAGTACCCCACATGTTCTCATGCTCTGGAAAGCCAACGCACCTTACCATAGAAGATCTCTGGCTCAAACCAGTGGAAGTCGCCAATTTCCTGTCACTTTGATCATGCAATGATGATTTTGAAATGTATAAAAAATTTAAATGTAAAAAAAAAGAAAAAGAAAAAAATAAAAAAAGGGTCGAAATAAGCCCCACTCAGGGATCCTCCAAAGAAGAGAATCCAAGAAAAGTCGCTTCGATTATGCCGTCTACGTACCGGAAGTTTGGATCCAGGATCAATGGTTATGGTGGAAGATGGGCAACAACAACAACAACGCGACAACGCAGTCCTCCTCTACAAGGGGATGCCTTTGAATCAATCTTGATAATCCATCCGCCTGTCCGAACGAATCCGTCTTGATGTACTCGATTTCGAAACCGTAGCCTATCAGCATTGTTGCCCAGCGCATCAGACGGTTGGCAGAATGGACTGGTACGCCCTTCTTGTTGCCAAATATGGCCAACAACGGCTTGTGGTCAGTACGGAGCGTGAAACGCCTCCCGTATACATACTTATGGAACTTCTTGATTGCCTCCACAAGACCTAGTGCCTCTTTCTCTATCTGGGCATAATTCTTTTCAGCGACTGTAAGTGATCTCGAGCCGTGGGCAACAGGTTTTTCTGTACCATCCGGCATTCTGTGCGAGATCACATACCCGATCCCATAATCGCACGCCTCAGCAGCCACGATTATCTTCTTTTTAGGATCATAGTGCGTCAGGTTCAAGTCTGACACCAGCATTTTCTTCAATGTCTCGAACGCTATTTCATGTGTGTGTTTCCATATCCAATTAACGTCTTTTTTCAGCAAAACATCCAGTGGTCCACGCATCTCCTTCATATTCGGAATAAAGGATGAATAATACGTAACCATACCTAGGAATGCGCGCAACTGTGCCACATTCTGTGCTGCTGGCATTTTAGCGATAGTAGCCACCTTCTTTGCATTCGGACGACGTCCGTTACGGTCTACAACGAACCCGAGGAAACGGATTTCTGGTTTTGCGAACGAGCATTTTTCCAGTCTTACTCGAGAACCATATTCGTTTATTCGTTTGAATAAAGCACATATGTTGTTTCTATGCTCTTCAGGTGTTTTCCCGACTACCAGAATATCGTCCAGGTAGGCTGTTACTCCTTCCAGACCCGAGATCATTTTGTTCATGATGCTTTGGAAAATTCCTGGCGCTGTCTTGATACCAAAAGGCAACCTTTTGTATCGATATAGACCCTTGTGTGTATTGATCACCACTAACTTTTGGGCCTCATCCGTCAGCTGTACTTGAAGGTAAGCATCCGAAAAATCAATCTGTGAGAAGATAGTTCCACCATTCAGAGATGCGAAAATGTCTTCCGGAATGGGAATAGGATACTCATATGCCTTCAAGGCGTTGTTCAAACCAGTTGAAAAATCGGCGCAGACCCTCATTTTGCCATTCGCTTTACGAACGCAAACTATTGGAGCGGCCCATTCACTATGGGTTATCGGTTCGATCACACCCATTTCTTCCAGGCGCTCAATCTCTTTTTCAACTGTCTCTAACGATGCATGCGCTACAGGCCTTTTCATTCTGAAAATTGGCTTAGCATCAGGCAACAATTCCAGTGCTGCCTTCTCTTTCGTACATGTGCCTAAGCCCTCTTGAAACACACATTCGAAGTTCCGTTTCAAATCATCTATCAGGTTGGCATCATCTGTGGTACTCACGTGAGCTACCATTTGTTCCATGTGATATGCCATTTCAGCGTTCTGTCTGATCCAATCGAGGCCTACTAGACTTTTGTGGGGGGTGACATAACAGCATCCCTCACCAACGGCTTCTTTCAGCTTGAACTGACACTTCAGTTCACCGAAAACCTTCATTTGGTTCCCGCTAGCCTCCCTAACGACCAAGCTAGTATCGGTGAGTTTCAGCCTGCCCATCTTCTTCCACATGTCTGCATTTAACAATGTGATATCTGAGCCGGTATCCAATTGAAACTCCATTTTGTGCTCGTTGATTTCAATTCTGACGTATTGCCGAAATGCATTCACGTCATCCTCAGCACTTCCTGCGAGAACTACTCTCCCACAGTGTTTCTTGCGGGGTTTTGTGGCAGTCCTCGATTTGGACCTGCTTCGGTACTGTGACGCTTTTTCACAACACTTTTCTTTGTGTCCTTTTCCTTTACATGAGTTACACTTCTACTGCTTGCTTCGACACTCTCCACTGTTGTGACCATTCTTGCCGCAGTTCCAACATTCCGTTGAATGCTCTTTCTTACTCGGCTTTGACGGCTCTGTTCTAACCTCTCTAACATTTATTGAGTCTTCCTCAATCATCTTTGACGCCTTCAATAACGTCATAACTCGGTCACACTCTCTGTATAACTCATGAAGCGTCGGCTTCCGTTGTTCCTTTGCCTCCCTATCTAAGAAAGCAAGCAATCTAGGCCGAATCTCACGATCTCTATGCGACTTCAGGCCATAAATCCACAGTAATGCTTTCAAACCCTGATACCGTAATGTGAATAAAGATTTCTTTACATCGAACATGTCTTTCAGGGTCGAAATCGTTTCACTGAATGAAACGTCGGATGGTGCTTTCGGGAGAATCTGACGCTTATATCTCTCAAAGACCTCATTGTCCAGCTTCCCGAGCAATAACCTCAACCTTGCATCCTCAGCAAGGGATGCACCATCCTTCATTAAAGAGTCTTCATGCCTTGCATACCACCGAGAGAAACATAGCTCAATCTCGGGGTCAAACACGAACATCGTTATACGACCATTTGATTCCGACATCAATGTCGATTGATGTGGCACCACCTCATTTTCTGGCCTCGCCTCACTGTTAGCAGCCAATAATTTCAACATTTGCTGCACCATTTCCATTTGTTGCTGAGCCAATTTCTGAGTTTAAGCTCTCTCTTACCTCATGAGCTTAATCTGCTCAGCATTCTGATCTAAGAGCTTCTGAACGGTTTCCGGGTCCATTTCAGTCTAGGGCGATCGATTCAAAATCAAGCCCAATATGCTCTTTTGCTCAAAATCTCTGTGCTCCAGCGTCTTAAACGCGAGCTATATCAAGTGGCTCTTTCTTTCAGGTACTCAAGCACCAAAAGCGCAACTTCCCTGACTTCACTCCAGAAATTCAGCCGCGAACGCGGGCTTCTGGGCTTATCCACAGGTATTCAACCGCGGGGCGAGCACCTGGTCTTGTCTCGTCAGCAGTTCGTGAGTGTCCTGACTATTTGCAATGCCAAACCCACGTTAGATACGTGTAGCTTGACTTCGCCAATAGGCAAGACACCACAGTAGCAACAGCTGTTGAAAGCTGGCACTGCTGATTTATTTGCCACCCAGTAAAGGGCCGACAAATGTTACAGATCGACACCCAATTAAGAGCCGACAATCTGCAGTCTTGATCGCCAATTGTTACGTCTAAGACGAACACAGATCAACAAATGGCTTTATTAGAATACAGCAATAGAGTAGGTTGGTGCAGGCGTCGTCGTGGTAGTCGTGGTGGTGGCTGCTCGTTGACTGCGACGGCTGGCAGGTGTGCAGGAGGCGGTGGTGGAGTCGGGTACGGCGGGCAGGTGTGCAGGAGGCGGTGGTGGCGTCGGGTACTGCTGGCAGGTTGTTGTTGTTGTTGCCCATCTTCCATCATACACATTGATCCTGGATCCAACTTCCGGCACGTAGACGACATAATCGAAGCAGATTGGGATCCTCTTCTTTGGATGATCCCGGGATGACGCGTTATTCAACCCTCTTTTTTTCCTTTTGTCTTTTTTTTTTAGCTTTTTTTAATTTTTATTTTTTTAAATTTATTTATTTATTTTTTTAGCTTTTTTTTGTTTTTTTTTTCATACTTATATGATCAAAGTGACAGTCAATGAATTATCAAAGTGACAGAAAATTGACGACTTCCACTGGTTTGAGCCAGAGATCTTCGATTGTAAGGTGCGTTGGCTTTCCAGAGCATGAGAACATGTGAGGTACTGTGTGTTCCTCGAGCCCGCAGTCAGGGCAAAGTGGGTTATCGGCTGCTCCTATCTTATGCAGATACCATTGCGACTTCGAGTAGAAACCACTCCGGAGCTGGGATAGCGCTGCCCGACTTGATCTTGGCAAAGTCTCCTCCTCCTTCGCAATCTTCGGCGGCGGTCCACTTAGCAGGGGAGAGTTCATAGTACCCAAGAACTCTTTTACAAACTCCTTGTGAACTTCTTTCCGAATGCTCTCTGCAGTTCCAGGTCTTACCGACATTGGCTTAACAGATCTGACATGCTTCCTGATCTGTCTAGGCGGTTCCGGCTTCTTCATCATGTCGTGCGATGGGTGTTCTGGGTCGATTGTCGCAACCGTACGATATTGAAGAGTCAGCATCTCATTGTGAGCTTGGACTGGCATGATTCCCGTCTCGTTACTCAGGTGGATGGTGCTCGCCATAGCCAGGCTTCCCGTCGCGGTCCTCAAGGCTGCATTTTGACACGCTTGTAACCGGTCCCAGTGTGACGATGCAATGAGCGGGCTCCAGGCTGGAGCAGCGTATGACATCACGGATTGTCCGATGGCACGGTAGGTCAATGTGAGCAGCTCTTTGCTTTGTCCCCAGTTCCTTCCTGCCAACGCTTTCAGGAGGTTCGCTCTTTTAGCCGTCTTCTTACGAACAGCTTCCGCATGTAGTCGTCCCGTCATCATAGTATCGAAATGATAGCCGAGAATCGTCGGATTTCTTTCGTGCGTGATTTGCGTCCCATTTATGAACACTTTCGGCACGTATCTCGCTCGAGCAGGATGTGTTGTGAAAAGAGAGACAGTGGTCTTCTGGAGCGACAGTTGAAGATGTAGATCTTCCAGGGCCTTTGTTAGCATCGGAAGATAGTCGTTCAGGCGTTTTTCGCAGGTTTCCACATCTGGATATGATGCAACCAAAGTTAGGTCATCCGCATATCCGACTAGGCGTGTTTCTGGTGGTGGTGCCGGGAGTTCTGCGATGTAGAAAGAAAACAGGAGCGGAGAGAGGACCGCACCTTGCGGTACCCCGGAGCGCACCAATCTTAGATTGGACATCTGGCCTCTAAATTCTGTCCGTATTGTTCTGCCCTTCAAGTAGCTAGAGATCCAGCGGGCCAAACCTCTCGGCAGGGACGACTCCGCAAGCTTTTGGCAGAGCATGGAGATAACGACAGTGTCATAGGCTTTCTTCAAGTCGAGTGCGACCATAATTGAGCGGCTAGGCGGTCTCTTCTCGTTTAACCCATCTGCAATGAATCCGGTGAGTTCGACCAAAGCTGAGGTGGTAGAGAAGCCTTTCCGAAAACCAATCTGCCATTCAGGGATTTGTAGGTGCGCCTCTAGTGTAGGAAGAATGGTTCTTTCAAAAGTGCGGGCCATAGATGAGATTATCGAAATAGGCCTGTAGCTGTTTATATCTTCAGCAGGTTTTCCGGGCTTCAGGAGTGGGAAGATTCTTGCCTCCTTCCACGATGCCGGGATCAGTCCAGTTGACAGGGTTCTGTTGAAAAGGGCTCTAAGGCATTCACGAAAAACTGGTCCTGAATGTTTGAGCATGATGGGGGCCACACCACTTGTATCCAACGCTCTAGACGGCTTGCACTTCTTCAAAGCGGCGTCAATAAGGGCGGTCGTAATGAGTGGGATGTCTTCTCTCGAAAAGTTTTCGATCCATCGGAAGGTCCTTCGTTACGATTTCAGGCTTTGATGAGGGCATGGCGAACTGAACTGTTTGCATAGAAGGTTGGCCGCATTCTTGCTGTTCAACGGTTTGCCCTTATGCAGAATTTGGATGGGATTGGGTTTCGCTGAACGGTCATCCAAAGCTTTCATGGTTGTCCAAAGCTTGGAGGAGTTTGTACGATGATCTATACCTTCCACGAACGCTCTCCAAGTCTGTTGTCGGTCCATCCTCACTTCATCTGCAACTTCTCTGTTCAGCTCAGGAATCCTGGTGTTGGCGGGGTCCGTTTTTCGAATCGAGTCTCTTTCCCTTATTAGGTCCTTAGCGTCATCCGACAGTCCGGCATAAAAGCCTTACGCCTACCCTTAGGGATAGATTGTGACGTTGCTGTCCTTACGGCTGACGTCAGGAATCGATCCATCTCCAGTGGGTTTGCTCGGAAGTCAAAACCAGCAGATTACTGTTCCAGCACAGACGAAAACTTGAACAAGTTCGCCTTTTTGAATTAACTAACGTGGTTCTCGGTGAGGAAGATATGAGGGCCTCGCTTTTGAACTCCATCAGGATCGGGAGGTGGTCACTCGCCCCTGTGTTCACGGTGTCCCAAACTGCTGACGATGCTAAGTCCTGTGAGCACAGCGAGAGGTTCGGTGACGACGGTCTTCCATATGTCGGCTTCCTAGTAGGGTGAGGGGCATCATTGAGAATCACGAAATTAGACTGCGCTATCTCCTCTTCGAGGTCCTGTCCACGTTGGTCCTCTTCACCTTCTGACCATAGAGGACTGTGCGCGTTGACATCTCCCATGACGATTGTGGACTTCCCGCATGTCAGGAATTGGGCGATAGACAGCTCGTATGAGGGTGGGCATGAGGATCTTGGCGGAGAGTAGAGGTTGTGAATGTGAACAGATCCAGCCTTCGTTTCCACAGCTATGGAGATGCATTCCGTGGTACCATCGCTAGTTGTTGGAGTGATCACACTGCACTGTAAGTCGTTTCTAACCAGAAAAGCCACACCTCCTCCCAGAAAAGCCACACCTCCTCCAGAGCTCGTTCTGTCGTTTCTCAGGCATGTGTAGCCTCGAACAACCGGTGATCCGTGATTTGGGTCCAGTTTAGTCTCTTGAAGTCCCACAATTTCAGCTCCTATACGGTATGCGAGAGCTTCTAGTTCCGCTGATTTGTTGCGAAAACCATTGATATTCCATTGGATTATCTTCAGAGAATCGGGACTTGAACGTTGAGGTTGAGATGCCGGCACGGCTACGCAGTTCGGGCACACGTATGAGCTGTCCGCATCCTTGAAGGACTTGAGACCGGAACATTTCCTCACATGAGTCCATTTCCTGCACTTGATACATTGGACGCTCCCTGCAGCGGCTGAGGTACCACACTGGGTGCAGGGCCATCGAATCCGACGAGGGGGTCCAGGGTTCGCTTCGATTCCGGCACGGATGAGTAGACAACGGATCAGCAGCGCCGGTTTATGCTGACCCGTAACCGAAAAAATTGGCTCCAGGACTCGTGAAAAGTGAATTCTGGGAGGTATAGTTGAAGACCGTTGACTTCGGAAGGATGACGGTAGTTGTAGACGACTTCTTCTTCCGCGTACGCCCTTGCCAACGAGTAGGCGATCCTCCATAAGAGCCGGCTGGCAGGTAGACGAGGCAGGCAGGTAGACGCGAGTCGAGAATGCCCCAACAGGGCGGCGGCCGGGTTTATATGTGGATCGACGCGGCCTATGATTGGCGGATCAAAACCCGCCCACTTGGTGATCGGTCTGCAGTGAAAAACCGATAAGTGATCTACATCACAACAGTGAATAACTCGATGAATAATCGAGTGAATCAATCAGTTGGTGGTACTCAGTAGACAGTCACCAATAATAACACGCTACGACTTGTAAACATCGATCTCGCGAAGTGAATGGATCAATGTTAACCGAAAGAATCGCGTCATTCACTGGCCATCGCTCCGTCTCTGCCGAAATGGCAGCGACGGAGCGATGATCAGCAACCGCTGATCTTCGCTCCCCCAGCAGCGAGACATAAGATTTGGCCGCCGCGACAAAGCGATGAAGGACGTCTGCCAAGAAGCGATCACAATGACAACTGGAGCGCTTTCAATCGGACGACGGTTAGGTGGCACGGCGCGCGCGGCGGGGAACATGCGTTGCGTTTCGCGTCGTACCACAATGCCTTGATTGAGCCATCTCCTTCTTCAGCGAGATGTTTGGAAAATCGCCTACCACGCATATGATAGGATCAGTGTAAGAAGTTAGCGGAAATGAGGTTCATAGAAGCGAACGCCTATCAGTAACTCAAGAACGACTTCTTTTTCCGCCTGATTTCTGAGAGCTCTGGAGTGTTCTAACGGAGCTCTCTAGGAATTCTATAATGCTGGGTGATATAAAAATAAGATGGAATGTCCTACTATCCAGACGGTTCTTAAACTGGAACGCAGCCACTCTATTTGTATCGACTCCACGGTACAACGCTGAATCGACAGTGGTACGCTGCGACAAATCACGCGAAAGAAAGAATCGTGGTGCCTCACAGAACTGAGACCCGAACAAGAGAAGTGCACCCTCCTTTCGCATCCAAAACATTGGACGCTGGTTCCATACCAATTGACATCTCTGTCGCATGTGGCACATGGGTACTTCTCCTTCTTCGCGAGTCCTGGATTCCTTTCGACGCCGGCCATTTGTAGAAGAATCCTCAGGAGAGCTGCAGCCAGCCAGCACCTCTCCCATGACAGAAGGTGATCTTTTTTCCTCCACACTGCTACGGCACGAACGTACATCTCGGCAGCTGCGATCCCTGAAGGCCGCGTTAAGATCTTCTTTCCCAATGTCACCAGGGAAACACTGCAGAAGATAAGGACAAGGGACGCAAAGAGAGCCGCAGATCATCTTGACCCAGACATCGCTGCGCTGGATGATGAGATCAGGAAGGACCTTGACAGGCACAAGAAGGAAACTTGGGAAAAGTTCACTGAGAAGATGAACTTCAGAAATGATGCAGCAGCAACGTGGAAGGCCTTGAAAAGGATCTCCGGAAAGTTCACCTCCGCCGACATATCCACGATTGAATTTGAAGGTGGAGTCTTCAAATCAGGGAAGGAGGCCGCAAATGCTCTTGGGAAGCATTTTTTCATCACTAGAACCAAAAGAGAGAAGCAGAATAGAATAACTGCACGGGAACTCTGTAAGTTGCCTCTCATGGAGGTAGATGATGCAGTCACGCCTGCACAAGTCGAGAAGGTAATAAAGGAGATGAGCAACTCGAAGGCATTAAGGCCAGACGGTTTGAGCCCTGCAGTCCTGAAGAGACTGCCCAGTGAACTACTGCCCTTTATTGCTGACGTCATAAATACATCGTTTCGTACATGTACTTTACCCCAAAATTAGAAAGTGGCTCGTGTTATTCCACTGCCGAAGCCGGGAAAGTCACCATCCACGGCTAAAGGGTACCGGCCGATCAGTCTGCTCTCACCCATCGCCAAAATTGCCGAAAAACTGGTTGTGGAGGAGCTTGCCGAGCATAACAGCCAACAGCAGCACCAACATGGTTTCCGTGAATTACATTCCACCACCCCTCGACTTAACAAAGGCATTTGACACTGTCAATCTAGGCCTACTATCAGAGAGTCTGTTGAAGTCTACCATCAAGCCATGGCAGAAGCGGTGGATAACTGCCTTCACTAAAGGACGTCGGGCAAATGTGCTATTCCAGGGGCATGTTTCCAATAGCATCCCCATCGCCGCTGGTGTCCCTCAAGGAGGAGTTTTATCGCCTGCACTTTTCATTTTATATCTAGAAGATCTGCCCGTTCCCCCTCAAGACATCAAGGTCGTTGCATACGCGGATGATATTACTATTCTGTGCCGAGATCGCGACATTAAGGTAGCCACCAGTAAGATCAATGACTACTTGATCGAGTTGAAATGTTTCTTCGATCGCAAAATGCTCACAGTCTCTGCCTCCAAATCGTACGTCACCGTCTTTTCCACTGATAATGCAGAGCACAGTGCCCATCCTATGGTGAAATGGGACGAAACTCAATTGCAGGCCACCCGATTCCCAAAGCTGCTTGGACTCGTGTTGGATCCTTCGTTGAAGTTTCATAAGAACACTGAGCAGAAGCAAGCCACAGTGAAAACAAGACTCAACGTCCTGCGTGCTCTCGGTGGAACGTCCTGGGGATGCAATAAAGAAACTATCCTGACCACGTATAAGGCTATTGTGCAACCCGCCTTGGAGTATGCTGCGCCAGTCTGGCAGCACATCGTGTCGGACACCTCTTGGTCCAAGCTGCAGCGCGTCCAAAATTGTGCTCTGCGAATTGCAACAGGCTGTTCTAAAAGCTCTCCAATAGAGCACTTGCATGCCGAAGCTCGCATAATGCCAGTTAGAGACCACTGCCAACTCCAGGCGCAACAAATGTACATTAGCATCGTGAAGCAGCCGAATCATCCATCGCGAAGAGTACTAAACCCGGTGAGAGAGAGATGTATCAGAAAGCCTTTCGCTGATGCTCCGTCGAAGGTAGATGTGCAGAGATGGACCGAAGCACAACAAGAACGCCTCCGTCTCTTGCGCGCGGAGCATACCCGATTCGTGAAGGAACACTTGAGCAGAGTTGCCATAAACTCCATCCTGGGAGTCGCACCTCCAAAAATCTGCGAGGCAGAGATGGAACTTGGCAGGCGTGCCAGGTGCACCCTTGCATCGTTACGCTGTTGACACTCCTCCATGCTTATGTCATACTTGCATAGGATTGACAACAGCAAACCTGACGAGTGTCCTGATTGTGGTAGTCAAGGGCGTACTACTGCGCACCTGTTCAATTGCCCGAAGAGACCGACTACATTGACGACAACGGATCTGTGGACGAACCCAGTGCTAGTGGCCGAGTTTCTGAACCTATGACAGAACCCCTCTCTGTGGCTGCAAAGAAGAAGACAAATCACGCGCAGTCTGTCATCGCCGCGCGGCGAACAACCATTAGGTGTCGTTTATACTCCCGCCGCCGAGCGGAGCGGCACAGTGCATTTCTGTAATACTGATCACGCGGCGGGGCAGGATCGATATTGTAGGATTGCACTTCGCCGCGCCGCTTGGCGGCGGAAGTATTAACGACGCCTTACCGCACCCCTTTTAATCATGCGCGACAGAAAAGGGACAGTTGTCCTTTGCATGGCCGCAACGACCGGGTCAGGGGCTCTCTACACACGGAGGGAGGAGCACGGACGAGATTCATTGCTGACGCGACGCGCGCAGCGACATTTTTTATTTGATTACCCCGTCACTGGAGCGCGCTTGCCACAAGCTCGCGAGATTTCATGGCATTTCATGTGTTTAATAATTCTTACATGTCTCTTTCTTTACGTTTCATAATCCAGAGCCAAACTGCTTGTCGGCAGCAACGATCCCATCACTACATCTAAAATGGTGCTCGACTTTTAATACCATATTACAGTTTTTATAAATATCAAGCGGTACAACGGCACGAGAACATACAAGAATTATTGAAATGAGTGTCCAGGGTGACATGGGAGCAACAACCCAGAAACATAGAGAAAAGTCACGTGAGAATGAATAAAAACATGAAAGCCCGTGGAATCTCGCGAGCTTGTGGCAAACGCGCTCCAGTGATGGGGTAACAGGATAAAAAATTCCGCCGCGCGCGTGGCGTCAGAAGCGAATCTCGTGGGTGCTCCTCCCTCCGTGTGTAGAGAAAACCTGACCCGCAACGACCAGCTGCGGCCTGGATTATACTTCCCGCGATCAGACATTGCTCATCACGCGTATCGATTTCCGGTCGATAAGGATGGTAAACATTAGTCGCGTCGCTGGAAGTATGATCCCGGCCTTACCCACCCAGCGGCGATTTGGAAAACCATCTTGTCGTTGCTGTAGGTCTGTAACAGTACATAAATAACCCGTGCTTTCAAATCCCTAGATGGCTGCGGAGACCCAGATGGCGTTTCAGAAAAAAATGTCTCAGAAAAAGGAAAGAGTACCCAACAAGGAATTTCTGGGTGTTTAGAAAATTTTTTTTGGATTCGACTCAAAACTTTCAGTTGGGGGTTATTAAGGGCACTGAACCCGAATCTGGGATCTCCAGACCTAGGGTTACTGTAGGTTACGTAGGCATAACGCCATTTAACTGACGTTACTTACCTTAAAGTTTCGAAAATATGAAAAAAAGGACCTCAATTTCGCGTTCAGCGTCCGAAATAACACCCACAGAGAAATTTTGAGTCAAATCTGCGACTTTGGACGAGCTAACGTATGCCCACTGTTACATGCCGCAATCCGAGGAAAATCGATAAACCGACCACACCTTTGTATTAGGCCGCCCAAATAACCCCTATAAAGAAGTTTTGAGACGATTCCATCGTAGCACTCTCGAAATTATCGAAAGTCGCGTTTGGCCAGCTATATATCCCCCATTTTGAAGCTGCGAACCAAATCAGACGGATTTTTTCGAATACTGATAAAAAGTGGGCCTCAGATTCGTAATCAGCACCCAAAAGATCCCCTAGAAAAACGTTTTAAGATCAACCCGAGACAATTTTTTGAACGCCCTCGAAATTGCCATTCGTGTACCACTTTCTCTTCGCAAAGCTATGAAAATGTCCTTTTTTGGAAACGAAGTCTGAAGCGCTACCTTTTTATATACAGTGTATATATTTCTTTATTGGAAAATAAAGCTGTTGATTGATTGATTGATCGACAACTACCGTAACATAGTTTTATAAAAGCCCTCGGGAAATGTAAGGTAAGCCCTAGTTAGATGTACTCAAAGGATGTATCAACAACTGAACCAATACTTCAACTCGCACAAACGTTGGTAATACTAACCTCATTGGCCACCATGTTGCACACTACCGGTACCAAAGTAAACGGAGTTAGATGCAAGGAGCGAGCATTTTGATGAACTTGACATTGTCTGCGTAATACCATACAAGGATGAGCAATAAGGAGTTTTGTTGTGACACTGAAAAAACGAAATTACAATACCAACTTCGGCAATGACAAGTGAGAAAAATAATTGCTGTCTAAAAAATAATGACATACTCGGCTAGTCCCAGCAAAGCACCTGCTAAAGGGTCGTCCGTAGAAGAGGACGATATTGGAGGAGTAGAATTACCAGGATATCGCGCCATACTAGAGGATGGTTGCGCACCTCTCGACGACTCCTGATAGTCTGTAAACGATTTCCATAAAAAGTGGCTGATACTAAAACTTTGGTGTTCCGGAAGAGGGTCGAGCTTGGTTGCGAAATTTCGCAGCGAGAAATGGGAAGGGGGTCGCAAAAATACTGGCTAGAAGATGAAGTTCAGGGGGGATCGTAAAAATTTCGGCTCAAAAATGAAAATTTGGTGTAGATATCTCGAAAATTCTCGATATTTTTGCTCACCAAAGGGAAGGATCGCAGCACTGCTCAGGTTTTAGACGCTCGAACTCGATTTCTGAACGAATTTTAGGCGTCTGGCAGTTTTAGTAATCAAGTATGATCTGCCCTGAAATCGCGCTTCGGAGGGGATCGCAAAAAATTTTGTATTTGAAAAAAAATTGATGGTGAGGGATCGCTCCAATTTCAGCAAATTACGCAACGCCCCGCTTGGCCCTGTTCCGGAATACCAATTGAAGCCCTCAGCCAATAGATGCACAACAGCATTGAAAACGGGAGGCCAGTCAACGAATGTACGAAATACTTAACCCCAGTTAATGATACATATTTCAAATATTTATTCACAGTACGCACACCGAGTGAATTAGGGTTGATGCGGAATGGTATGGCACCGGAAACCTGGATTTCTATTCTGGTCAGATTTTCCAAAAAAAAAACTTCGCGGAGGTATAACCATCGACTTGCCCAAACTTGTCACAAGGTTCTTAACAGAAATATACAATTAAAATACCCAGTTTCGTAAAAAAGTTCTATGTTTGTGGACTTATTCTTGCAAACGGAATCCTCCAGAAAACAGGAAATGGTTTTTTCAGCCGGAGGAAAAAGGTCTAACTATACACGCGACTCTTTCGCCATCAGAACCCTATTTACCAAGTTCAACAAAACAGAAAATTAGCTATATTCTTTGATGTAGAGTTGGAAGCTCGATCTTTTTTTTGTAATCGTGTAGTAACCCTATAGTGGATGCCAAGATAAGGATTATTCAAGATCGAAACGGGTATTCTACAAACAGCCTGAGAACGTGGACCCCCCCCCATAGAGCCGCAGATGGAATCACATTGGCTCTGCCTTACGTCAACGAGAATGTAGCAAGAGAAATCGACAATGTTGTCAAGCGCTCTATGCTGCCAATACGACTACTTCTTCGCCCACCGCCGACCCTACGCGATGTCCTCACGACTTCCAGGCCGTATGAAAGCCTGTGTCAAAAACGATTGTGTCGCTACTGCACCTCAAAGAAAATACATCAGCATCTCCCTTAGCGCCCTTGGAGTTTCGCAGCCAGCCACTACCAAACGCGAAGGGAACCCTGGTTCGTAATTTCATTGTATTGTGTTTGTTTGCCAACCACGTTTTGTAAAGAAATGTTTAAGGTCTCACAACGGCTTAATGAGCCGAAAGCTTACCGACAATAAAAAAAAGATCGAGCTTCCAACTCTACATCAAAGAATATATCATGACGACGCTCAGAGACAGTTCAATTCTTCGAGAAAATTTGGTGTAATGGAGCACAGACGGCTAGAACTGCACGGTCAAGCGTGCCTTCGTATGGGACCTCTGCAAAGTTGAAGCCTAGCTTGCTGGGATAAGTTCGAGCGGAGTAAGCAGCGGAGCGGACGGTCATGGCGAAACATAATAATGATGAGGGGATTTTGACATGATAAGCCCGATAAGCCTTACATAGACCGGCTAAAAATGAGGAAGCTATACTATACGATCCCCCTTGAAGATCAAAAATTTCGAGACTTTCTACGAGCCCATCTCGAAAGTTTTCTTCTGGGTGGGAATTTAACGACCCAGAAATTTTCTTTTTTTTTTTGGCCAAAAGTTGATACCCTACTAACCACCCGTCTCAGTTTTCTCTTCGTTGTGCATCTTTTGCCTTGTTTTAGTGTGAGAACGCTTTCATTCACTTACTTATGTAACTATGCTTCCTTATTCCACAACAAGGTCTTTGAACTGAACTGAAATTCTCTTTTGTTCCGAACTAAACTCACTTTATTCGAGATATTTTTCCTCGCCTGAGGACACATAAAAAGAACCCCTCCCCACCCCAAGGCTTAGGAGAGCAGAAATCCCATAACCATCAACACAATTTCTCCATATTCTAGAGAACATTCTCACGGGTCATAAATGCCACCTTCTTCTTCTTCTTTGCAGCCGCAGACAGGTTTTTGTCATAGGTTCAAGAAACGGGCGACCGAAGTTCGATTCACCCACAAATCTATTGTGGTCAGTGAGGTGGGCCTCTTCGGACAGTCGAATAGATGTGCTGTAGTGTGGTCAGGGTTACCACAATCCGGACACTCGTCAGGCTTACTGCTGTCGATCCTATGCAAGTATGACATCAGCATAGGGGAATGCCCGCACTGCAGCGAGGGAACATCTAGCACGCCTACCGAGTTCCATCTCGGTGTTGCTGACTTCAAGTGGTGCGATCCCCAATATGGGGTTGACAGCCACCCTACTCAAGTGACCCCTCATGAAACGGGTGTGCCCCGCTCGTAAAAGACGAAGACGATCTAATTGGGAGTCCGTCCATCTTTGTATATTGACTTTCTCGGGAGCATCCGCAAAAGGCCTTCTGATATCTCTCTCTCACACAGGATTCATAATCCTTCTTAACCGGTGATCAGGCTGCTTGACGATATTAATAACCAGTTGCTGCGCTTGGAGTTGACAGTGCTCCTTAACAGGCAAAATACGGGCTTCAGCATGAAGATGCTCCACTGGAGTGCTCTTTGCACACCCAGTGGCAATCCGAAGAGCAGCACTTTGAACTCACTGCATCTTTGTCCACGATGAATCACAGTCCCGCGCAATATGGTTTTCTACCTGGTAGATCTACACTATCTCAGCTGGTATCCTCGTTCCACGACTGGTGTTCGGCTGTGAACGAAAGCTACCAAACTGATATTGTGTACATAGACTATGCTAAAGCTTTTGATACAGTCAGTCATCCAAAGCTACTTCTGAAACTTCAAGGCTACGGCATTTCTGGTGACATTTTAAAATGGTTGAATTCCTTTCTGACACCTCGTGACTTCATAGTCAAAATTGGCGACTTTTGTTCTCATCCTTGCCCAATCGTCAGCGGTGTTCCCCAGGGTAGCGTTCTGGGTCCTTTGCTTTTCCTCATTTATGTGAACGACATTTCTGACGGATTGTCGAGCACATGCAAGCTTTTTGCTGATGATCTGAAGATATATCGTCCCCTTCGCAACCCCGCCATCGATTTTCACGAGCTTCAGTGTGACCTGAACCGGCTTTCTAATTGGTCCAAGCTATGGCAGCTAAAAATATCTGAAGAAAAATGCAGCTTGCTCCATATTAATTTCCAACATGAGTGCTTTTTACGCCTAAACGATGTTGCGCTTCCCGTACGCGAGACTGTCAGTGATCTTGGTGTGCTTATTAGCACCGACCTTAAGTGGGAATCCCACTGCAAGGAAATCTCTAAGAAAGCTTCTCGTGTGGCAAATTGCATTCTGAGATCTCTGCAACACCCATGTCTCGAACATTACAGGAAAGCATACATTGTCTACTGCCGACCGCTCTTGGAATACTGTACGCAGGTTTGGTCACCATCCTCTCTTGAGGATGATGAAATCGTGGAAAACGTGCAAAGGCGGTACTCAAAACGCGTTTTTGTCAAAGTGTTTCCTACGCGAGAAGTACCAGACTATACGACAAGGCTTGAAATGTTGGGGATCGAAACCCTACGATATCGGCGAACCGAGTTCGATTTACACTTGTGTTATAAAATCGTTAACGGTCTTTGCGACATCCCATTTGAGAGTGTTTTCGTGTTCACCAGCCGCTGTACTCGCTCCCGCAAGCACGCTTTTCAGCTCGCACGTAGATTTACGTCGAAGTCCAACGTGCTGCATTCCTTTCATTTAGAGTCATCCCAGCTTGGAACAAATTACCTCCAGAGATCGTTGAGGCCGCGCATTTTCCGATTTTCAAAAGCAGGCTGTCCCATTTCAACCTCAGGTCACTGCATGGGGTCGATGGCCGTGCTTTCTGCTAAAGCTTTAAATTCAGGGTGCTCTTATTCGTACAAGTGTTTTCTTTGCCTACAATTTTGTTTGCCTGCATGTCCAGGCTGTCTTGTTTAAACCTATCCCACATACATTTTGTATGTTACTTTGCCGCCAGATAAAGCTATTGAATTGAATTGAATTGAATCCGATACTATGTGTTGCCATACCTGCGCTGCATACTCCAACGCTGGCTGCAAGATTGCCTTGTACTAGGTCAGGATCGTCTCCTTACTGCTTCCCCACGACGTACCTCCCAGAGCTCTTAAGACGTTGAGCTTAGCTCTCCTTACAGCCTGTTTCTGCTCAGTGTTTTTATGGAACTTCAGCGAAGGATCCAATACTAGGCCAAGCAGCTTCGGGAAACGTGCGGCAGGAAGACGAGCGTCTTCCCAGTTCACAACGGGGTGAGCACAGTGTTCCTTAGGGTCAGTGGAGACAATAGACACGGATGATTTAGCGGCAGAGACAGTGAGCATCATATCATCGAGAAAGCTCTTCAGGACGACGAGGTAGCTATTGATCTTGCGTGCAGCTACATTAATGTCTCTGTCCCACCTCCTTCTTAACGACAATGTAAGATTGATTCTGGTGATGAGCACAGCCGAAATTTGGAGCAAATATGCATACTGCCGCGACAACATAGGCGCCGCTCTCCATTGGGAAACGCTGCGATAAAACTGCGGTGCTACGCATATTTGCTGAAAATTTTGGCATTTTAGGTTTAAAACGCAGGAGTCAACCAAGCTAGGATGATTAGCTTATCCCATTTCACTGCACGCACTGCCTTCCTGCTTATCAAAGCAATCGATACCCTCCAAACACGATATCGCCGCAACGGAAGTATGACCCTTAAAATATAGCCGTGTCCCGTTTGATAGCAACTTGAAAAAAAAATTTCAAGACTTTCGCTGGCCGAATGCTACATTTCAGATGTTTTGGAGGCTCACTTGAATAAGTTTTTTCGCCCATCACCAACATCCACAGTATCCTGAGATTGCAAGCTCGGCTTTCCTTCTCGAAATACATAGGTACCAGATAATGTAGTTCGAATTTGGTCGAGTAGGTAACAGATATTGAGCCATTACCTGCGTTTCGCTTTTGATTTGCCCTCGCGCCAACTGGCAAATTTCATAAATATGCTCCCAGAAAATAGAACAGAAGTTTGAGAGAAATCTATTAGCCCCTCTTTCAATCCTCCAGGAAAAACCCAGCTTCCAAAGAGATCTATATGGCGGACAAAGCAATGAACAGAAAAAAAAATGAAAAAAAAAAGCTTAACCTTCAAACCCAGCTGGCTATAAATAGCAAATTTTGCGCGTGAGCGGCGCGAGGTAACGGCATTATCAATTCAATCGACGGTCGATGATCGCATCGTGTTGGAATACAAGAGGAAATCAACACATCAGCACTAGGATTCAACTTGACCGCGCGCGGAGCAGGACGGGCCCCCGAAGCTCCATACCGGTATTCTATTTTCCGTCCACGCCAGTATACTTCGGCGACTCGACAAAATTTTCGAATAATCGAGTTTTCGACTATCCCGGTTTGTCAAAATTTCAAATAATCGAGTTTTCGACTTACTCAGTTTTTCAAAATTTCTAATGATCAAGTTTTCGACTAACTCGATTTTTCAGAATTTCGAATAATCGAGTTTTCGACTAACTCGATTTTTCAAAATTTCGAATAATCGAGTAGTCGAATGACTCGATGTCGACTGTTTCAATCGATACCAAGACTCGAACAAGCACGCCCATGCCGATCGTTTTTTCAGCAGGGCTACCGTAATCCTACGCGTAAATTAAATAGCGTCGGCTGCATGGCTGCGGACTTTGTCGCATATCTTACGGCAGCCACTATTTTTTGGCGTGTTACTTCCCACCCAGATAAATTTTGGCCAGGAGACGTTTTGTTACCCCAGAAATGTCGAAAATTGGTTTTTTTTTCGTCGAATTCATAAAAAAGCGGGCGGGTTGATTCTTGTTGTATCGTCAGTCCCTGGATGAGGGATCGCCGCGATGCTGCTTGGCGGGAAAAATTGCGCGATCAATAGCCACTCTCCCTTCGTTTTAAAGCGCGCAATTTTTCCCGCCAAGCAGCGTCGCGGCGATCCCTCATCCAGTGATGGACGATACAGCTGTAAGCGGATAACTGTCGAAATGTGTCTACGGTACTTTATCTAAAATACTTTTGTTTTGTCGTTAAAAAAAGGATGTCTGTCTACTAAGGCCTCTTTCAGAGTGCGATCGCTGATCGCCGCGATGACATGTTTTGAATACAGATCGACGTGCGACGCGATCTCGATCGATGCCCATGTTTATCATCCCATCGCGTCGCCTGGCGATCGAACTCTGAAAGAGGCCTAAGACAGATATCCTTTGTCCGACCCACTAGATAAATTTCATGAAAAATTTTCACCCCACTAGACCGGTCGATCGATCCAGTATTTTTCAAACACACAGAACTGTTTGAACTGTTTGATGTGACCAACCGAGCGGTCGGTCAACTCCAAACAACTGCTGATTTCATTGAATTTTTATTGGTTCGTATTCCGAAAGAGCACCACTTCAGGTATGAGCAAAATGATTAGAAAACTTCACAAAAACTATGAGACCATGAAAAAACTAAGAGAGAATCACCACGTTGAAATAAAAGCTAGGAAGGATCACAATATGTCCACGGTTGCATCTAAATAACAAAACCACTACTAATATTTGGATGAATAATTGTAACGTAAAGCTGGCCAGGGATTAGGAGGATCGCACTAAGATATGTGACAAAGTCCGCAGCCATGCAGCCGGCGCTATTCAATCTACGCACAGGATTACGGTAGCCCTGCGGAAAATGTTATCGACATAGGCGTGCTTGTAGAACTCGATGACTCGACTCGACATAATTATACACGCCAGTAAGGTGCGCCATATCGCGTACTGAGCCTTATTAGGATTATAATTCCTCTATCACCCACGGATATCAAAAAACCAAAAATTTAGCATTCAAGGTAAGCAGAAATTACATTCCGCTTTGTTTACACTTACATCTGTCTTCCCTAAGCTCGTCTCCTGACCCAGCTCGGCCATCATTTGTTTGCGACTGCTTGAAAGCGCTACGATTTTGAATAAACGGCATTAAGTACCTTAAAATACTGGTATTGATTGGCTTCAGAAATAGCGTTTCATTAGATCACGTTGAGATCAGGAAGAAAGAGCAGAATCAAGGAAAGACACCATACTTCACCGGAGGGAAAAAATCTCGCTCTATCGCTAGATAGAGAAGACGCTGCTTTTCGTTAAGAACTCTCCTCTAGGCGCTACATCTGACTAATTACTTCAAAATAGTTATGGCAACCAACAACAAGCTTAGGGAAATGTTTGTCAATTTTATTCTCGAATACCCCCTAAAACTCGGACTTTCTGTTGCTCTGCCTAAATAGCAAGCTAGAGGAGAGATTCCTCTCAATTCATACACAAAAAAACGGAAACATGGCGGAAACAAGGGAAAAATTGTGAAAGACTGCCCGCAAGAAGAGCTCGAAAAGCGCAAGTGACGAAAATTTCGATCACGCTAGAACTCGTCCGCGCCGCGAGTTACGGGTCACCCATATCTGCGACTAGGTTCAACTTGAAGCCGAATCTATTCATAGTAATCAGCAATCATGCCATGAAGCTTTCCTGGTGGTGGAAGCCAGAAAACACCGGGTTCTTGATAGCTTATGAGTAAGAAAAACGAATCCCGGACGAGTTTCAGCCCGATAGAGAAATTCAAATTAGCGCGTATTTTAGCGTGTGTGTGCTCGTCTACTGCGGACCGCACACTGTATTTTACGTTCATAGGCAAATTGCCAAAATTATTTCCTGCTGTCCTATTTGGCATATTTCTATTTTACTCATCACAATGAACTGCTGTAGGGCCTTAATTTTCAAGACTTGCAAGATCAGATGCCGGCCATTTGACAATTGCTTTCGGAGTGGTGCTATCATAGGGTGGGGGGGGTCTATGATGCGAAGCAGTTGGCCACGCCCATTTCGCTGTACCGCACTGAATTTGAGCATCTACTCTGGCAAATCAAATATTATTTTGGTTTATAGGACTCCTTCATGCACCTCAGCGTCGTTTGCTCTATTGATCGAAACACTTAGTGATCTAGTATCTTGCAACCATCCCTGTATTATTACAGGCGATTTTAACCTTCCTGGCGTTAACTGGGCCCAACCTAATGAGCCTAACCTCACTAGAGCTAATATTTTTGACCTGCTTGGGTTGTTTCGTGACTACAATTTTTCACAACTTGTAACGGCGAAAACCCATGGGCACAATATCCTCGATTTGATGCTAACTAATGATGCTGATCTTGTGGACAATATTAAAGTTTGTGACCCCGTGGGATCTAGTGATCATGCTACAATTCATTTTGAGCTCAATTTTCCTACACCTGCGAGTGATTGTAAAGTCCTCAGAAGAGACTTCAAAAATGCCAATTTTCCCGCAATCTTCGAGTATTTGAATGGTGTTGATTGGTATGGGGCTTTTAACAGCGCTGACTCGGTTAATGCTAAGTACGAGATCTTTATTTCTGTTCTGCAGCACTGCATTCATCTTTTTGTACCACTCATAGAGGTTTCCAAGGACACGGGCCATCTTCCGGAGCATTTACGGCGCTTGGCGTTCAAAAAATCTCAGGCATGGAGTCGGGCTAGACTTACCAATGCAGCAAGTGATTGGGAGGTGTATAGGGTTATATGTTTCAGATTTGACAAGCAATTGAAAAAATTCAACAGAAATATTGAAAAGAGGATCATTGAATCAGGTAAAAAAAAATGCGTTCTATAGGCTGTTGAATGCTAGATTGAGGGACAAACCTCGGTTAGGGCCTATTGAGTTTGATGGGTCCATAATAACAGACGATAAAGAGAGGTCGGAAATCTTCGCATCTGTTTTTGAAAAGTCTTTTTGCGAGGATGATGGGCCTAGTGGCGTTATGAATCCTGCCCAAGAATTCAATACTATGGATGATTCTGTTTGGTTTTATCCAGAAGATGTTCACAAGTTCCTTTCTAGCTGGCCTAATTCATTTTCCGACACATCAGACCATTTGCCTTTAAAATTCATTAAACATGTAGCCCACCTCATAGTTGTACCGCTTACATATATTTTTAATCTTTCGTTCATGCGACCAGAGGTTCCGGATAGGTGGCGTGTAGCCATTGTAACTCCTATTCCAAAAAAGCCCCCTCATACTAACCCTGAAAACTTTAGGCCAGTAAGCATTACCTCTATTTTCAGTAGGTTGTTCGAAAAGATTCTTAAGGTGAGGATATGCAAGCATTTGGAGGGCCACTCAATAATTTCGGATTCCCAGCATGGTTTTCATAAGAAAAAGTCGACGGTTACGGCCATGTTGCACTCACTTAATGAATGGACCTCAATCGTGGATGAAGGAAAAGAGGTTGATGTCATCTATGTTGACTTTTGCAAGGCTTTCGACAGGGTCTCTCATTCCAAACTCATGTCCAAACTCGCCCTAGTTGGCATTCATCCTAGAATTATAGCATGGATAAGAGCCTTTTTAAGCAATAGGTCGTTTGTTGTTTGAGTCAACTCGACTTTTTCTGATCCCAAACCCGTTTGCAGTGGAGTACCCCAGGGAGGAGTTCTCTCTCCAATTTTATTCAATATATTTACTTATGAATTGCCACGAATAGTTACGTTTGGTAAGGTTAAATGCTGTGCTTTTGCGGATGATTTTAAAATTTTCTCTCCTATCCAGACGGTATGCGACAAGGAGTACTTGCAAATGGCTTTGGATAAGGTTGTAAGCTGGTCTAGAGAGTGGAGTATGTTGCTCTCAAAGGAAAAAACTAAAGTCTTGCACATTGGAAGCGATAGTTCAGCTGCTGTTTATACCATTGATGGCCAACAGCTCGAGGTTGTCGACGAGATAATGGATTTGGGTTTCCTGGTACGCAGCGATCTCACCTTTGATGCTCATTGTGCTCTAAAGCTAGTAAAGTTATGTATAGCATGTTCAGAGCCCTGTCCACCAACAAGGAAAGGGTGCTTCTTAATGCTTATAAAACGTATGTTAGACCACACCTTGATTATGGGACTGTAATTTCCAACCCTCACAAGGTATCGACCAGGGGTGTGTTGGAAAAACTCCAAAACAGCTTCACACGCAAGGTGATGATCAAGGTCAGGGGTCTCAGCTATGATGAAATGCCCTCCAGCATTGCTAGGATTAAAGAACTACAACTTGAATCGCTGGCTTGCAGAAGGAAAAGGTTTGATCTTCTGATGGTTTATAAGATCTTGTGTGGGCATGTTGGACTCAAGCCAAACGGATTCCTCCAGCTCAGGGCGTCTACCACAAGAGGCAGCAGCTTCAAACCTGTCCGCAACAGAGCCAGGAAAAGTTTGAGGCACCACTCCCTTGTTAATAGAGCAGGAAGTGAGTTTGAAAAGTTACTCAAGAGGGGCAACCTCCCTACAACTCTTCCCGCTTTCAAACGTAGATTGGATCAGTACTTGATGACTGAGGATGACTGAGCCTGTTTCAATTCATATTGGTACTATATCTGTTTCCTTTCTTTTTATATTCAATGTTTTCTCTTGTTTTTCTATGTAACTTATTTATGCAGGCGTAACCTGTAATAAACAAATACAAATGCAAAAATCGTGGGACACTCCGCGCCTGGCTCAGGGAACGCGGAGTCCAGCGTAATGGTAGGAGGGAGGCCCACATCGTACACGCGATGATGACGTAGGCGGCTCCATCAGGGGTGCGATGTGGGAAGGGGGGGGCACTGTTGTGTCGCACTTGGCCACGCCCATTTTTCCGTGCCGCGATGACTGCTGGTTTTGGCAGGGGAGGGAAACCCCGGGTAGGTGCTCAAATTTAGTGCGGCACAGTAAAATGGGCGTGGCCAAGTCCATCGCGCCATAGTGTCCCTATATGGCACGAGTTTGCTCTGGCGTTCAACGTGTGTCCAACGGCTACGTTGTCCCCCGAGGGGAGTCCAGCATTGCGAGTCTCGCCCTTTTTCTTGCGGGGAGCCTCCCGCTGGCCGTACGGAGGGCCTCCCGATGGCAAATATCTGACGCGGAGTCTGACGAGCATTTGCCTGTGTACCCGGGTTTCCCTCCCCTGCCAAAGTCAGGAGAGTCATTGCGTCACGGAAAAGTGGGCATGTCCAAGTGCTATACAACAGCGCCCCCCCCCGTGCTAGGAGAGCACCTTTGAAGTAGCCCTTGCACTCCGACTCCTTCCTGATTTTTTGTCTGAAGCTTTTCCTAAGGGTTGTTTGTGTTGTGGTGGGACTAATGCTAACATTTTCTTTTCAGGACGACGTGTTAGTGTTGGCCGCTTTTTTTGCGACGGGGTCGACTGCGGCGCGGTCGCGGCGCGCTTCTACTGGCGGTTTCCGTCCTTACTTTTAGTCATAGCGGTGTATTTGTCAGTGAAAAGCAGTTCCGTACAGTAGCAATAACTGTACTAATAAAGAATCATGGAATTTTGGCGCAGATTACGTCACAATCTGAATATGGCAGAACGAGAACTGAATGAAAGGGCTGATCAAAGTGGAATACAAAAAGCGCTGGATACCAATTTGTTCCTTGCTTGCGTTAAGTGTCCTGCTTGTCATGAGCGTAGTGTAAGCTAGCAAAAGGTCAAATACACTTCAAAATAACGAAATGGTCGGGATTGAGCTGAAAGGCAGGGTCCAGCAGCCCGCTGGCTAGGTTAACGACGTATTAACGGCTGACTATAAGAACTTTTTATTCGGGAAAATCTACGATCCCAACGGTATTGTATCAAAATGTTCCACACTTCTAACAGGTAAAATGCTTCGAATTAATTTTTCCGAAATACATTTTTTCTGAAAGTGACGTTTGGATCCAGCAGACGGGTACTGAGCAGTAAGAAGCTTCACTGCATACATGGGCAAGACTACTATAGCCCTTGTAAGACGCCTTCAGTTGCGCCTACGAGGTATCTGCACTTTATCTCAACGGAATCATTTGGAAAAATCTATCTCTGAACGATCAGATATATTGGAAATATCCGGTCTGAGAGCATTTTTAGCTCCCGTGAGGAAAGCCTTTGACCCGTTTCGTCGCTACCGTTTGCAGATACCCTTGAAACGAGCGAAACCAATAGATGTTTCATTTATGACAGCTCTGTACAAGTTGTTGATGTTTAAAAAGGCATATAGTGGAGTCCACCAAGAGTGTCTCATTTACTTATCAATAAGAAGCGGTCGGCTGGGGATCAATGTGCATGAATCCAATACCAGCACGCTCGATACCGACTGAGCGAGAGCGGTTGTGCTGCAACGAGTTTCATGTTCATTGATCTCCAATCGACCGCTTCTCATTGATAAGTAAATGAGACACTCTTGGTGGACTCCACTATATATGCTAATATTCTTTCACGACTCTTCCTTCCTTTTACCATGAGGAACGTGGGCGGAAACCGTGCTCTGGCAAAGCGCCAGTAGGGGCGCGCGGCGACCGTGCCGCAATCGACCCCGTCGCAAAAAATGCGGTTGTGAGTGTTTCCTGTTGCGGGCAGCTAACCAAGCTCTTGGGTGCTTATTCCTCAACTCAGGGAAAAATGGAGTGTAATTATAGTGTGTGGCTCAAGTTTCAATACCGAATTTCTATGTATGGCAAAATGAGCGAGACCACTCCGACACTGGCAGTGGTCTCTTACGGGAGTCGGCTGGGAGTCCTAGCCCCATTAGCTATAGGACTCATGTTTTTCTCCTGCAAGAGTCCTGTTTTTTTGGTAGAGGAGACCGAGACTTGAACTCTAGTTGAACAAAATCTCATTCTGGAGGGAATTTCAAATAATGTTTGCAATAATCCAGCCAAAATTAGTGCAGGGGGTAAGGCTCCTCTAGCGTTTCTCCCTCTTATGACATGAAATAGGTAATCCTACCCAAACCACCTCAATCGATGACGGGGGCGCCTGTGTGGACGTGGTCGGCCCAATCGTCTGTCCACCCAGTGCACAGGCGTATCGTAGACGTAGACCGCGTGCGTTCGATCAGGGGTGAATTCCAAGAACGTTCCCAGGACGCCGTGGGACGACAAACAACCATCTCATGGACAAATTTGCTTCCTATGGATGCGAATTATGACTGAAAATTGCTCCCACTTGGCCGTGGCAACGTTTCCATGGACGCGTTTTGTCACGGAATGTTCTTGGAACGCACCCCAGTCGTTCAACGTGCGCGTTTCTGTTCACCTATCAGAGCTGTTTTGTGGTGTACTTTTTTTTGGTGTAGTAGGGTTTTGTGGTGTAGTAGGTGACCCAATGCAGTCGATGCAATGGCATGTTCTCTGGGAGACCGCTTCGCTCTAGTTCGGCCATCCACAGTACAAAACAGCTCCTGTAGGTGGCCTAGATCATAGTTTTCTCCCGTAGGAGACTGCTGCCAGTGTCGGAGCACCCTTATATTAGGTGCGTGCTACCTCGGAATGGTCATTAGCTCGTTCCTTCGCGTGCGTGTGCGCTCATACGCAGCTCCCTCTTCGTATGCTTCGCTTTCTCACTGTTCCGCTGTCTCTCCGCACACACATGGAAGGAGCCAAGTAAATATCGCTTCGAAGTGGAGTATAAATGGGCCAGGGCGATTTTCTAATCAGAGGGTCTCACTCACAAGTTTCGGTGCAAAGCTCTCCATTTTTTCAAAGAGCGGGTGAAATCCCGGTTAGTAGAAGTTCTGCCTTGCGTTCTAAACAGCTTTTCTTTTCTAGGTTAACGCAGCGACATCCTGACAGCTCCAGGCTCAGTAGCTGAATATAAGTATTCCTAAACAACCCAACCACCCATCTAAGAGAATACTTGGTCCTGTTAGGCCTCTTTCAAAGTTCGATCGCCGCGCGACGCGATGTGATGATAAACATAAGCATCGATCGAGATCGCGTCGCACGTCGATCTGTATTCAAAACATGTCATCGCGGTGATCAGCGATTGCACTCTGAAAGAGGCCCGAGGGAGAGGGTGTCATCGGGAAGCCGTTCGCCGACGCTTGGAACAAAATCATTCTGCAAAGACTCACAGTAAGATCACCTCCGTCTGTTGCGCGAGGAGCACATCCAGTTCCTTCGAGGATAAATCGAAGAGGTGGCTATAGATCCTATTCTAGGAGCAGAGCCGCCTCAAGTTTGCGAGTCTGAGTTCCGGCTCGGTAGGCGAGCCAGAAGCATCCTGTGGGCTTTCAACTTTGATAATGTCCTACGTAAACGAAATCGGCAGTAGCGTTTCATGCCCTGGCTGTGGTAGTCCTGAAGAAGAACACCGTCTCCACTTCCAAAAACGGATGAGATGCGCGAAAAGCCATCTGGTCATGAGTTGGAGTCCATAATCCATAGAGGTAGTAGAAGAACCAACTAAGCTGACCCGAGCCGTCGCAAAATCCAATTATCTGTTGTCGAAATGGTTGCGGCCGTGGTGTTCATAACAGAACTTGTTATTCGCGCCGAGGTATTTAATTGATGGACATTCCGTAACGCGAATTCTACAGAGTCGGTTCTCGGCTTCATTGATTTCCGTGTTACAATTCCAGCCGCCAGTGACTCATACTGTGAATCATATTCTTACAATGTGATATTCAAGTTCTGTTTTGCTTGTTGCTGAACAGCTTTATCTGATTAACATCTCATAGAAATATGATGTATTTCTTGAAGGGGCGGGACGTGGTTTCCGCTTGTGAGCCGAAAGCGAGGCAACTTTTTCTTTCTGTTTCGCTTCTTGCTACTTCACTCTTAACATTATTCTCAGGCTTAAACCGATTATAACGTGGTCAAGCGAGTTCGTGTAATTTTTGAAACGGTAGTTCGAGAGTTAGAAAATCTTAGTCCGAATTGAAAACATCGGGTGGGAATCGTTTGAGTTTGAATCTAAAAACGAAATATTAGAGAGGGGGTCGGAAAAACATTCCAAAAATGCAGTCGCTGTGGGGCGATGGATCGCAACTCGGCTGACACTCTACATTATTTTAGTCAGCTTTTGTCTTGTTGAGTCTTTGAAATCAGTGACAACCATTTTTTGGTCCTGTGAATGATTCAGATGAGACTTTTTTGGTGAATCTCCCCATTGAATTTACCTTTTTTTTTGGTCTTTTTGGAGGTCCGAAAGATATGCAGTGCAGTTCTGTGTCTTCATAGAATGTGGTGCCTTCAAAAAAATATCGGATGGTCAAAGCGTCAGGTTGATTGGAGAGTCGACCAAAGCAAACTTGCTTAACTTTTATGTATAGAAAATGGCTAGAAGTTTTGTTCTCCTCTTTCTTATTTTCATCTACACGTATGAAATCGCGAATTTGATCACTCACTTCGGCACCTGGTTCAGTGCTTTTGCTGATGATATCAAAATTTATCATGAGGGTACTTCCCCTGGGGGTTGTGAATCTTTACAGCAATCAGTTAATGCTCTCAGCACGTGGTCTCGTGATTGGGATCTGCCCCTGTCTAAGTAAAAGACCGAAATTCTCCACCTCGATGCCAACAATCATAGCTTCAATTATACCATTGAAGGGACTCCCATTGAGATTACTGATCAGATAACTGATCTTGGTTTCGTCATCACCAGGAGTCTTAGCTTCGATGCGCATTGTGAGGTCACCTCGAGGAAGGCTACTGTTGCAGTGAATAAGATATTCAGAGCTTTGGCAACACGTAATCCATCTGTGCTTGTTAGAGCGTACACCACCTACGTGAGGCCAATTCTTGAATATGGCACGCCGGTGTTTAATCCCTACAAAGTGAAGGACATCAACTGTTTGGAGAAAGTCCAAAGCAACTTCACGAGGAAATTGTTTATTAGGATGCATGGTTTCGTTCATAGCCGCATACCCGATTCCGTGCAGAGAAATGAGCTATTTAATTTGAAATCGTTATCCCTCAGAAGAGTAGAGAATGACTTACTTCTTCTCCACAAGATCCTGTTTGGCGTAGATTTCGGTCTTAAACCTGAGGACCTTGTGACAACGAGAGAGTCGACCACTAGGGGAGGCCCCGTCAAGCTCCACCGTTACACATCTAATATCAAGAGCAGGCGTCACTTTTTCATCAACAGAACTATACCCATTTTTGAGAACCTTGGTAGAAATCAATCCATTCCTTCCAACCACACGTCATTCAAAAATTTCATTCGAGAAAAATTTGAGCTGGCTGATCGTACAAGTAGCCCTTCCCGACTGGCTGGATACCTTGATTTCCTTTCTTTAGATTGATTATTGCAGCAATGCGATTTTTTTTCTGTTACACTGTTGTTTTTTCTCGTTTCCATGCTTCACCTTCTCATGGTTCATTCGTATTTCGCGGTCGTTTTGAATATTGTTTTTGACTACATAGGCTTGCCTATGTATTAAATAAATAAATAAATGAATATATATATATATATATATATATATATATATATATATATATATATATATATATATATATATATATATATATATATATATATATATATATATATATATATATATATATATATATATATATATATATATATATATATATATATATATATATATATACACATCAGGGTCAAGCAGTGTTGTGAAATTTTGCAACGGGGCTGGGGGATCGCAAATTTCATCCGAAAATGAAAATTCGGTGAAGATATTGCAAAAATTGTGGATATTTTTGGTCACTGAAGGGAAGGAACGTAGCCTTGCTGAGGTTTAGACGCTTGAGCCCGACCACTGAACGAATTTTTGGCGTCTGACAGTTTTAGCAGTTAAACATGATGATTATTTTGCTTTTCTGAACGACCCGTATTTCTGAAAACCGTATACTCCGGTTCCATGAATAAATCGTGCCTTGGGGGAGGGGAAACGCAAAAAAACTGGATTTCGGAAAAAAATGATGGTGGGGGGTCGCTCCGATTTCGAAAAATTATGCAACTAGCGACGGAATTCAAAGATGGATTCGGACCCAGATGTGACCAACGTGCCCTCGCAGGTGGTGTAAGAGGAACCCCACCTTATCTTACCCTTGGTTTTCCAAGTTATTCTTGGTTTCCCAAGGGACGGATTCATCAATGCGGCAGTCTGGATAGGGGTGAAGGTTTCGGCACGTTTAATGATTACCCTGCAGTGGAAGATTGCTAACCGACAGCGCCCTTGGCCAACCCAACTAATGGGCTGGGGCAACTGCGACACTGCTGGGTAGGAGACCTTTCGCCTTCACGGGGTTATAAAACTTGCCGACACCTTTACCCTTACCCTACGACACTTGATGAATCCGGCCCCAGAAGAACTTGGTGAAGAAAGGCTTTCACAGAATAAAAAAATCAAAAGAAATTCTTCTGGAAGGCGCTCTCTTCTTGTGTTTTCTAGCTCAGTGTCTGACGTGTTAGTTTTGTTGATAATTTGTAGTCCTCATCCATTTCTCTGTTTGTGAAATAATATTTACTCTAAGGTGTCATGCGTGACAGGTGGAATGCAGATATGATCACGCCTCCCACCTTGTTTTACCTTGACCCAGAACTGGTATTGGCAGAGTAGTATTTCACGCGATAGCAGGATACCCCCAGCTGCGTTAGTTTTGTCAGAGCTGTATCTCGATTTTCTATGCTCTCTAAAGCATCAAATTTTATAATCATTGAGCCACAATTGTGATAGCTGATGGATCCTTCTTATGCCGCAATCACTGGAATTCTTTGTGCTGCTCGAGTTCAACATAGTAGCAGGGTTAGGTAAAGTTACTAATTATTAAAAGAAGGGATCGCCCCAAAAATAGGCGTTGCAGATAGTCGGTAATCAATTTCTTCTTCAGCTCGGTTTTGCGTCAATCAAGCTTGAGTCAATTCCGATCGCTTCTCAAGTAATTTCTCACAGGTTGTCTTTAGATTTTTTTCAGTTTAAAGGCCGGAGTCTTTGCCGAAACTGCAAGTTTTAATACGAAATTTCGGTATCTAATAGGCTATAGCATCACCCTCTGCACCGTAACTCAGTGGTTCAGTCCAAAAAAACAAGAGTGAACCCTGAAACTAGAAAGCATTTTGCAGCAAAACATAGAAGTAGTAGATTGTTTTGTAAATTGGTGGACGAACCCTGTTTTTGTTGAGATGGTCTTTTTGGCCTTTGTTTCCATTCTTAGAAAGCGACATTCCAGTCGCGCGTGCTCCCATTCATGTGTAACTCACTGGCCAGGATTTTTTTTGAAAATCGAAATTCTAGATAAGCAAGTGCTTTTTCCTTTGCAAAAAGCCCGAGTGCCCGAAAAACTGCTTCGGACGTTTTCTCAGTTTTGCTTCAGGTCAGCGCTTCAAAGAGTTCCCCGCACAACCTGCTGGGTGTTACGTTGCATTCTAATGCGAATGTCCGCCCACGCGGTCGACGTGCATGTCGAGCGGTTTTCACTTCGAGTGTTTTTGATCACTCGGCTGTAAAGAGCTGGCTGCAGCTGTGACTATCTATTAATTTCCAGTTCTGAGTAAATTGAAATCTTCGACTCTGTGTTGAATCTACGACTAAGTGTTCGACATCGTTAGAATCTTAAGGAAGCGTGCCTCATTAGAACAAAAGCTGACGTGAGTTTGACCGCGTTTGCCGTCAGAGGTTCAGGACAGTGTGAAAGGTCGCGTTATCACAGCCTAGCATTATCATGGGGCTTTCACGCCATTTTGCGGTGTGGTAGCGTGATACTTCCCTGAACCAACGTTCTGTGCGCTCATGTGGTGTGTCTTCATGTTTCGGTCCCTACACCTTTCTTGGAGAAGTTTCCTTTGCAGTTCTATTTCTTCCTTTTTCTTCAATGCTCCTATGGGTAACCGCAAGAGAAACCATTATGTTTTTTGCAGACTTTTTAACTAATTTAAATTGCTAACATTACTCATTTATACAATTTTTGCTCTAAGACTGAGCGGTTCAGTACTGGAGCAAATGAAACTAGGACTGATGGGGCGTTGTGACCTCCTGGTCAGAAGTTGCCGCAACGCGACCGCTCCTCTGATGTGGATCGCCACAGGCTGCCTCTAATCTACCGTAAAGAAGTGTAGATGATTGGAAAAGTCAGCCATGGGTTTTTTGCGGTTCGCTCATAGGATTATAGGTACAGTTTGTGTCATAACGGTATTCCCGTGGTTCATCGCGCTGAAGTGCGAGCGGACGCTGCTCTCTCGCTCTCTCTTCCTTTCGCTCCGCATGCGCACGTGAATGAGCTTTGGAACTTTCAATTTGACATAGTCTGTATTCCGTTAGCTATGAGGAAGCCAAAAACGTTTTTCATAGTGACGAGTACTCTGATGCCTTTTAACGCCTTGATTGCGTGCCTTTTCTTGTGATAGTTCGAAAAAACTAGTTATTTTCTGGAATACCATAACCTCTGCTTACTGAAACACGCGCAATCTGCCTTTGCGTGCTCAATGCGATAGCCATTTTTTGGACTAGTCGAAATTTGCCCTTAAAGCCCTTTATAGTTGAGTGCAGGGCCAAGCGGGGCGTTGCGTAATTTTCTGAAATTGGAGCGATCCCCCACCATCAATTTTTTTTTCAAATATAAAATTTTTTGCGATCCCCTCCGAAGCGCGATTTCAGGGCAGATCATGCTTGTACTAAAACTGCTAACGCCTAAAATTCGTTCAGAAGTGGAGCTCGAGCGTCTAAAACCTGAGCAGTGCTGCGATCCTTTCCTTTGGTGAGCAAAAATATCGAGAATTTTTGAGATATCTTCACCAAATTCTCATTTTTGAGCCAAAATTTTTACGATCCCCCCTGAACTTCATCTTCTAGCCAATATTTTTGCGACCCCCTTCCCACCCCTCGCTGCAAATTTTCGCAACCCAGCTCGACCCTGATTGAGTGATCAACTCACATTTTCAAATTACACAAATTTGCTTCTGTAGCAATTTCCTCATTGATCTCCTCTCTATCTCCCAATTCCCGCTTCGAGCAGGATTGAGACTCAGCGCAACGGGGATCGTAGAAAGTCAGGAGATTTTTTTGAAGAAAAATGAAAATTTGGGTAGGGGCTCGTAAATTTTTTTGAGAAAAAAGAATTCCGTCCAAACTACTCGTATTTCCACCGACGAGCGACGCGACGCAATGCTTACCATGAATATCGACCGAAAATCTATATGACTGCCATGCACTATCGCCGTCGCTAGTCGCGGGAAGTATGATCCCGGCCTAAGATCGCAGCGCGACAACAACTGTATTTCAAAGGCATTCATGAAATTTTTTGTTGTGGTGGGTATACGGTAGTTCGGGCAAAGTATCAGATTTCAGGCGAAATTTCTATTCAGAGGTTACTCGGTATGCTGAATACAAATTTGATGTCTATTTGCTAAGGGGGAATCGTAAAAATGTTCCAATGTTTTTCTAAATTTCTGCTTAACGAGGGGGGGGGTGTAGCTCCGCCAAAAATCAGCGCAAAGGTCTGTTCAACCTGCCTACTCCTCCGTTTCATCTACGCTCCTTTTCGGGACGAATTTTACATGAATCAATGCAGATTGAAGTTGTGTGTTTTTCCTTTCTGTCTTGGTCTGTTTCCGGTCACGTTTGATGTTCCAGACCGTTGTTTTTTCTGAAATGTGGAGGTTGGACTCATGATTTTAGTCAGGGCAGATCACATTCCCTGAATCAGGGAGGGAGGGCTGCTTGGCGACCGATAGGTTTTGCAAGGAGAGTTGTTTAATAAATGGAGCCGTTCCTATGCAAATGTGCACACTTAGAGACGTTTTTGGACGTAGAATCCGAATATGCTCTTAAGAACGGCCTATATTTGGAGCGGGAAGGAAGAGACACACTGATATTCAGAAATGCATAAATCAGTTTTGTTTAGCCGTTAATCTGCTTATTTATCGCCATTCCCTCGTTCATTTCCACTTTTTCATTTTAAGGTAACTTCAGTCGTTACGTGGAAACAACCGACTTGCTGATTTCCATCTGTGTGGGGCGGGAATGTCCACGTTACGCAAGCGTTCTGCTGTGGATCGCAATGACGACATTGACTCAATGCCGGCAAAACGACCCAATACCGAGGTGAGTTTTTTCTGCGTAATCGTGTTTGTTTTTGGCGAACTTTCGATCATAATATGTCTGCACATATTTTTCGTCATTAGAGCCACAGACTGTTTCAAAGGAATCTCATTAGTTTCATCTGAAGCTCTTCGTCAGTAGTTATATTGCGAAGTTTTGTCGGAAATCACTAGAATAGTCATCTATACTTGAACGATCATGACAACCTTAGAGTTCCAAAAATGATTGAGGGATGTTTTAATCGTTTGTTGTTTTCTTTTCGAGAGAGGAAATAGTTCGAAAGTTGAGGTAACTGACGTCTTAAAGAAGTTTGCTACTGCCTGTCAAACGACACCGGCAAGTCTTTAGGGGGCAATCCTGAGGAAAAATATGTCCTGAGAGAAAGGTAAATCGATGATGTTGTATTTTAAGGAGCATGAGCCATTGCCGTTGGCTTTGAGGGGACCAGCACCTTACAGCGATGAGGAAGCAGCAGTCGCAGAACGAAATCGGGTGGATTATACGAAGAAGGTCACTATTGCTATGGCGAGGGCAAATGCAGGTATTTCTATTCAGCTCCACAGACAGGTTAGATAACTCCATTCTGTTGATGTCCCCAAAGGCACAGTCCAACCTCAGAACCTTTTTTCTGTTTTTCGCTTATCTTGACAACGGTCCAATGCCGATTCCAATGATGTCTCTGGAATCGTGCAGAATCCTCTAGGAACGGAGCTATGGCCCCTCGAAAATTGAGCTGCGGAAGCACAGTGGGCGAGTTTTCCGGGGCTTGTAACTTCTGCCATTTGCAACCCATGTATGCGAGCCAACCTGAATAAAGAGAGAGGCTGAGAATGAAGGGAAGAACGGTGCTATTGATCGGAAATTACCGCTCATCTTGACACTGTTGAGCTCGGAAGATCACAAAAGGGGCGTGCCAAAGTGGCTTCCTGATGTGAGAACCCCAGAGTGGCCTCCCCATATGTGTATCCCGTTTATTCGAAGGAGTCGAGAGCTCGCACGTGAAAGGTTTTATATAGGGTGGGCCTACTTCACAACTATTTGGAAATCTCAGACTTCGTCCCTGAGCTTGGACTGTGCCTTTACGGGTACTAGTCAAGATAAGGCGTCTTACATAGTCTTAATCGTAAGCGCGGAAAGCGCGGTGGACTATGAAATATGCCTAAATGGTACTTGAAACGTTAATCTCAATGAGTTTAATATTAAGTAACTACGAGTCTATCCATGTGGGAAGGCCCGCACAAAACACTCATAGTTGTTCAGATTCTTTTCATTACACTCACTGAATTAAACGTGAAAAAGAAAACAATTAATAATCTGTTTCGAGTCTCTGTCGGCGCTCAATGAGGGTTTTCAGCTGGTCGGCCTGTGCGTATTTATGCGGATGGTATATACGACCTTTTCCATCATGGGCATGCTAATCAACTCCGTCAAGCCAAGAACACTTTCCCAAATGTGTACCTGATTGTTGGCGGTGATTGTTTGCGTATGTGTTGTTTTTCCAGCGATTATTGGGTTAGCAGGTGGTGTGTTTCAGTTTGCGGCGATAAGAACACACACAAGTACAAAGGTCGAACGGTGACGTCGGAAGACGAGAGATATGAGGGTGTCCGTCATTGCCGTTATGTAGACGAAGTCTACCGCGATGCACCGTGGTTTTGCTCGGTTGAATTTCTTAAAGATCTGAAGGTTGGGTGTTATCTACGTTTTTATGATTTTCATTTGAATATGGAGCTCAGTCGTCGTGGTGTTTACTAGTAAATGTATCAGTGCTAGTGACGGGGTGGTGGATCTTTTCATAACCATTGGAAGTTATTCATGGAAACCGAGGTAAAGAGTGCGCTAAAATTACGGACTTTCAGCTGTGAAGATTTTTCCAAATTTCGACAGTCCAAATTTCTTGGGTGGAAAAATCTATAAGCGGAACCATTAGGCGAATGAAAGATCTCTGATGTGGCTAAGACCGTTTTGGACGTAGAGGACGGTCTGTCGCCGCGAAATATCTTGAATGAAGACGAACCTTTATCTCTGTCACAACCTGAAGCTTCTGTCAATGGACCTTAGGTAGAACTGTCACCCTCCTCACAGGTAGCGAATTGTCCAGGCTTAAATTCAATAGAATTTCACCGAGTTTATTCTCTTTATTCGAAGTCCGCCTCGTTCTCCGGACTCTGGTACGATTGTTTATCATTTTGTATCATTTCTCAATGCAAAAGGTTTCAAAAACGTATTTTTCTGTCGACTCTCTAGAGAAATCGCTAAAGTTGACTTGCGCTGAGATCGACTTGTGTGCCACGAGTTCCGTGTTTATGAGCTACCATCAGGGTTGAGCAGGCCGTTGCGACCGAAGACCAAAATTTTACTACCCCCTTGGTGACCAAAATTTTTGCAACCCCTCCTCCGCTGGGATGAAAAAATTTTCATGACCAAGGTTTTTACGAGCCCCTACCCCTGGGATGGAGAAATGGCTGCGATGCAATACACGGCGCTATACATCAAACGTTGGTCTAAGAATGTCATATTTCGAGACCTTTCCGAGAAAATTTCACGAACCCCCTCCAAAAAATTATTTTTTCGAAAAATTTCCCAAATTTATACGACCCCCGTTGCGACCGGTCGCAGGCCTGCCCAACCCTGGCTACCATGGAATTTTGTTCTATGAGTGCTCCATGTTTTTGCTTTTTGATCCGGTTTCCAGCGACCATTAATCGAGTGTCCGTATTTTTGGCGCACCCTGTAGATCTAATCTCACGAATAACTTCTTCATCACGGCCTAATCGGGTTTGAAGACCTAATGAGATTCCCTGAATACCATGGATGGCTTGAATGCTAGCGCGTACTTTATTACTCATACGCGAAAAACGGCGTACTCAATAAAAACTTCGAATAAACTCTGTCAGGCTGAACATTGATAACAAGGTATAGAAAGAAGGAGTAAGTGGAAAATAAAGTGGAGAGGTGGGTAACGCACGACAAGTGGGGATTGTTTTACACCGAGAAAAGATTGTCGAAAACTCGCTGGAAAATGTAAACCTTAGTGCGGAATATTAGCCGACCGGTCAGCGCGAAGGGCCACAAAAGCTTGGTTTGCGTTGAATAGCGCAATCAACTATTTTAACAGGAAAACTTGAAAAAAAAACGCTTTATGATACAAGACAACGTTACGGATTGGGCAAGGATAGGGCCACGTCTTTCTTCTGGTCAGCTTTTAACATGCACGGTTTCTCTTCAGAATTCGACTTTGTTTAGGTAGACTTCATAGCCCACGATGCAATACCATACGTTGCACCTGGCGAAGAAGATCTTTACGAGAAATTCAGAAGGGAAGGTAAGTTGAAATCGTCATTTTGGAAGAATTGCGTGCTGTAATTCAAAACGATTTCAGAGATGTTCATTGAAACTCAACGTACTGAAGGAGTATCTACTAGTGATGTTGTTTGTCGAATAATTCGAGATTATGATAAATATGTGCGAAGGAATCTACAGAGAGGCTATTCCGCAAAGGAGCTTAACGTTGGATTTCTCGCGGTGAGAGCTCATGACGCGTTTGATAAGGAATATTGGACGAAATTCGTATGCGTTTGTTCAAATCAACGTGGGAATTCCTCTCTACATCATCTCTACCGCAGAATTTAGTCAAATTTTATTCTAAAAAAGTTAGCAACCTCGTCACCTTTTCAGGCGAGCAAGTACCAGATACAGAATAAAGTCGACAGTTTGAAGGAGAAGAGCTTGGAATTCATAAACAACTGGAAAAGTCGCTCCGACGAGTTCATACGAGACTTCCTGGATACATTCCATCGAGACGGACGGTTGAATGTAAGTGGAGAGATTTAACCCAAGGCGCAGCTCTTTAAAAGGCAGCATCTGTGCGGAGAACCCAATTAGGCTTTTCCTCTCGATCCCTTGTTTGGACCAAACAGCTGCCAGAGCTTAAGGCCTCAATGTTGCGCATCCATAGCAAGTGCGCGCACCCACGCCGCTACGCAGCGTACTTGTTGTCATTTATCCATTGGCACGAAAGCGCGCTCACTCTCCACAGCCTGCATATTTTGGCAGTGGGTATGACAGCAGGGTGTCAGCTGTTCACCACAGACCGACCGAATTTCCGTTTATTCTCAAGGACGCACACACATACGAACACACACAGATTGAGGCGACGATAGAGTAAGGTATCTTAGCCCCACTTCTTCTTTGCAGCCGCAGGAAGGTTTTTATCAAAGGTTCAAGAAACGAGCGACTGAAACCGGATTCGTCCACAAATCCATTGTTGTCAGAGTGGTCGGCCTCTTTGGGCAATCAAATAGGTGCTCAATTGTGTGGCCACGGCTACCATAGTCCGGGCACTCGTCAGGCTTACTGCGATCGGTCTTATGCAAGTATGACATCAGCATAGGGGAATGACCGCAGCGTAACGAGGCAAGGGTTCTTCTAGCCCGCCTACCGAATTCCATCTCGGTGTTGCTGACTACGGGTGGTACGACCCCCAGTATGGGATTGACGGTCATCCTACTCAAGTGATCCCTGACGAACTTGGTGTGCTCCGCACGTAAAAGACGCAGACGATCCAGTTTTGAGTCTGTCCATCTTTGTATATTGACTTTCTCGGGAGCATCCGCAAATGGCCTTCTGATATGTCTCTCTCTCACGGGATTTATGATCATTCTTAATGGGTGGTCAGGCTGCTTAACAATGTTGATAACCAGTTGCTGCGCTTGGAGTTGGCAATGCTCCTTAACTGGCAGAATTCGGGCTTCTTCTTCTTCTTTGCAGCCACATAGAGGGTTTTGTCATAGGCGTAGGAACTGCAAGACCAGTAGTGGATTCGTCCATAGGTCCATTGGTGTCAGCGTGGTAGGTCTCTCCGGACAGTTGAACAAATGTGCTGTATCGTAGCCGATGGTACCGCAGTCCGGGCAGCTCTTATGGAGGATCGCCTACTCGTTGGCAAGAGCGTACGCGGAAGAAGAAGTCGTCTACAATGCCGTTTACCTTCCGAAGTCAAAGGTCCTCAACTATACCTCCCAGAATTCACTCTTTCACGAGTCCTGGAGCCAATTTTTTCGGTTACGGATCAGCATAAACCGGCTCAACTGATCCGTTGTCTTCTCCTGCGTGCCGGAATCGAAGCAAACCCTGGACCCCCTCGCCGTCCGCGGGCCCTGCACCCAGTGTGGTGCCTCAGCCGCAGCAGGGAGTGTCCAATGTATCAAGTGCAGAAAATGGACCCACGTGAGACAATGTTCCGGCCTCAAGTCCATCAAGGATGCGGATAGCTCATACGTATGTCCCAACTGCAACATAACCGGGTCAACACAACATATCAACTCAGACTCATTAAAGGTAATCCAAGGGAACATAAATGGTTTTCGCCACAAATCAGCCGAATTGGAAGCTCTTGCTCATCGCATAGGGGCCGATGTCATAGGACTACAAGAGACCAAGCTGGACACAAGCCATGGTACACCTACTGTCCGAGGCTATTCTTGCCTGAGGAACGACAGATCGAGCTCAGGAGGTGGATGGCTTTTCTCGTCAGGTGCAATCTACAGTGCAGTGTGATTACTGCTGGAGTGGACGATGGTACAACGGAATCCATCTCCATAAGTGTAGAAACTAAGTCCGGGCCTGTACACCTTCGCAACATATATTCCCCGCCAAGATCCTCGTGTCCAGCCTCTTACGAATTGTCCATTTCACCGTTCCTGACATGTGGGAAGTCCACAATCGTCGTGGGAGATGTCAATGCCCATAGCGCTCTCTGGTCACAGGGCGAAGAAGACCAACGCGGACAGTGCATTGAAGAGGAAATTTCCCATTCCAATCTAGTGATCCTCAATGACACAACGCGTCTTACGAGGAAGCCGACGCATGGAAGACCATCATCGCCGGACCTCTCCTTATGTTCGCAGGACTTAGCATCGTCGGCCATTTGGGACACCCTGAACACAGGAGCCAGTGACCATCTCCCAATACTGATGGAATTCAAGAGCGAAGCCCCCATATCATCATCGCCGAGGACCACGTTCGTCAACTTTAAAAAGGCGAACTGGATCAAGTTTTCGTCAGTGTTGGAGCAGCAATCGGCTGGTTTTGACTTTTGTGCAAACCCGCAAGAGATGGATCGATTCCTCACATCAGCCATCAAAGCAGCAACTTCGCAATCTATTCCTAAGGGCAGACGGAAGGTTTTCACTCCTTGCCTATCTGATACCGCCAAAGACCTGATACGCGAACGAGACACCATTCGGAGAACGGATCCTACGAACACCCGATTCCCCGAGCTCAACAAGGAGATTGCAGATGAGGTAAAGAAAGATCGACAACAGACTTGGAGATCTTTTGTGGAGGGCGTAGACCATCGCACAAATTCCTCCAAGCTTTGGTCCACAATGAAAGCACTTGATGGCCGATCAGCGAAACCGAACCCCCTCCAACTTCTGCACAAAGGCCAGCCGATCAGCAACAAGAAGGCGGCAAACCTCCTATGCAAGCAGTTCGGCTCTCCATGTCCTCATAGAAGCCTAAAATCGCCCCGGAGGACCTACAGATGGATTAAAACTTTTCCAAGGAACGACGTTCCTATCATCACGGCCGCCCTCATCGACGCCTCTTTGAAGAAATGCAAGCCTTCTAGAGCTCTGGATACAAGTGGAGTGGCCCCTATTATGCTCAAACATACTGGACCAATTTTCCGCGAATGCGTCAGAGCGCTATTCAACAGGACCCTGTCAACAGGGCTGATACCAGCGTCATGGAAGGAAGCCAGGATTTTCCCTCTGTTGAAGCCCGGAAAACCTGCCGAAGATCCGAGCAGCTACAGTCCCATTTCGATTATCTCATCCATGGCCCGTACTCTGGAGAGATCCATTCTGCCTACATTGCAGACTCATCTGCACGTTCCCAGTTGGCAGAATGGTTTCCGAAGAGGCTTCTCTACCACCTCCGCCCTGGTCGAACTCACTGGAATCATCACAGACGGAATGAATGAGAAGAGACCACCAAGCCGCTCACTTATGGTGGCGTTGGATTTGAAGAAGGCCTACGATACTGTCGTCACACCCATCCTCTGTCAGAAATTAGCAGAATCACCGCTACCAAGAGGCCTAACCCGCTGGATTGCAAGCTATCTAAAGGGCAGAACAATTCACACAGAGTTCAAGGGACAAACGTCTAATGTGAGACTGGTGCGCTCCGGGGTGCCTCAAGGAGCAGTAATTTCGCCGCTACTTTTCTCGTTCTACATCGCCGACCTACCGAGACCCCACCAGAAGTAAATCTCATTGGATACGCAGACGACCTCACACTGATCGCGTCGGACCCTGACGTTACAACTTGTGAGAAACATCTCAACGACTACCTACCAATATTAACAAAGGCCTTGGAAGACCATCATTTACAACTGTCGCTTCAAAAGACCACTGTTTCCCTGCTGACGACCCACACTGCTCAAGCGAAGTACGTGCCGAAAGTTTTCATTAACGGGGTGCAAATTTCGCACGAAAGAAACCCTACGATTCTTGGTTATCAGTTCGACACGATGATGACGGGACGTTTACACGCTGAGGCAGTTCGCAAGAAGACAGCAAAGCGAGCGAACCTCCTGAAAGCTCTGGCAGGAAGAAACTGGGGACAAAATAAAGAGCTGCTAACTACTACCTATCGTGCCATCGGACAATCAGTGTTGTCTTACGCAGCCCCTGCATGGAGTCCGCTACTGGCCCCGTCACACTGGGATCGGCTACAAGCTTGTCAAAATGCAGCTCTGAGAACTGCGACGGGAAGCCGGGCAATGGCGAGCACAACCCACCTCATTAACGAATCTGGAATCATGCCAGTGCAGGCCCATAATGAAATGCTGTCACTTCAATATCGAACAGTTGCGGCACTCGACCCTGGACACCCCTCCCACGACATGATGAGGAAGACGGCGCCGCCACGACAGATTAGGAGGCACGTCAGAACTGTCCCCCCAATGACGGTAAGGCCAGGAAATGCTGAGAACATCCGCAAAGAGGTCCACAAGGAGTTTGTGAAGGATTTCTTGGGTAATATGAACTCTCCTTTACTAAATGGACCACCGCCGCAAATCGCGAAAGAAGAAGAGACTTTACCAAGATCAAGTCGAGCAGCGCTATCCCAGCTTCGGAGTGGTTACTACTCAAAGTCGCAGTGGTATCTTCATAAGATTGGAGCAGCAGATAATCCACTATGCCCGGAATGCAGTCTGGAGGAACACACATTACCTCACATGTTCTCATGCGCTACAAAGCCAACGCATCTCACAATTGAAGATCTCTGGCTTAAACCCGTGGAAGCAGCCAATTTTCTGTCACTTTGATTCTATAAGATTGTAAAGAAAAAAAAGAAAATTAAAAAAATTAAAAAAAAAGATATATATTAAAAAATAGAATAAAAAAAAAGAAGGCCAAAGAAAGCTCCATCAGGGATCCTCCAAAGAAGGGGATCCCAGCCACTCGCTTCGATGATTCGTCTACATGCCGGAAATTGGAACCAGGATCCGTGTCTATTATGGTGGAGGATGGGCAACAACAACAACAACAACAACAACAGTCCGGGCACACATCAGATTTGCTGCTGTCAATCCTGCTGACATAAGACATTAGCATTGTAGAGTGACCACAGCGTAATGATGCGAGCGTGCATCTTGCCCTTCTTCCGAGTTGAGACTCTGAGGTGCAGACGGGGGGCGGTATATCTCCTAGTATAGGATTTATGGCCACCTTCACAAGATGACACCGTACGAACTTGGTGTGCTCCTCGCGCAAAAGACGGAGTCGTTCTTGCTGTGAGTCGTGCCATCTTTGCAAATTGACTTTGTTTGGAGCATCGGCGAATGGCTTTCTTATACTTCTCTCTCTAACGGGGTTTAGCACTCTCCACGACGGTAGATTTGGTTGCTTTATAATGTTGATGCGGAAATGCTGGGACTGGAGCTGACAGTGCTCCTTCACTGGTAATAGACGGGTCTCAGCATGCAGGTGCTCGATTGGGGAACTCCTTGGACATCCGGTGGCGATACGGAGAGCAGCATTTTGTACTCGTTGCATCTTTGTCCAGGAGGATTCTGAGACGAGATGCTGCAATACCGGTGCGGCGTACTCCAGGGGGGTGAAGAATTGCCTTATACGTTGTGAGTATAGTCTCCTTGCTGCTACCCCACGAAGTGCCGCCCAGGGCCCTGAGAACATTGAGCTTAGCTTTAACGACTGCCTGCTTCTGCTCGGTATTCTTATGGAACTTGGCGGATCGAGCACAAGACCGAGCAGCTTCGGAAAGCGAGCAGTAGGCAAACGTTCTCCATCTCGCACGACATCCGGATGAGCGCTGTGCTCGATGGGTCCGTCGTGAGAACGGACACTGTCGACTTGGCTGCAGAGATTCTTAGCATCTTGCGGTCGAAAAAGCTCTTCAGTGTGATCAGGTACTCGTTGATCTTATTGGCGGCCACCTGTAAGTCCTGATCTCGACACATGATTGTTATGTCATCAGCATACGCGACGACCTTGATGTCCTGTGGAGGCTCAGGCATATCTTTGAGGTACAGACTGAAGAAGGCTGGCGATAGAACCCCGCCTTGAGGGACTCCAGCTGCCATTGGAATACTGTTGGAGACATGGTTCTGAAACATGGCTCTTGCTCGCCGACCCTTAATAAAGGCCGATATCCAGCGCTTCTGCCAAGATGGTATTGACAACTCCAGTATGTTGCCTGACAGAACTCCAAGGTTAACCGTATCAAATGCCTTGGTGAGATCCAACGCAACAGCTACAGTTCTCAGTGGCTTGTTAAAGTTGAACCCGTCGATAGCATAGCTGGTAATTTCTAGCAAAGCCGTAGTTGTGGAGTGTAGCCTCCTGAAATCATGTTGAAACAACTGCTTCTCGTTGTGCTCCGCTAGATCCTTAACAATGAGCTTTTCGGCAACCTTAGCGAAAGGTGACATCAAGCTAAAGGGACGATATCCCTTTACTGATGACTGAGGTTTGCCAGGCTTGGGCAACGGGATGACGTTGGCTGTCTTCCAGTTTTGCGGAAAAGTGCAAGAGCTAAACGAAGTGTTAATCATATCAACGATGAGCGGAAGGATCTCAGTCGGGAGTTTCTTCAGTACAGCAGGACAAATGCCGTCGGGACCGACAGCTTTGGAGTTCCGCATGTCCTCTATGAACTTCTCTACTTGCGCCACAGTGAACGCTTCGGCCGTGCTCATGAGCGGGAGGCGGCACAGCTCTCTTACTGTCACTCTATTCTGCGGACCTCGCCTTGTACTCGTGACAAAGAAACTTTTACCGAGAGAGTAGGCGGCTTCCTTTCCTGACTTGAAAACGTTATTACCAAACTCAGTAGTGGAGACGGTGGCTGGCGAGCTCTTTCCCGATAGCTTCCGTAGCACCTTCCAAGTAGCACCACTGTCCGTCTTGAAATTCGACTGTTCTGTGAACTTTTTCCACTGTTCTTTCTTGTGCTGGTCGAGATCTTTTGTGATCTCACCGTCCAGCTGAGCGACGATAGGGTCTAGATGGTCAGCTGCTCTTTTGGCATCTCTAGTCCTGATTTTCTGAAGAATTTCTCTGGTGACGTTTGGATAGAACATCTTAACTCGGCCAACAGGGATGGCCGCCTTCATGGCTCTGCGAATTGCATCAGATAAGTGATGCTCCTTCTGGTGCACATTGCCATTCCACGGGTAATCAGCCGCTAGGCGTAGCGCAACCTCACTGAACAGGCACCAGTCTGCTTGGCCTAAATTGAGATAAGAACGTTGACGAACACCAGAATAAGGAGCAAGAGAATTTGAGAGATCGATGTGCACAAAGACGTGAACATGATCACTAGACAATGTTGTTGAGGTAGACCATGAGCAAGCGTTGGAAAGGTTGGAAGAGACTAGAGTTATGTCTGGGCTAGAAGATCGGCCGTTGGCAGGGAGACGAGTGGGCTGATCATCGTTTAAGATGACCAGGTCGCACTCCTCAGCCCATTCTTCGACTTCTTCTCCTCTAGCATCAGAACCAAGGGACGAGCAGAAGCTATGGGCGTTGAAGTCGCCCGCGAAAACATCTGATGATGAGAGGGAACAATCGTTAAGTTGTTTGAGAAGAGGAATGGGATTGTAGGAGGAGGGGCATGAGGTGGTAGGGGGTATATAGATGTTGAACAGAGAAAGGGGAGTTTTAAGGGGGAGATGGATTGGAAGGTACTCGAGAGTACCATCCGTGGGGGTATTTGGTATGAGGTGGGACGGGAGAGAGGATAAAACAAAGGTTGAAACTCCTCCGCCAAGAGCTGACCTTGGAGCATGGAAGGCAGAGTAGCCCGGGATGTTAGGATGAGGACGGGTAGGTGATGGAGAGAGCTTGGTTTCTTGAACCATGATCACGTCTGGATGGTAAGTACGTGCGAAGAGAGAGAGCTCAGAAAGTTTGGCACGAAGGCCGTTGGGATTGATATGTACAATGGAAAGGGGGCGATTTGAGGAAGAGGAATCAGAGTTTGTAGGTGAAGAGCATAAAACACTGCGAAAAGCAGAGTTATAATGCCTCACAGAACTGAGACCCGAACAGGAGAGATGCACCCACCTTTGGCATCCGAAGCACTGGGCGCTTCAGCATGAAGATGTTCCACTGGGGCGCTTTTAGCACACCCTGTGGCAATCCGAAGAGCAGCATTTTGAACTCGCTGCATCTTTGTCCACGATGAATCCGATATCATGTGCTGCCATACCGGTGCAGCGTACTCCAACGGCGGCTGCAATATTGCATTGTAGGTGGTCAAAATTGTCTCCTTGCTACTTCCTCACGACGTTCCTCCCAGAGCTCGTAGGACGTTGAGCTTTGCTTCCACTGTAGCCTGTTTCTGCTCAGTATTCTTGTGGAACCTCAACGAAGGATCCAATACTAGGACGAGCAGCTTAGGGAAACGTGCAGCAGGCAGACGAGCGTCTTCCCAATTCACAATGGGGTGAGCGCAGTGTTCCTTAGGGTCAGTGGAGAAAACTGATACAGATGATCTACGGTAGAGACAGTGAGCATCATATCATCGAGGAAGCTCTTCAGAACGATGAGGTAGCTATTGATCTTATGTGCAGCTATGTTAATGTCTCTGTCTCGGCACAAGATGGTGATGTCATCCGCATACGCAACGACTTTGATGTCACTTGGGTGGACGGGCAAATCTTTCAGGTAAAGACTGAACAGAGCAGGCGATATGACTCCTTGAAGGACACCGGCAGCGATCGGGATGCTATTAGAGACATGTCCCTGAAACAGCACTTTAGCTCGGCGCCCTTTGATGAGTGCGGTAATCAATCGCTTCTGCTAAGGCGGGATGGTGGACCTCAATAGCTTCTCAGACAGTATGCCCAAGTTGACAGTGTCAAACGCCTTAGTGAGGTCCAGGGCTACTCCAACAGTGTGTTGAGGCTTTCCGGCGTTGAAGCCATCCAAAACATAGCTCACAATCTCCAGCAGCGCCGTGTTGGTAGAGTGTAATGTGCGGAATCCGTTTTTGGTGCTGCTGATTGTGATTATGTTCAGCCAGCTCCTTTACGACCAGTTTCTCAGCGACCTTTGTGATTGGTGATAAGAGACTTATTGGCCTGTATCCCTTAGCCGTGGATGTCGATTTACCTGGCTTGGGCAACGGAACGACGCTTGCCATTTTCCAGTCTTGGGGTATGATGCACTTGCGAAAGGATGTGTTGATGACGTCAGCCAGGATTGGCATAATCTCACTCGGCAGTTTCTTCAAGACCGCTGGACTAATGCCATCCGGCCCTACAGTCTTCGAGTTGCGCATCTCTTTTACCATCTTTTCAATCTGCGCGGGCGTCACTGCTTCTGCTTCATTCATGAGTGGCAACTTACAGAGCTCTCTTACAGTCACTCGATTCTGTTTCCCTCTCTTAGCCTGAGTTATGGAAAAATTCTGTCCGAGAGCAGTTGCAGCCTCCTTTCCCGATTCGGAGACTTCATTCTCGAACTCGATTGTAGAGTGGTTGGTGGAGGTACTCTTGCCCGAGATCTTCTTTGGAACTTTCCAAGTTGACGCCCCATCACTCTTGAAATTCATCTTCTCCGTGAATTTCTCCCAACACTCTTTGAATTTCTTTTTGTGCTTGTCCAGATCTCGCTTAATCTCGCTCTCCAGCTCAGCAATGGTCGGATCCAGGTGATCTGCGACTCTTTTTGCATCCCTTGTCCTTATCTTCTTCAAAATTTCCCTGGTGACATTGGGAAAGAAGGTCTTAACTCGGCCCTCCGCAATGGCTGGCTTTCATGGCCTTGCGAATCGCGTCGGTCAAGTGACGTTCCTTCTGGTGCACGTTTCCATTCCATGGGTAGTCATCCACATGGCGAAGTGCCACCTTCCTGAACAAGCGCCAGTCTGCAAGGCAAAGATTTAGATAAGACCTTTGACAGATACTTGAATAAGGAGCAAGAGAATTAGAGAGATCGACATGAACAAAAACGGGGATATGATCACTGGACAGAGTTGTAGCGGTAGACCAAGAGCAGGCGCTGGAGAGATTAGATGATACAAGAGAGATGTCTGGACTAGAGGATCGGCCGTTGGCCGGGAGACGAGTGGGCTGATCATCGTTGAGAATGACCAGATCGCACTCCTCCGCCCATTCTTCGACGTCTTCTCCGCTAGCGTCAGTGTCAAGCTACGAGCAGAATGTATGAGCAATGAAATCGCCTGCGAAGACAACAGAAGGTGAAAGTGAGCAGTCGTACAACTGCTTGAGTGAGGGAGTAGGGTCGTAAGATTGGGGACAGGACGTGGTAGGAGGGATATAGATATTAAAAAGAGATAGGTGTTTTAAGAGGGAGATGGATAGGTAGGTACTCAAGAGTACCGTCCGATGGGGTGTTTGGTATGATATGAGAGCGTATATTGGATAATACGAAAGTGGAAACTCCTCCGCCGTGAGCTGACCTTGGAGCATGATAAGCATTGTAGCCAGGAATGTTAGGGTGACGAGTGGTAGTAGAAAGAGAAAGCTTGGTTTCCTGAACCATTATGACATCAGGATGATGAGTACGGGCAAAAGGAGAGAGTTCAGACAACTTAGCACGAAGGCCTTTGAGGTTAATATGAACAATAGTGAGAAGGCGGTTGGTAAATGAGGAATCAGAGTTATGGGGGGCAGAGCACAGAACACAACGGAAGGAAGGATCGTGATGCCTCACAGAAGTAAGACCCGAACAGGACAGATGCACCCACCTCTGACATCCAAAACATTGGACACTTATCCCATTCCAGGTGACCTCGCTGCATGGGGCGCATAGGTACTCCTGAGCGGGTCCTGGATTCTTCTCGATGCCGGCCCTTTGTAGTAGAATCCTAAGGAGAGCTGCAGCCAGCCAGCATCTCTCCCATGACAAAAACCCTCCACGCGGAGGGGTTGACGTCGGTTTGCACGGAGGTGGTCTTCTTTTCTCCACACTGCCACGGCACGAACGTACGACATCTCGGCAGCATCTTAGCCCCACGAAAATGGCTTCTTGGTCTAAAAAAGCGTCTTTCCAATCGATCATCTAGCATACTGAATGGAAGCGCCACTGCAGGCGCAGGTGATCCAAAGTTGGAAGTTCTTTTTTTCATGAGATTCTTGCCTTCAAACTTGTGCATCTGAAGCTCATCATTTTGAAGACCCATAAACAGTAGAAGCACAGAGGGTAATTGTGAGGCTCAACGCAACTTCTGCCGTTTCAAATTTCCCACGTTTGTGTACTACACCACACACACCAACTGATGCGATTCGAAATCGCTCGGTAGGCCGATTGGCAGGCGATTTGAAATCGCTCGGATCCATCTTTAGGCGCTTTCCATTAGCCCTCGCCCATCAGCAGGTGTTCTGGAATTGATGGAAGGCTGGTCGCTTCGACTAAACGAATCGCAGCCATCATGGCAGCGACGCGACTAGCCGAAGCGACCTACAAAAATCATGGAGGTCGCTCCGACCACCTTTGTTCTACCCAAGTCGCTTAGCGTCCGTGATCGAAACTGCAGTCTTCTACGGCCCGCTGCTAATCAAGATAAGTTGGGTTGCTGCGACAGCTTTTGTAACAGATGGCAGTGCAGCGGCTAGCCGAAACGACTTGCCGAAGGGGCCGGAAATTGAATGCGCAAAGTTTTGGAAAAGGGTCTTTCGAAATTTCGTATTTTCATGGGGCCTTCTGGCTATATTCCAAGTCCTCTTAAGCATATCTGCGCAAATCATTAAAAAATTACACGCGGTCCTCTGCGCGTACGCTGCCTCTAAGAATCGCATCGCGAGAATATTGAATTTTCTCATTTTCCATGCTCCAGAAGAACGGCCCAGATTTATAGGCGTTTGGCGGAAGACTCAAAGAACTCGTTTCTCGATCACCTTCTCCAACACATGAACGTTTTTCGACTGAAGATCAAGACGAAGCCGATGGACCACCTGAGTATTTGTCGCGAGCGCTCGCCAATGGCTCGTCTCGAAGTTTTTGAAATGCAGTTGTATCTGTTGGGCTTAGAAGGTTAGCTATGCCTGTATGTTAATATTTCTGTGGGCTAGTTGGTATAATTTTTGTTGTTTTTGGTCCTGAAGAACCGCAATTTCTTTTTGATAAGATTAATATTTCACGTCATATGGTTTCGGGATACCCTGTTTCTCAGATGTGCAGATTTGAAGTTGTTGAAGCATGCTAATATGAAGTCCGATTCATTGCGGCAATTATTTTCAAATGCGTTGCAAAATTGAAAAGGTTCGAGAAATCTTTTTAACTATAATTTGAACTGGTAGATTTTCTGTGCTTCTCTTTTCTATGTATGATATTAAGTAGTACCAAGCATTGAGCCATGCATTTATGTACTTTATTCGGTTGTAGTGCCTTTCCATAGTATTTACGATTCTCGCGTGACTTCTGCATTTGGCCTAGTCTTATTCCATTGTTGTGCTTTGCCGCCATTGCCGTGATGTTATTTGATTCTTTATTGTTGTAAAAGCTAATAATTCTTCATTTACTGTAATTTTAAGTTGATAGAACATCAACGTTGCTGTTGAGCTTTTCTTGTACCCGCTAAGGATTGTACTATATCATGAATTCCGAGAAGGTTTTACTCACGCATGCCATATACTGTAATGTCCGGGTAGTTACGTTCTCATGTGACAATGCTGACAACCATCAGTGGACATCTCTTGCTAACCGGAAATATAGATATTTGATCAGAATTCTGTGGGAGCGTTTATCTAATAAAGAGGTTGTGATATGTGGCTTGCTTGAATGAAATATCTGTGAAAACCTGTGAGTGCAATGTAGGACGTCTAACGCGCCGAGGCCCATCCCGTGCGCGACAAATACATGTCAAAGACGCTAGAGTCGCTCTACATATCCATCCAGCCCCGGTCTGCGCGTTTGTAGGAACAATGTCGCGCCGACGGAAAAACGAGCAAAATAGGCCACGCCCTCCAAGGCGAGACGCGCTTGATTGTCTGAGATGATGCAACTAGATCGGTTTGATTGTGGGTGGGGGTGGACCAGTCCTGCCAGAAAATAAGAGTGTAGCCTTTAAGGCACAGTGCAGCCTCAGGGGTAGTTTTTGATATTGTAGTCCGGTCGCCGTGTATAGCAACCCTGCCAGCGCGAAATCTCAATTCGTTCAAATAAGCGAGGAAAAGGTCGACCCCGCCCCCATGAAATGAAAGGTGGGCTACGCCCACCGACAAGCTTTCGATCTCAATAGGTAAGAGAAGCGCGATCGATTTAATCAAAATCTGTTCTTCCATTTGTTTACGATCTGACTTTATATTGGGGCCTGGTTCAGCACGAAGGCTGCGAATAACGACAAAAAACAGGCCTACAATACCCACCCTAAGTTTTCGCAAAAAGGCGAAAAAAGCGCGGAAATTTGCTTTTTTCGTCTTTTGATCATAATTCGCTTCAAAGTGAACGATTTTCAAATTTGAAGACATTTTTGGAATCAGCATTGATCCCTCTTTCTTTTTGATCAATACATTGGCTTACTCTGAAACAATGCATATAGGGTTGACACAATCCAATCGAGTAGGGCGAGTATGAGCTGCTGAAATGTGTATTTCAAGAATCTACTCTAGTTTATTCGAATATTCGGTTCAGTTTTCTTTTTCATTTTACAATTTAAAGTATTTTTATATTTTCAATTCTTTAAAAAAATTAATCTCACTCTTCCTCTAGGGTATTATGTATTGGCTATTCATTCCAGTTACTTACTTGAAACTTTTGGTTTCTTAACTATTTTGGTTTTTCTATTTGTATGTTTAATACTTTATTTCAATTTGCTTTATTGGATTTTTTTATACGAATTTTCACTGTAATTTGAATACTTTATAATTCCAGTTTGATTACTATAACTATCGCTTTATCTGAAAAATGGTTTCAATAACAACGATAAAATATTATTCGGATATGAATCGTTTCCAACTTTGACTTCAGACCAAAGGATTCATAACACCAAAAACTGAGTTATCGATAGAAGGAGCAAATTCAAGTTTCAAGTGTTTTTGTCAATATTAAAAATTTCTTGGGTTAATATTTTCAGAATCCGAAAATACCATTCGTCGCCCTGATTTCTAGAATTTTTCAAGTTTGTGAAAACAGTTATTTTTGAAAGAAGATTATGGCATATTTCGCCCTTCCTCGAAGTTGAAGTTCTTCCAGAGATCTATGAAACTTCAACCTGAAGAAACATCACCAATGGATTCTTGTCGTATTGTGAATTTCGAAACTGTCTCCATACCTGAGAAACAGATCCAAGATTTACTTTGATCCTGCCAGGTTTTTCCCCTTAGCTGCCTGCGCCTCCACTACTTCCGCACTCTATCTATCTGTTCCTCTCTCGACGGTCTAACGCACTCCTCAGCTCGAAGACGGTTGGAAAGGGATTGAATTTGAGCAGCGAAGATGGGCCAGAAAGACAGCGGTGGAAGGTGCAGTCATGGAAAACCAATGTTTCCGAAAGCATAAACGGTGGCTTCTGCAATGTTGGTGTATGGGGACTAAAGATAAAAAGTAGTTGACGGTATAAGGGGGCTGTTTTCGGACAACTTCGGAGGGTTAAGAAAAGAAAGCATTTAACCGCGTGGGTGCAATGCTCGCGGGTGATTTTTATAAGAAATTGAGAAGAAGTGAAAATTCCGTATTCCGATCCTTCTCCTTCTTTTCAATAAATTCTGACCGCAATTGTCGAAGAGCAGTTAGTTGATTGAGTCACACCTTTTGCTTGGGTGGAGTCATCAGTGCGGTGATGCGCCGCATTGTGCGCGCTTCGTCGGTTTCTGGATGGTCTGCGACTAAGGATTGGCTCACCGATAGCTGGTACGAGAACGGGACTGGAATCCAGGAAAGGACAACCCATAGAGCTAGTTCCTGTTTCCGATTTTTCTCCTAAATGCGCGTATGATGTTGGCCACCCACACAGTTAAGTTTTCTTTTCTGAACCCTCCGAGGGCTGTCCGAAAAACTAGCCCCCCATACCGTCAACTACTCTTTTATCTCGTCTATGCACCAACACTTTTGCAGAAGCCACTATGCTTGTTCAGAATCAGACAATCGCGGATGAGTATCAGGCGACTGTTTCAGTCGGATAAAAAAGTCGACTTTTATTCGACAAGTCAGTTATTCGAAAAAGTGCGATATCCGACTACAGTCGAAAAGTCGAATATTCGAAGAAAGTGTGATATCCGACTACAGTCGAAGAAAGTTGAATATTCGAAAAAGGGCGATATCCGACTACAGTCGAAAAGTCGAATATTCGAAAAATTGTGATATCCGACTACCGGGATCAGAAAAGTCGAATATTTGAAAGTAAGCTAATAATATCGACTATAGATCGGATATTCGAAATAAATTCCATCTGGAACAAGTATAGAAACTACCCATTATGCTTTCCAGAAACATTGGTTTTCCAAGGACCGCACCTTCCACCGCTGTCTTTTCTGGCCCCATCTTCGCTATCAAATTCAATCCCTTTCCGGGGACTGTCTCTCCGAGCGAGAGTGCGTTAGGCCACTGTTCACCTTCTGCCCACACTACAGGCCTGTCGCGGTCGCGAGGCACTGCTACGTCGCGCTGTCGCGCTGAGGAGCCCAGCCGTCGCTGTCGCTCAGGGCCAAAGAGACACCCGCAGCACGATGCCCTGATTTGGCTGGGTCGCTGTCGCTGACACCCGTCGCGATGCACTGCACACTGCGACGGACAGCTGCACGACAAGCGACCGATTACCACACGGTTTCCACATTTCAGGCCTGCACACCTTTCAGAACTAGCGACCGCGACGGAGTGCTGCAATCTGCTCTTGCGACAACACTTTTTCTACTGTGTAGGCCTGGTCCCGGCACGATTCGTAACGATTGACCGCACCTGTCGCGGTCGCAAACTTCCAGATATAACAATGGCCTTAGAACCGTCGAGAGGAACAGAGAGAGAGAGTAAGGTAATTGGAGGCGCAGGAAGTTAAGAGGACCATTGCCAGCGCGGAGTTCATCCAAAACCTGGCAGGGATCAAAAGTAAAATCTTGACGGTTTCCCAGGTATGGAGACAGATTCGAAATTCACAATACGACAGAATCCATTAGGTGATATTGTGGGGTTGAAGTTTCATAAATTCTGAAGAATTTCAACTTCGTGGAAGGGTGAAATATGTCATAACTACTTCAAAAAATAACTGTTTCCACAAACTTGAAAGACAATTCTAGAAATCAGGGCGACGAGATGGTATTTCGGATTTTGAAAATAATAACTCCAAAAATTTTTAATATTGACACAAACGATTGAAACTTGAATTGCTCCTACATCCAAAGAGACTAAAAGTTTTTCCAGTGTCATGAATTGTTCGTCTAAATTCAAAGTTGAAACGATTCGCTATCCAGAATAATATTTTATCGTTGTTAATATTGAAACCATTTTCGGATAAGGCGATAATTGTCGTAATCAAACAATGAATTATAAAATGTATTCAAATTACCAGTGAAGTTCATTATAAAAAAAATCCAATAAAGCAAATTGAAATAGGTATTAAATACAAATAGAAAAACCAAATAGGTTCCAGGAAGTCAAAAGGTTTCCAAGCATGTAACTGTGAATGAACTAGCTAATAAATAATACCTAGAGGAAGAGTGAAATTAAATTTTTAAAGTGAAAAATATGTAAAATACAAAACTCTAGATTATCAAATGAAGAAATAAAAACTGAACCAAGAATATTCGAATAACTGGAAATCAATTACAGTCACACATTTCAGCAACTCATACTCACCCATTTCGAATGATTATTGTCAACCTATATGCCTATGTTCAGAGTGAAGCCGCATGTACCGATCAAAGAAGAGGATCAGTGCTGGTTCCAAAATGTCTCCAAATTTGAAAATCGTTCACTTTGAAGCGAGTTATGATCAAAAGACGAAAAAAGCGAATTTCCGCGCTTTTTTCGCCTTTTGGCGAAAACTTAGGGTGGGTATTGTATCTCCACTCACGGTCCGCAACAGGGGTTAGCGGAATTCCGAATTTCGAGTTCCGATCTCCGCAGGTTTTTAGGCCTAGGAATTCCGCTTTCCGACTTCCGAAAAATGGGTGCGGAAATTGGAACAAAATGCGGAAATAATCTTATTCTGCATCCTCTGACAGAAGTTGAGACTCGTCAACTTCTTTCAAGACTTGCTAAAGGCAGGGTTCGCAATGAAAACCATATTCTAGTTTTCAGTGCTTCTGAACAGGAAGGTCAACTAGGTAAAGGTTACTAGGGGAGTCCTCACAGATTTCTTTAATATCGGAGAAAAAACTGTTTAGGTAAACCTCTGAAACACCTAATTACTCCTGTTTGGTGTGTTGCGGGAAACCGCGGACTTTGTGAACAATCCAGACGTCGGAAATGGTTTCGCACTTCGAAGTTTTTGAATAGTTGGCTTTGTTTTATGTTTGTACCGATAGCTCTTCAAAAATAAGATCGTTTAGTGCACATGGCCGGGTGTTAGAATCTTGCAATAAAGATTAATCAGAAATTCGGCAACTATTCCTCTGGTGAAACGAATGGTGGTCAACTGTGCTATTACGTGGGTGGAATGATCCAATGGGTCGGCCGATCCACGGGATTTTCACTCACTTTCTGGCCGTTTTTTCGTCGTACTTTGTCCTTACTCTTCTTAGAGGAACCCAAAGCTTACTTTTAGGCAGAAAAAAACGGACAACTTTTTAATCGTGAACGCTGCCTTTAAAGCAAGTCAATTTCTTTGGGATACAGGGATGTTCGTAATTGATGTTTTATGATTAGTTAGCCGTTAGTCTTTCTACGAAAAAGCCTTTCCTTTTTCAGTACTTAATCTTTCACTGTTAGAAATCAAGACTTTGATAATAAGCACTGATACGGCCGAAAATAGTCTTAAAGAGTAAAAAAGAAAAAAAGGCATGAATGGCTGCATGTATCACTAAAAATTCATAGACGCGTTCAAGAGAGAACGAAGTTTAAACCACGGATCTACACATCAATCACGGCTTCAATGAGAGCCTACTATCCAGAGGTGTGCATTTTCGGTTTTTGTTCTTCTAGTAAAAAGAATCGTTATAGAGAAAAATCGAGGAATGCTAGGATTTTCCTGTTTTTTTTCGCTTTAGATAACGTGCGGTCAACCGAATGTTGATTATGGCTTGCAGGCAACGCTCGACATTATTGAGTTCAATGCGAACTTCTTTAAACGTTCTATTTAGTGTATGCTTCGCTTCACCGGATGTGGATGCATTGAGGGCGACCGGTAGACCCCTCGATTCGTTGTAGGCGTCGCGGCGATTGAATACTGGTACAGATAGACTTAAGGGTTCTGCAGAGTTGCGCCGCGGCGATTCCCGCTGCGGCACGGCAGTGTTAAGCCTAGTTTTGACTGCTGGTGGTCGCTGCGGCCATGCGAGGGACAACTGTTCCTTTTTCATCGCGCGTAAAGGAAAGCCGCTCCAATAGTGATCGCTTCGTGGCAAACGTCCTACATCGCTGGGTCGCGGCGACGAAGACCTATGTTTTACTGCATCGCTGCGTTAAGAGCGATTCTCAATGGTCGCTGACCATCGCTCCATCGCGGCCAAAATGGCAGCGATGGAGCGATTGCCAGCGAATGACGCGTTTCGTCTAGTGAATATTGACAATTTCACATGACAAGATCAGTGTTTTCGAGTTGAAACGCGTTATCGATGAATACCAGCCATTAATTTCACCGATTGATTGAATTTCTGCTATCATCCGTGGGCCTATGCACTATGAAGAGAATCGCTGCCGCTGCTACATCGCTGCAGCAGCGGGTGCAAAATCGCTGCGATGAAAAATAGCAGCGATGCAGTCAAAACTAGGCTTTAGAGAGTGGGGGGCGCCATGCAGCTGGCTAGGGCGGTCATGTGCCGCGCGAGAGCAGCGACGCGGGTACCTCGCAGAGTGTTTTCATCGCCACGATAGCAGCGGCTCCCGGGGCGACGCCGCCGGCGAGCGGCGGCGAGGGATGGTCTGGGCCATTTCTATCGTCGGCGAGGAGCGCCGCAATCGATACTTTCTTGTACTTTTGCCATTGTTTAGTCAGCCATGCGACCTTTTACTATTTTCACTCTCATTTGTGGTAGCGGTCGCACAGTTTCATAGGCGCTTGAACGCTTTTTCATTCTTTTCGGGGCTTTTTTATGTCATCCATTCCATCTCTCTTCCGAAATAATAGGTTTCATTCCAGTTTTAATTTTTTGCGATAATATCGATTCTTACGAGAAATTCCAATTTAACGTTGCTACCAGATTTCATGTTTTCCGCTTCTGAGAGCGTATCTTTTGATTTTTCTGTGACGAAAAATTCCGAAAACACATGGAACTTCAGCAATTTTTGAAAAGCTTTTCAGTTCTGGCGCCTTTTAAGTTTCAGGGGTGATGTCATGGTTTTTGAATTCGATGCAATTCCAATTTTTGTGTGAAATGAATGAGGTTGTACGTAATGGAGGAAAATGCAGAACGACTCCAGTTGCCACTCTGCGAGGCATTGAAGTGCGCCGCAGCGTCAGGGTTTGGCCACGCCTCAACCCTCTCGCTCGACGGCGTGCGCCGGGCGGTGCAACTGTGCAGAACCCTTTAACGGCTGGTGTGTGCTGCTACGCGACTTTTTTCAGTTTTTGAATATAACTAATTAACACGGTGTTGAATGTAGAAATTTGAATCAGCATGGTCTAGTGTCAAGAATGGAGAAGTATCTGGCGAATGACAATCTGATAATGGCGATGCTTCTCAACCCGAGGTTCGAGAACATGTTTTTCGCTGCCAGCTGCAAGTATACTTTGCTCCGTTTTCCGCATTCCGATTTCCGCAGTGTTAGGCCTCGGGACTCCAATTTCCATAAATTTGAAGCTTGTTTCGATTTTCGATTTCCGAAGTTCAATTTTTTCATTCCGCTCATCCCTGAACGCGATCCGACCGAAACTCCAATGGCTGTTGTGGGATCGACCGACGCCTTAACATCTTCCCGCGATCAGCCCGGCGAGCCTTTGCTTACCGCCATTCGCCCGCCATGCTCCTGCGAACAGGCCGGAGAGGCTTTTCAGTGGCGTCGGTCCGACCGGTGTTACTATTTGAGTAGGTAAAGTCCAGATAGTTGGCTCTGTAGCCTAGGAGATGCTTCAGGTTGCGGCGGTATCCCAGGTTGTTCAATACGTTTTGTCGTTCGATAAGAAAAACACAATTTTGAGGTTCAAAATACACTTTATTATTCAGTGTAATCTCCCTGAACATTAATACACCTGCTCCAACCAACTCGAACTTTGATTCATGGATTTTAGCCATTGTCAAAATGCTCTTGTGACACGGTGCATTGTCCTGATGAAAAAGGATTTTTTCTTCTGCAAACCGTGTCTTTTTTCACGGAATTTTTCCTTCAAATGGTCCAAAAGGTTGCAATAATATTCAGAATTGATTGTTTTACCAGTTTACAAGTAATCCACAAACAAAATTCCTTCCGCATCCCAAAAACAGATGCCATAACCTTCTTGGCCGATTTCCGTACACGAACTCGTTTCGAAGCCGAACAACCAGGTTCACACCACTCTTTAGCCTCTTAATTTGATTCAGGATCATGGTGATAGACCAATATATCATCCATAGTGATTAATCGACGCACAAAATTCCTTTTATCCTTTTTAAAACGCTCCAAATGTTGCCGAGAAAGTCGCATTCGAATGCGTTTTTGTTCCATAGTTAGCGAATGCGGCGCCCATTGTGCACACAGCTTTCTAAAACCCAAAATTTAATTTGAAATATGGCTCACGCTGCCTAAAGAGATGTTTAGAGCCTCTACTGAATCTCTCTCAGCCAATCGACGATCTTCCAAAACCATATTCCGTATTTTGGCTATGATTTCTGGTGTTGATGCTCTTTCTGGACGTCCTTCACGTGGATCGCCTTCAAGGCATGTACGACCACGTGTAAATTCAGCAACCCATCTTTCTACTGTTCTAATTGTAAGTGAACAATCATTATGCACTTTCAATATTCGTTCGTGAGTTTCGTTTGGTGCTAAACTTTCCAAAAATAAATTCATCACTGCACGATATTCAATTTTTTCCACTGCTGTGACAAGGCGACACTAAATGGCTTGTAAACAAAGAATGAATTGACAGATTGAAATGAAATTTCAAATACGTTCATACGAAGACCGTACCAACAAAATAAAATGTTTTTTGGGCTAGTAGCAACGCCCTCTCTTATCGAACGACAAAACTTATTGAACAACCTGGTAGCTCCAGTGCCAAGGATAACGGAATCCATAACGAGAAAGCATCCGGTACTGAGATTCGCGAACAGCAAACTGTGGGTTATAATATTTGTGCCGGCATCTAAGACTGCGTGCAAACTCAGCAGCAAGCCTAACTGTAGTCGATGGTTTACCATTGATGAAAAATCCCAGCCTAGAACGGTGTTGATCAGATCCCAGGTATCTTTTTCTGCTAACTGGTTTTGTGAGCGAGCCCAAGTACCCTCCTAGGTTGTGTATGAAGGCTTTCAAACCTGTTTCATTCATCAGTTTACTGAGTATTCAATATCGATAGCAGTGCCCGAATGGGATTGTGCCCTTCGCCTTTATTTCCATATCCATTTCCGAGAGCGCGCTTCCCATGGAAGATCTCGTTTCACAGCGAGAGTACGACAATTCGAACAATCTAATCAAAGATTGATCAGAAGTGGTCTGTTCTCAAAGTATAGTAAGAGGACAAGATGAAGTAGTGGGATTGCACTCTCCTTCAATCCTATGTCAATTATGGACAAATCTTTCCGGATTGCTGGTTTGGTAGTCAGTGGTCTTTTTATTAGGTCTACGGGACACCCTTAATTTGAGAGTTCGAATACGCTTAAAGGCAGCGTACGCTCAAGAAGCCGTGTTCGAGTTTTGAAACTGTTTTGCGGATGTAGGTCCTGTTTAATTAAATAGCAAATAGGTAAAACACCCAAATGTGGCAGAAAATCTCGCTCAAAAAATCCGTAGCATTCAACTTCCTGGTTTACGTCTACGATGGCGTGTCTTGTGTAATGCAGAAACTCTGGAAATTCAAACGTCTGGAGTGCTTTAGGACCTTAACCTTCTTAGGCAAGTTAATTTCTTTAACCTTCCTAATGTCGAACTTTTCTAGAAAATAATTGGCTTCTGTTGCGTATGTTCAAATGTAAGGATCACTCGGAATAAATGTTGATTTTTTGATTTGTCTGGAATTGTCCTGGCGCTTCCGTCCCTCGTGCTAGATGAACGACTCAAGACATGGCCTTCCGGAACCAAGGCGCCGTTTTCAAGAGGCTGCAGAATACGAAATCTGAAGCACGAGAAAATTCCAAAAAAAAAGAATCGGAGACTCAAGCTTTGGCGATCTCCACTTGGTTTAAGCATTGGGTTGAAAAAGAAAATCAAATGTGGTTTTCTGCGTGGCCGCTGCCTTCAAATCTTGTAGCTTTATTAACATTCGGAAAGGGGTTTAGTGCGCAAGAGTCCTGAAGTCAACTTGAACCTGAAGATTTGAATGCGTCGCGCAGAGCGTGAACGTTGCAAGATTGTATCCTGAGAGGTGTTTCTTCTGATGTTTATACGGTTCTTGCTCATTCTCGCGGAATCGAAGACGGAAGGAGAAGTTGGGCGAGAGCGTCAACGTCTAAACTGTTGTTGATTTCTTGTGGCCTCGGTACGACACACATCTGAGCCCCATGGTGAGACAAGCTGTTCGTATTCTCAAGAAATCGTTGCCCAACTTGGCGCTACTTGATAGTCGTGCTCCTTTCTCCGTCCTTCATATTAGTGAATTCATTTATCTCACACTCTCAGCACTTGTGGTTGATTTTTCATTAGTGCAGATTCTGATATTGACAGAACTACTGGGTCAACATTGGGACACACAGGTGTCTATATTGACTACATCAAAAATAAAACTGCCGATGCGATTGACGGGGAATGTCTATCAAAGCCATGAAATGGCGTAATCATCTACTGTGCGGAGTACACTACATTCTCGTTGACTTTTGGCTCTCTCATCTTCGGATTTGTCCTCGAAGTATCCAACCAACGAGCTTGAAAATGTGAAAGACAGTGTTCATGCTTGCAAAAGTGTTTGAGATATGGAATTGAACTTGGTCGCAAGGTTTCTAGTAGAACTCTCAGGTCGTTGGATGCGTCAAGATTAAGTCGAAATGATCGTACTTGGGTCTTATTGCCCCATCAAAATATGCAGTCTCCGCCCACTTTCTTAACAGATCCGCCCCTCAGGACAATCTAGTCCAAATTGATTGCTAGAATAAGGTCAATTTTCGTTATATAAATCGAGGGTGTGCGCTGCGGTGTAACTCGCCCACTTCCATTCTAACGCAAAAACAACCGGCTCTTTCTCTATTTGCACCGCTTTTTCGTAGATTTTTCGTCAGTCTTCAACACTACCAGCTCCAATCATTCGATTCATGGCATAAAACCGATATCATTTTTGAGAGTTGACGCTGATTTTAAGGTTTGATTTTAGTCGAGGAGCACAATCGAGGGTTGAAACGAAGTCAAATGATTCTTTCAACTGTATGTGAAGTTGATCGATTGGATGGGGGGGATTCCGCTGAAGTTGTGGCTGGCCCACTTGAGGAATTTCTGGGCATGACACGGAAGCAGAGATGCGTATGTGCCTGAAGCGGATAATTGGGATAAAAGTTCCATGCATAACTTGCTACTCGTGAAAATTACGAGGGATGGACGAATTACAGGGTGCGCCAAAATTACGAATATTCGATAAGTGGTCAGTGGAAACTGGATCAAGAACCAAAGCATGGGCTAATCATGGAATACAATTTTTAGGAGCTTATAAACATGAGACTATGTTGAAATTCTACATTTCCCCCATCAGCATCCAGGTGAGACTACGGACTCAAGGGAAGCGCGTCGAAGGGGGCGCGTAACGCCATGTTTTGACAGCATCGCTGCTGTTTTTCATCGCAGCAATTTTGCACCCGCTCAGAAATATCTGAACAAGTTACCTGAGACTTCAACGCAAGTTGCATGATGGCTTCATGCAACTTACTTTGATTTCACAATTAATTTGAAGCGATGTTACGTATAACTTGACCAGATTTTTGATTGAAGTATCATGAAGCTTGCTCTAATAATAAGCAATATTGCGAGTAACTTGCCCCGTTGTTACATGTTACCTGACACCCACACGCGACGCGGCCGGCACCGTCGCGTTCAGCACACCGCAACGCGGCATGTTCGCCGAGCATACCGGGGGGCGCCAGCGGCTTGGCGGTGTGTCCGGCCGGTGTGCGGGCCGGAGCACCTCAAACTTGGGTAATTGGAACGACGACGCTACCGACATCTTAGTCCTGCTCGAGAGTGCGTCTTATACCTCCCTAGGAAACAGCCCGTCCTGAGATAAGCTACATGTGAGATAAAATAACATATTTAAAGGCAGCATACACGCTCGTAAACGTGATTGAGATAACTACGGAAATAGAATGGTATGGCCCAGATTACAACGCCTACGCATTTTGAAGTGTGAAAAACGACCCACAATGCAGCTACATGAGTTAGAAGTTGGCCCCGCCCTGTATTTTCACGCCCCCTGTATTTGCCCTTTTCCTGCAACGCAAGGTTGCTGGGTCATATTCACCGTCGGTACTGCTGGTAGATTGCCAAACAAGTGAACCACACACGTCACTGACGGCAAATATGGGCCAGCAACCCTGCATTGGAGGAAAAGGTCAAATACAAGGGGAGTGAAAATACAGGGCGGGGCCAACTTCTAACTCATGTAGCGGCGTTGTGGGTCATTTTTGACAGTTCAAAATGCGTAGGCATTATGTTGTAAGCCATACGGCTCGATCCACATTGTTATCCCAACCACGTTCACGAGCGTGTATGCTGCCTTTAAGTTACCCGTCAGTACTTTATGTCACGTGTAAGTCAACTCGCACCGTGCAATATTTCCTCTAATAGAAGTACACCTCTATTTGAAGTACACCTCTTATAGAAGGACACCTAAAAGGGGAGGCTGAGTATTATAAGTACACCCTCTATTTGAAGTACACCTCTATTAGAAGTACATACAAAATAGAGGTCTGAATATTGGAAGTACACCCTCTATTTTAAGTACATCTCTTTTGAAAGTGCACCTCTATTCGGGATGGACCTGCGATACTTGGGTAAGTATTTGGCAAGCCGAATCTGGCATTTGAGAGTGACCAATATGCACGAGATGTTTCTTCGACATTGTGAGCTTTGACATGGAACTTCGTCGAACCTCAAACCATAAAAAAACAAAGCCCAAGGTTGGTAATGCTGTTAATCACGGCGAATGCGCGGAGAGCATTTAGGTACTTCATAAGAATTTGGATTCAAAGGAAGCGTTCACGATGATCATCCTCGGTGACTTTCCACAGTGAAATGATATGTAGACGAGAGGGATCCTAGGCACCCAGTGCCAAAATAACGGCTACATTTAAGCGTTTTGGTGTTCCAGAAACGCCACGTGCTCCAGTTCCGCCCCCTCGATATGAACAAATGAAGACTCAGATTACAAAAATAATCCAATAAAGGAAGGGCTGATAAGTGAGTTGATCGCCTGCTTGCACTGATAGACATCATCCTTGATAGTGGTCAATTCCTCCACCCTCAAAAATCAACGTAAACAAGGGAGGACCCATTTTGGCTCAAAAACATGGCTTTCGAGTCTTTTTAAAACATGCCTCGCTATAAAGGGCATCAGGCCTTCCGTAAACCGTAGTGATATTGGAAGTGAAATCTATCGTGACCATTGCCTTTGATTGTTTTTTAGTCATTCAAAGCTAACTTGTTCTAGCCCTAGAGGTTGACTTTAAAAGTCATTGAAAAGCCAAGATTCCCCATTCATGTAGTATGATCGTTTATACAGCTAGGAAGTCTGGAACCACCAGTAGTAGACTCTACCTCCAGTGGATTTCGTGCGCCAAGCACTCGCTTCTGGAAGAGCCGTAGTCAAATCGTTCGAGAACCGCGCTTTTTCAATCACTCTGCACGGCTCGCAAGGCGATCATTTGCATTGTTTTCAAGTCTAACAAGTCGATTTCTATTGGTCTCTCTCTTCCTCATAAAGCGCGTGTCAACGAAAGCGATAGCAAACTCATACAATTTTCGTAATGGTTTTGAAAATATGATATCATTGATTGTGAAAGCCAGAATACGATTGAGCCTAAGTGGCTAAGTTTTCGGGGTTGCTGTCTGAAATTTCAAAACATACGAAATTCCGGTGTTCTACTGGAAATCTCAGCTAGAAATGCGAACAGTCTGAGATTGGGATTTCAAAAAAGTTGCGTCAAATTATAGAAGTACATCCTCTATTAGAAGTACACCTCTAATAGAAGCACACCAAAAAGAAAGGGCTGAGAATTAGAAGTACAGCCTCTATTTGAAGTACACCTCTATTAGATTTACATATGAAATTGGGGCCTGAGTATTAGAAGTACATGTACTTCTAAAAGGGAAAATACGGTACTTACTTTTTTGAAGGTCACATGTAACTTTATCAGGAGTTCATGAGCGCTGCTGCAGCGATCTGGCAGCTGCAGCGATCCTGTTCATTGTGGATGGCCTCACGAATGATCGAAGAAATTCAATCAACCAATGAAGTTAATGGCTTGTAGCCATCAATAACACGTTTCGACTCGTAAACACTGATCTTGTCATGTGAAAGGGTTAATATTCACTAGACGAAACTTGTCATTCGCTGGTAATACCTCCATCGCTGCCATGATTGTAGATGTGGACCGATGATCAGCGATCATTAGGAATCACTCCTCCAGCAGCGAAGCAGTGAAACATAGGATTTCATCGCCGCGACCTAGCGATGTAGGACATTTGCCACGAAGCGATCGCTATTGGAGCGCCTTTCCATTACGCGCCATGAAAAAGGAACAGTTGTCCCTCGCATGGCCGCAGCGACCAGGTGCAGTCAAAGCATGGCTTAAAGGCAGTGTTCTCGATAAAAGGGAGACCAGCAGTTCTCCCGATAAGGACCAAGCCTCGTCGCACCGCGGCGAAACTCGGACGAGTTTCCATTATCGTGGTGATTATAGTTGGAGCACGTTATCGCGCTTTCTGCTTACCGGATTTCGGTGCTAGTATTTTTGCACAATCTCTTTGAATTAGGACTTCGTTGTGAATTTTTTAAAAAGTTTGTGAATTGTCCACTTGGCCTTAGGAATAACGTACCAACGTCCGCGAATAAGTACTATGGCGGAAAAGATCCTTCTATGAAGCGTACTTATTCTCCGTGTTGATAAAAGCGGAACTGGTCACTAAAATGCTAGAAGGAATTTATAAAATAAAAACTGGAAGGACTTTCAGAAGCGGTCGTATTTTTTTGGAGATCGGCACTTTTTTCTACATTGGTCTGATAATTGTCGAAATCTTCAGGTGAAAACTGAAGCGCTCCGATTGTAACGCTCTAAGTCCCGTGGAACATTGCTTTCCGCGTGCATCCACCGCGCGCGACTGACTCGCTGCGTTGCGGCGGGAGAACTGCAGTACACCCACGATAAAAAATGTGTTTCAGTTTCCACTAGGAATGGGTAGTGGAGGGGCACACTGTAACGTTGACGTCGAAAAAACGCATGAAAAACGAGCCAGGAAACGCTCCAAAAGAGCCCGAAGTTGCCACTTCGAGCGCAGGGCAAACCTCAAAAGCGCAACAACGCCCACCGACGTTAATAAACGAGTGCTCGAGATCGTGAGATGAGCGATGTATTCCAATCATTGACCCCGCTCTTCCCTTCATTCTCAGCTTCTCTCTTTACTCAGGTCAGCTCGCATACATCGGCTGCAGAAGACGGAAGTTACAAGTCTCGGAAAACTCGTCCACCATGTTTCCTTAGCTCAATCTTTGAGGGACCATAACTCCGTTCGCAGAAGGTCTTGTACGATTTCAGAGACATAATTGGAATCAGCATGGGGCCGTTTTCAAGATAATTGGGAAGACAGAGAAACGATTCTCATCGTGAACACTGCCTTAAGTCGATCTCAAGTCCGCTTTGTCGATTTCCTCAACGAAGTGACAGAAAAATGCGTTTTTTTTTTAAATCTTACGCTTTGGGGAACGATAAGGTTTTGTAAGTAAGCGGTCCTGAGTTTGGAGAGCAAAGAGGCCTCTGATTAAAGGCGATGGAACCGGGAAAACTGATTTCAAGCCTTGATAGCTCACGACTAATTATAGGGAGTGGGACCGTCCTATCTAAAGATCCGTCGACAAGATGTGAAGAAGTTTTGAACCAAAGAACACACCCCGTTTTTGAGAAGATTTAGGAAGTTGGTTCAGCTGGATTTCACGTTGACGAATCGCTTCAGGTTGCGGGGAAATTATTGGCTCACCTTTATGCCGATCGATTTATTGGCGACAGAACATTGTCTCCTACGTAGTTACTTCCAGATCGATCTTCTATTCTTTTACAGATCTTTGATGCGTCGGATGGTACCCTAAAAATGGCCGTCTGGATCCTTCATTGCTGCATCGAAAGTGTCAAACCATGTTGGGGGTGCAACTCGACGAAAAATTACTGTGACCTAATGTTTTTGTTTTTACACAAAATACTATAAAATAGATGTTGTAGATAGGTAAGAATGCAAAAAAGAACAGAATCAGCGCGGGCGATGCCTTTGAAATATCCACACTGTTAAGATTCAGAAGGGTTTTCCGCTTTGACGGAGTTCGTAATTTTGGTGCACCTTGTACAATATGGTCAGAAATCGTGAATCCTTTAGATGATTTTCATTGCTGGCTCAGAACCTTTTACCAATAGTTTCTGAGAAATTTTCAATGCTCCGATCAGTGATGGAAAGTTCTGGTTAACGATCTATGGGCATAATTATGTATGCATGCACATAAAGCTTCATATGAATAGCACGTTATGCTATTCATTCATATCTCGTATCTCACATCAATAGGGAACGCAGACAGATAGTACCTCTCGTTTTGAATGGGATCATAATCGATCCAAATAAATAATAAAGTGCACTATTGAGGGTTCGGTGTCGATGCGGATTGGATAGTGGGCCCTCTCTGAAACTTATTCAGTCTCTGTTTGCATTCGCTTTATTTGTGCCTGAAATTTTACGATATCGGGTTTTTATTCTTTTCTTTGACTCATTTATTCTCTTATTCGTACCGGCTTAGAATATCCGAGCTGTACGTAGGAAGAGTTAGAGGAACACTCCGATCCGAGGGTAATATTTGCTATTATGGTCCGGTCGCGATGGGGAGCAACCCTGTCAAGCGTGACATCTGAATTCGCTCAAATAAACGAGAAGAAGCGTGGAGAAAGCCGACCCCAGAAAAGAAAAAAAAAGTTGGGTAACACCCACTGGCGAGCTCTCGATCTCAATAGAGATGAGACGCTCGATGGATTATAATCAGATTCTACGTTCTTACGCTCCTTATTATTCTAGCTGTATATTGCGGTCTGCTCCAGAGCGACTGCGGTGAATTACGGGAAAAACAGGCCCGAAACAGCTCGTCCACGAAATTCAAATTCAAAATCTTCGAGGGACCATAACTTCGTGCGTAGTGGGTTCTGTACGATTCTGTAGGAAACGTTGTGATCAGCGTAAAATTCTCCCTAAGCTGAGCGGCAGAACTGAAAAACGACTCTGAGGTTGGGTTGTGCCTGATAGCGGCCTCGAATGTGCAACCTTTGATAACTTGTGATCATATACCATGCTATAAAAAAGACATTAACTATTCGAAAACATCAAAAATCGGTCTTGAATGTGTTTCACCAAGTGAAATCGTCCTATCTGACATGTTGCTGTCAGATGCCCATCGGTGCAGATGCGGCTGTTCGGCTTGCAGATTCCGAGCTAGCTGATATGCTGGCTTACGGCCAGCGCCAGGCAACGACGAGTGGAATCGGAGTCTTGGCATCTTTGTGATCTTACTATGCACACGACTTGTGGCGTGGTGTGAGCTGGAGCTGTTGTTGTATACCAGACGCACAGGAGGAAGATATGCAGAAAACTGATTTATTTCTCTTCATCTTCTATTCTTTTCTCCTCATCGGGAAGGTAGAGGCGACATTTTGTAAAGTATAGGGTCTTGATTCTTTGTAGGCGTATAATTCCTAAACACTGACTACGTTAATACCGTGTATATCCCAATACGTCAATAGTACGTGCACTTAGATACAATAACATCCATTCTTATGACACAATACAATATCCTGTGAGACAAGCTTAAGCTCTCCACAGGAAACATTGTCCAAATATTCCATACCATGGGGGAGAAAAAAATTCAATGCTTGCCAGAATTATAGCTTCTTTGAACAATGACAAGGTCGAAAAATTTTGCACCCACGCCAAAATTTTGCCTACCCAGGTTTTCCAGCCACTTGGGGAAAATCAGAAAACTTCGAACACCACTGTCGGAAAAATCAAGAATCCCATGTCTCTAATTCGCGGCACAAATTCAGAGTTCAGCACCCTTTACGGTTACATATTTGAGAAAGTGGCCTGAAATTGTGTTTACGTCTCGAAATCGTTATTAAAAACCGTGTGATTTTTTTTTGCGCATGTGTCTACTGTAGTTTGTGAAGGCCTGTAACATGATGAAGTTCATAGAGATTCGCTAAGCTTAGTCTGAGACACACATAAAAATATGATCCGCAAAATGGCGATGTGATTTCCTTCTGTACGCACTGTATGAAACTTGGCAGCAAAATCTCACAAGGGAAGTATAAAAAGCGTAGGTCGGATCTGCCAAAACGACTACTATGGTTAGTATCTCTTCTGGCTCAATAGTAAAAATGCGCAGTACCCCGCCCCGAGCCGCAGTTTCAAAAAAGTTATGAAAGTTGTTTAAGCCTCACAAAAAGGCATTTTTTTTGGAGTTTCAGAAAATTTTCTCGGATTTGGCTCAACAATTGTATGTAGGGGTAATCTAGGGTGGTGAACACGAATCTAGAGTCCATTTGTCGAAATTTTGAGGTTTAGTGTAGGTTACGGTAGGTAACATGTCATTTAGGGGTCAAAACCCACCTAAGTATTTTGAAAATCGACAAACGGACGTTAAATTCGTATTCTCCACCCCGAATAACCTCTGTTTACAAATTTTGAGTAAAATCTGAGATTTAGACCAAACTACCGTATACCCACCGTAATCTATCGTAATCTGCAAAACATCGATAAACGGACTTCCAGATTCGTGTTAAGCACTCCAAATAACCTTCAGCAAATGATTCTGAGATATATCTATCGTAGAAAACCGGAAATCTCGAAAGTGGCGTTTTTCCCTCGAAATTTTCCCCGGTTGGGAAGCTTCAAACGAAATTAGCCGAAAACTTTGAAAAATCGACTATAAACCAGAGAATCGTGATCAGCGCCCCAAAAAACCTAACTGGGAGAATTTTAAGTGAAAACCGGGACATTTTTATAAAACGCTTCCAGAGCCCTCCAATCGGTATAAATAAACGCTCAACCGAAAATCCGTACAAGTCCAAAACGCTGTCAGTCTGGACAGAGTACGGAAAATGTGCCTTCACCCAAACTTTGCTCAGGGGTGTAGTTTTTGGCGCTGAACACATTTATGAGGTCCGTTTCCGGATTTTACGAGCGTTAACGCGCTTTTTGGAAGGTACAAAAAGCACAAAAAGTGAGCTTTTTAAGCTTGTAACGTCCTGGAACCTGCGGCTCGGGGCGGGATACTGCGCAGTTTTACTATTGAGTCACAAGAGATACTAACGACAATAGTCGTTTTGGCAGATCCGACCTACGCTTTGTATACTTCCCTTGTCAGGCCGTTTTCGCTGCCGCTTATGTTCTCAACCACATCTGGGTCGTGACTGGGGTGAAGGCTAGCTGTAATGGAAATTTTGAAATCAAAAGGATGAAAATTTTCCCATCAATTGAAAAATCGCTTCAGAATATGACCGAGAACTCTTACAACACGGTTGGTGTTTCTGCTAAAGAGTCCTTTCAGCTCCGAAAACGGAGATGTCTTCTTGGAGCATGTATCCTTGTGAGTTTAGAGGACTGAATTTTGCTACATATTCATGAATACGGCTTCAATCTTACAATAATATTCTTTTTTTTAGGTTTGTAACTTCATTGCACTCGGCACAATAGCTACACTAAAGGATGGTAGGTTCGTCACAAGGCTTTCATGCATGTGTATGTCAAGTATGTTTAAATGAGATTGTCCGCTCACGCGACCTGCATGCGTGTCGAGCGACCGTTGAGAATTTTAGTATTGCAAGCCTGGTTACATTATTCACAATTCATCGCCTGACACATATTCCCCTTTTTGAGAGTAGAGAAAAAAGCACTTCCCTCATTAAAATAGTGCAATACTTATCAGTGACTGTTCGACTCCTCCGGTAGACGATTTTATCCCCTTTCGAAGAAAATTTTCTTTGTTTATTGCGAACTGTTTGATCCGAGTATGCCCTCTATAAAAGGTCGTAATTCACATCATTCGAGGCGCGAGCGGGGCGCGCGACGCCTCGGCTTCCGTCTGCCCTACTCTCTCTCATTGTCTCTAACCTCCGCTCCGCACCAGCACGTGTAGGAACCAAGTAAAATTCGCCGTTTTATAGCCTGTAGAGGCCTTCCCGTTTTTGTTCAAGAATTGAGTTACAAAGCTACAGTTCAAGGGAATTTCGTAAATTTTTTTCCACTGATTTTCTATGTAATTTCACGACTCAAAGGTTTAAAAGTACTAGTGATAAACATAGAGAAAAATACAAGTACAAAAAGTTATTCAGCGCAGTTAGCGAATCACAATAAATATTTGTTTCCTGCAACCGGGAAGGGGGTAGAATGCTAAGCATTTGAAACAAACAACTTACGTACAGTGCGTCGCATAAGTATACGAACACCCTCAAATTTCATAGTTGGGCAATTCGAACGAGGTTTGAAGCATCGGCACCGGTTTCTATGGTTTCCGCTATGCCGAAAACGGTAGGTCACATTGTAGGAAGGCAAATCGTACAGTTTTTCCTTTTTCGCATACAGAAATTCATTTTTTAGCCGTTGCCTAAGTATACGAACACTTCAGAGAAACGAAATTTTCGCACAAGAGACATACGAAAAAATCCTGTTTCAAGCGGGATAGTAAAGAATGTATGTAGTTGAATGCGTAAGTTATCATCATGCCACGCGGTTCACATCTCTCTTCCGAAGAACAGGCCCAGGCCCGGGCTCTCTACGCCGCCGGTCATGGAGTCCGACAAATCTCTCGGCAAATCGGACGTTCACCAAGCTGCATCTCTTCGTTTCTACGGAATCCGGACTTCTACGAAATGCTTGTTCGCTCTGGGAGGCCTCGGAAGCTCACTGGACACGACGAACGACGCATCGCCAGAAGAGTCTCCAACACAATGGTGTCTAGCGCGACCGTCCGCTCCGAACTCTCGCCGAATGTGTCAAAGGATACCATCCTCCGTTCGATCCATCGCAACGAAAACATTGAAAGAGCCGTAATGAAAAAGGCTCCGCGCTTGAAAGAATGCCACAAGTCGGCCAGGCTCCAGTTATCCCGTTCAAACTTGGGTACATATTGGAGGAAGGTGAGCTGAATCGCGTGCTATCCAATTTCATGGAAATATTTTGAACCCGTTGCTTCAGGTTATCTTCTCGGACGAGAAAAAGTTTAATTTGGATGGTCTGGATGGATCGAGGCACTACTGGCGGGATCTTCGGAAGGAGCCGGCTTTTTTCAGCCGCTGGAACTTTGGCGGAGGAAACGTGATGGTTTGGGCAGCCTTCACAGCAACTGGGACGGTCGGAATAGCATTCGTATCGAATCGTATGGATTCACTTGAGTACCAGGAAGTGTTGGCTTCGCATCTTCTTCCGTATTTTCGTCGTCGGAGACGTCAGGGCTTCCGTTATGTCTAATATAATGCCACTATACACGTCAGCCGATCTACTCTGAAGTGGCTCCGGCGCAACAACGTCGATACTCTGCCTTGGCCAGCGATCAGCCCGAATCTGAATCCTATCGAGAACCTTTGGGGAATCATTGTTCGCAAGATCTACAAGGATGGGAGGCAATACGGAACTGTGGAGTCACTCAGGGAGGCCATCGTGGACGCATGGAACGAAATTGACCAAGGGACCCTCCAGAACCTCAGTGATAGCATGACAGATAGATTGTTTGAACTTATTTCGCGTAACGGTGGTGTAACATCATACTGAAGACTTTTTCCATATGTATTGTTTGAAATTATTCGATAAACTTATGAATTTCCCAAGTGTTCGTATATTTACATATGCTACGGCTAAAAAATGAATTTCTGTATGTAAAAAAGGAAAAAGTGTACGATTTGCCTTCCTACAATGTGACCTACCGTTTTCGGCATAGCGGAAAACATAGAAAGCGGTACCGATGCTTGAAACGTCGTTCGAATGGTCCAACAATGAAATTTCAGGGTGTTCGTATATTTAAGCGACGCACTGTATATGTGGATCGATAAGCATGTAAACATATCAGACAAGTAGTGTTCGAAAAAGTCTTAGCGACGACCGCTCCACTCGTACGCCGACCGCGTGGGGGACAGTCTCATCGAAACAGACTTGAGTTGGGCACGCATTGGTGAAATTCCCGGATTAGTGAGCGAGTGAACCTTTCAGGAATTCTCTCGAAGATGAAATATGCTAACATCACTGCAGGGAATGGTAAGTAAAAAGTGCCACTCGAATTAGGTTCCTATGCAGTCTTTCGTGATAGCTTGCAGAAAGTCGAATGTGCGGCAATAACCTGGGTATGAGCGATCAATTCAGGAAGAGCTTCCTCAATTTCCACAACGAAGCCAGGTATGTCACAGAAAAGCAAGCTTGAGATTCGGCTCGTCGGTACATACAAAACCCTGTTGGTCGTGCATGTTTTACGACATTTCTTTGCAAATATGGAGTAGGTAACTTTTGTTTTAAAGCCTAAAATCAAATTTGAATCGAGAATAGTTGGTGTACATACTTTGAATGCGGATCGACCTGCGGCGCAATCTGAACTCGTGATTATCCTGATATCGCGTCGCGCAGTGGCAACCAGGGATGTGCGGCAAACGATTTTGAGATTTCGGCAATCGGCGAAAAAATCCCAAAAACGGCCGGCAAACGGCAAAAAACCTCATCCCTCAGATTGACCTAAAACTTATTCACATTGCCGCTCTACATTTTTTCCTTTTTTCCAATACCTAGGTCGAAATTCTAATAATTTCGATTCGAAGAGAAAGTTCCAATTGAAGGCATCACATGACCAAAAACAGGACATGTGGGACCTCAAGGAAATCAAGGAAATCGCCGCTCCGGCTCCTACAGGCACCGAAGCGGCACTATAGTGCCGTTGCGGCTCCGCGATCGGTGTCTGCGCTTTAACAAAATAGTACCGACTGCGAGTATTTCATAGGAAATGAGTCGTAATACGACTAGGGGAGCCTACGAGCAAAAAATACACACCTGCGGTGCCTACGTCTTCTTTCAGATAGAGACAGAGAGTATCTCCGTTTTTGCGACCTAGGAGATACGGGATTTACCTCGAACTTGGGCTACTAAACCGGCGAAAATCTCGTGCTACCACACAGAACAATGCAACGTAGTCGACGCGGGTTCATCCTTGCGGGGCCCGTGCGGTTTTAACACGGAACTGCCGCGGTACTGTCGCTGCAATGTCGCGGCGTTGTTGACCCTCAAGACGCTGCAACAGTATCTCCACGGCACAGTGATCATCACCGAGCCGCTGCGGTACTACCGTGGATCTATCGCGGTACAGCCAGGCTTCGCAGTACTTTCTTGGCACTGCCGCGGCTAACTTTTTCAAGGTCCCTGCCCATGTGTGTCGCAAAAGTGCTTCTGTTTCGCACCTAGCTTCCTGCTTCCTTTAGCTACCCCAGAATCTGTCGAAACTCTTAACTAGAAACTAAAGCACTACTTTGGAGATGGACTACCTACCGCGTTACATCCAACAAAGTAAATAGTTTCCGTATGGTCATCAATCAGTTTTTGAGTCCTAGCAGATCAAACGATGGCAGCTCGCTGCTATAATGAATAAAGGGTGGGAGAGGGACTAAAAAACCGTGAAGCCTCAAAGAAGAATACTCACAGCCATGGAGGCACGGTAGATCCAGATAAAGAAATACCGCTTTTCCTTCTTTAGTGCACCATGAATGCCGCGGCACAATGTAATGTGTTGCGTGGGCGGCGATCAGGACAAAGTGCTGTTCATAGAGGCTTCCAGGAAGGCTTGGAGACAGTCAGTTTCAAGGTGAAGCCGAACATATTAATGTCGGAATTTTCTTAACAACATATAGTCATGACTAGCGCGCACGCAAGACGTTTCGCAGCGGGGCGGCGTCCACAAATCGCTGTAAGTACGGGCTCGAACAGAGTTCGCCGATGGGTGGCGCGGCAGCCTGCAATGAAGAATCTGCCATGCGGCACCGCACAATCAATTGTCCTCCTTTGCATGTTACCTTGAAGTACAGTTACAGAGCGTAGGGGCGAGAAATATTTGCTAGTAGTGAATGTTGTAACCTATTTTACCAAAACGTCTATGTTATGCAAGTTAGGCTCTGGTTCACTTCGAGGAAGCACTTTCGACAGCAAGAGGCTGTCGCTTTTTCGTCGGAACCTCCTTATCCTTATCACCAGTTATATTTCTTTAAGAACCACCGCTCCACTGCTAGTGATAAAGGAAATTGAGAGCCCCTTAGATCTGCTCCAGAGTGTGTATCTGCAGAAAATTCGGAATCGGAATCGATCGTAAACGCTTCACTCAGGCGTCCACGCATGCACGTTTGCTTAGCAGAATACATATAGTGAGATTCTGAACAGTTTTTATCTTTTGTCTTGCTCAAAAGTGGCCAGGCGGCGAAGCGGAAAACTGATAAGTCGAAACACCCGGATAACGGTTAATTAAACACCGGATAGTGGGCTCACCCCTAGTGCCTACATGGCCGCGAACATAGACGGCGTTTCCTTTCAATGTTTGGCCGAGTTTTGCCAGAAAAATAACAAAATTTTCGGCAAACGACAAACGGCAGAAAAGTCCCAGAAATGGCCGGCAAACGACAAGCGGCACTTGCCTGGTGGCAACATTCCGGAAGAAGTCACACACCTGCCAAGTGCTAGTTTTCATCACAATAGAACCTAGACGCGCGATGTGATTGCAAGGTTGATCTGTGATCCGCGCAGTTTTGTTCAAGATAAGCAGAGAAGGGAAAAAATGGGTGTGGGCCGCCTACTGAATTTTCATTCATTGAAACTATACGGTTGCTTCTATTGAAGTCAAAGGCAGTGGGCACGATGAAAAGCGTTATCGAAAAAACTAAAAAAATCAGCTTAGATCGAAAACAGGCGAAACATTATGAAGGTATCGCGGTGGAAAACGGGCTAGAATTAGAGCTTCTAGGCCCTTAAGATGCCAGTTCGTGCACACGTGCACAGCGCCGCTCAAAAAGATCGCAGTCTCATGCCGAGCAGTCAAAAATCATCGACACTCAGAGGAAGAAATAAATGCAAATTTACCTAATAAAAACAGTTGAACAAAGAAAGTAAGCACTTCGGTCAATGTTTTTGACTAGATGAGTACATAAATATATTGAAATATAATTTCTAGCCATCTGATGTTCTTGATACTAGAGATCATCGATGCCGATGAAGTGGAGTGGGCTCGTCCACCATGAAAAGACAAGAAAGTTCAGACTTCAAATTTGGCCCAAAACAGCGGTTTTTTCGCGATTTTTTCGCATAGGTTCTACAACTCGAAATCCAAAAAAGGGTTCAGAGAGGAAAAGAAGACAAGCATATTTGATCGCGACCACTGCCTTTAACTATGATCGCCGTGTGATCAATTTGAGCAATACAGTATTACTTGGCTCATTAAGAGCTATTATGAGTACATTGTTTATGTTCAATTATGCGTGCATATAAAGATCGCGTTTCAGGAGCTACATGAACAAGTACGGCTACCAGAACGTCAAAACTTTACCACCGTCAGCGAACATCAGTCAAGTGGTATGTGTGACTCTTAACTGCAATGTGAATATGCAGTAAGATCTGGCGCATTCCTGAGGAGCTCTCGATTTTGATTACCACCAGCGGTGAATGGTGGTTTTGTGCCGATTTCACCAAGAACCATCTCCACGCGATAGCTTTTTCGAAATGCTGCAGAGTTTTGAACCAACTGTGTTCGCTCATACTTTTGGTTGGATGTATACTCAGTCCCATGGCGGTACCCAATTTACCTATACTCAGGAACATACTTAAAGGCAGAGTCTGGGCAGAATTTAGATTTTGGGGTATTTCGCTAAATCAGGGTGCAAGCCATCACATGTAAAGTCTGTCCGAATTGGACTGTTCGCCTACGCGGTCTGCGTGCGGAGTGCACCTTGTGAAAGCAGTTTCTGACGAGCCTCACCAAGACTGGAACCGGTTGACGGGAATGTTATTCAATAAGCGTCCCAAATTTGTACTAATCGATTCACAGGATCGGAAAAAAATGCCTTTCCGACTGCCGCTGGACACGCACTCCGACCGCGGGACGGACAGCCTTATTCGGACAGACTTTATGTATCACCAGGAAATTTGCAAAGACCGCAGGAAAAAAGTGTTTTCTTGGTTTCTTCGGTCTCCAGATGAGGTGTAGTTGAAAATCGCCTGTCGTCTCATAAGCACAACAGTGTGCCCGTCCTCCATGTTTCTCTCCATGGACTGAGTTTTGTTCACAGCGCGCCGTGGAAATCGTCACCCAGCAGCGCCTCGAACGACGTAACCGTCGTGACCCTCCGCATAGCGTCTACACATGCTGTGAGAATATCGAGATTTCCCCAAGCTAGTTGCGAGTACCGTGATTCTTCACTTAGAGACCCTTTTCTCCAAAATTACTGACTCCTACCTTCTAAAACATTCATAGGAGCTCACCGTCCTGATCGACCTATTTACATAACCAAAGTTCTGGGAGAATATTAATCTGACCATTTCTTCCTGCCTTCAGAGGCATCACACACGCGAAAAACTATTTTCTATGTTTCATTTTTTCGGAAGGTTACATTCCTTTTGTAAATGGAAGAGGCAGCGTGCGCGCGGAGGACCGTATCTGGCTTTTTCTTCTCAATCCCATGCTTGAACAGAGTCGAGGTGTGGGGAAACCCTTGAGGTCTCAATGCTTCGTATCCATGACATTGTAACCCTGTGGAAACGGCTCTGTGGGTCCGGATTGCTGGGTCCTGTCTCGATCACCTAGAATGGGGAACAGAACTTGACAGGCACTATAAACTTTCCATGCTGAATATTTTTCAACTCAGAAGATCACAAAAGTCAAGCATGCGTATCAGAAGAGTATTACTTTCATACAACTTTCTATAGCACAGAGGTAAAAAGAATTTACTCATTAAAAAAGTAGGCGCAAATCTATTTGCGACGTTTGTGTGTCACACCAGACACACCAAGGTAGACGCAAGACGTTGAGGTTTATTACTCCGGAACTAGTTATTTCTTGAAATTTGAGAGCTTCGTGGGACCTTTTTGCTATATTCTACTACCTAGTGGGTCTACCTGCGCAAAGTAAAAAAAAATGCGATTTCTCGCGCCTGGGCTTCCTTCCGGCTCGCGTCGCGGGTGTCACCTTTTCCCCTGCCTTTCCCTCACATCGATTAATATAATATTGTGGCTGCACCATACGCAAAATGCTTCCAATCATAATTGTGATATACTTCTATGTTACTCGATCGCGGTGATTGAACCTAGCGACAAGCTTAGGAGACATATTTGAAGGGCCGTATGCCTAACCTTCACGTGGGCACGTTGCTATTGCTAGCCGTAGTGCACCACGCTGCACCAGAAACAAGATGCGTTATAGAAACGTTCCACGAAAGACTTCGAGGAGGTTGACTGATTGTAGGCGCGTACCTGGACTCCATCTTAAAACAGTCTATTGCTTGGATGCTAAACTAAAAATATTTTCAGAACCTTGAATTTGTTTAGCACAATGTCCCGTCTTCAGAAGTACAACTGTGAACTGGAAGCCTTATCTATAAAGTATGTCGAAGATCTATGCAGTGGTGAGGCTTCGCCCCAAGACCTTCAATCAGACCATGGCCTCAATTGGCTTGTCGCCCATCAAGACAAGATCTACGGAAAATTTCACGCCACAAGAAGGGTAACATTCAGATGGAACAAAATCGTGGTTTCGTAATGAGCGAATGAGGTTTCAGGCGTGTCGTTCATGGTGGGACGAGTATCGTCTTGGCGGTAACCTCACTGTCCAGAACTTGAGTCTCCCTTATACAGAGGAGACTTTGAACAAGCATATTCAAAACTTCACACAGGTAAGCGAGAGGTTTAGATAAGAGAATCTGTTCAAAAATAAGCCCTCCTCGCAATACTATTTTTATTGGCGACACGAAATAGTGCACCAGGGATGAGATTTGACAGTGAGTGGGCACTGTGAGGTGGCGTGATAGTTTAAAGGCATCGTTCGCGATGAATTTCGATTTTGAGTTCTCCATATATATTGGAAGCTCTACGTCCCTATATGACAGCTACCTCGTCTGCGAAAGAATCACTGAAAACTATTTTTTTCGGACCGAAATACTCTCGATCGACTTTTGAAAAAGGAAGAGTCGATCGCCAGGAATCGCTGTGTGGACCTATGATCTCACGATCAAATGAAATTCACCCTTCTTCCAGGAGATTTGTGGGGAAGGACAGGTGAACCGATGTAGGTGTAAAAGTCAGCCTTCACGTAATCGTTACGTATATTCCATCAACTTTCCCTCAGTTGTACTGGATCAATTGTTGATCACTTACTTATACAATGGCTGACAGCAAGTTGTGTTATGACTGACGGAGTGCCGGCCCCTTTTGACGGAATTTTGGGCATTCGGAATCATATATCCTCACAATGAAGCGTTTTTCACCCAAGAAACTCTCCCTACATGCTTAGATGGGTCCAGCTAATCACTCAAACCCATAAAACGGTGAGACGTTTTCAGCGCGTACGATGCCTTTAAATGTCGCGGCTCCATTCCAGCAGTGTTCCGCTGAGCTATGTTCTGTCTTTATTGAAGCGAAACTTCGGTACGCAGTTGCAGACAACCGCAATCTGCTAATCGTGCTGATACAGTGGATTCCGACCATGATTGATCTTTGTCTTGGCACGATTATCTTCGGACTGCGAGCTACATCAGCGGTGGTCTGCACCTCTGGACCGGAAATCCTCGCTGCTAAGGACAGCATAGCGAGAACCTGAGGTCTCCGGAAAGTCCGGGCATGACTGGGACGGTATTAAAGAGTCGAATGAGAGAGCCAGGATTAGACAAAAAACACATACTTTAAACACGATACTTTAGGTAATCTGGGCGAACACAACGCAAATTGGTTGTGCAGTGAAGAAGTGCAACGTGCTCTACATCGCTATTTGTCTGTACAGTCCACGGTAATGAGGCTCACTCCTACAGTTAGATCCGTGGCTTGCGTCCTCAAGAAAAAACATTTAAATCTCACCCTCGGCTGGCGCGATGGTAGCGTGCTCCGGCTCGCTAATCGATTCAGGCCGAGAGAAGAGCACGGCTGTCAGCTGGAGATTTAAACCGCTGCGCCAGCCGCGAGTGAGATTCGATTGTTTTCTCTTGAGGAGGCAAGCCACGGACCTACATAACTGTATTTCTTTACGGGTCTTCTTCCTCTGCCCATGAATAAGCGAAATCTTTCCAGCGGAAACATCGTTGGGCATAGAATCTGCAATCTACAGCCACCTAAACCGAAGAAACTTAAGAACTGTAATGGCAAAGACTGCGTCAAGAAGCCCAAGGATAGCACAACTGACCATACCAAGAATTCAGCAGTGAACAAGACAACTGAAGAGAAAAAAGAGAAGGCAAATAAAGCGTAATATCCACTTGGTGCCTATCATTGTACAGAACAAATCCTCGTTTTTAGTTTCATAATGACCCCCATTAGCTTTCACTAAAGGGTGTTTGTTGCAATGCCAAAGCTTTCACTGCGTTATAGGCAGCAAACACGCTAGCAAAAGTGGTTGGGATGGGGGCCCCAACTGGGTCATACGGCTCCTAATATGTAGAACGCTCACGTGTTTTTGACGCTGGAAGCGTCAAAAACAAGTCAAAATGATCGTGCTTGGGCCTTATCTCACCAGTAAAACATACTGTCGTGAGCAACACAGAAATTTCGTGATCTCAACGAACTTTTTGTCAAAGGAACAATCAGCGAAACTCAGTGTAGGGAGTGGCTTGCCCGTTTCAGATCAGGTGATACGAGCTTGTAGGATAAGCTAGGAAGAAGTCGGTCTTCGGATTTCGACGATCAGGCTCTTCTAGCAGCCGTTGAAGATGACGAGGGCCTGACAACACGGATGCTGGCTGTAAACTCCAATGCCAGTCAATCCACGGTCTGCCATCCCAGAAAGCTTGGAAAAGTGTGGAAAATTGCTAGATGGGTCCCCCACGAGCTCTGCGATAACTATAGAGGCGATCGTTATTGCTGAAAAGACTTGTTGAAAAAACGCTGGGTAATTATGTATCAACCCGATAGTTTTTGACGCTTTCAACAAAGTTAGCGTTCTGTTACAAGCTGGAAAAGCCTGCCGATCTTTCTACCTGGACCATTCTGTCAGTAGCTTCGCTGTTTCGACCGTGCAGCGGTGCAACTCGTCCACTTGCATTACGATAAAATTGATATGATTTTTGAGCGTATATATTTAATTTGTATCAAAATGCTTTGATGACATTTTTGCGCATAGTTGCTTCAAAATATTTGCTCAATTTCTAATAAATAATTCCTTCGAGTTCACCATATTTTTCATCTTCTCAATATCATGCTTGGAAAACAACAATGTTACGTGGAGGTGGAAAAGTTTATTAGGCTTGTTGGGATATTCTTGTACTTCGTGGACCTACCTGTGCATGAGCAAGAGAAAGTATTGTATCCTTTTTCAGGTTTGCGCGGAAACTTTGTCTTTAAGCTTAAATTGCTCCTCGATTTTATCGTTTTTTCTAAGCTGTTTCCGGATCTTCCATCTTCTACAAATTCGCGAAATTGTCGCGAAGTAACATAGGATCGAATATGGAGTCAACGGGCGCCAGTCCGCTTATTTTATGCGCGGCCAGCTCTGAATCTACTCTCATCTGTTGCAACTCGATTGAGTTGAACACGGCAATGAAACGGATAGATCCTATCTTTCGACAATTCCCAGAAATTCTTTGCAGAGCTAATCTCCATAGCGAGCGGAGCTTGTTGTACCGGTGCTTTTCCTGTAGGAGCTTCACTAGTATCTTTTGAAATGTGCTCCCATTCTATTGAAGTCCATAGGACAGGCCAGTATATGTAGTAGTTAAGTAATAATAATATTAATAATAAATTATGATGAAAACTGAAAAAAAACGAATACTCAATTAATCAAGAAGCAACGCTCGATCCAGCAACACTTTCTTAGCGAACCTCTTGAATGATCCAAAATTGGTGGGAGAAGGAATTATAGCACTTTTCAATGCTACATATTTCGAACCAGCCCTGATAGTGAAAGAATGAGCTCTCGTATTGGATTTCAGCCTCGGATACCATATGTTGTACTTGATTCTTCTTGTTCTTGAGGAAACGAGTTTATAGAACCTTGAAGTCTTGATGTTGATTTTCCAGGGCAACATTCAGGAAACAAAACCCTTTTTGAGGACGAAGAACTCAAACCAGGAAATTTGTTTCTGATTTTAAACCCTGGTACTCCAGTGTGAAAGAAACCATTGAACCTCAAACTGAGCTTACTCGTGTTCTCTTCTAAACTCTTTCAATCATCAGTATATCCTTTCTCAGGTGAGGGAAAATACTGCTGTGCCACATTATACTATAGGTTTTGTATGCCCACTTCCTTATTCTTGATGGAAAGTCCTCTGAATATTCGGTATGTTTTCGTGATCGCCTTTCTACATATTTGTTTACAGTGATCCGTAAAGTCCAATTTCCTATCGTAGCTAAAGCCTAAATCTGTGACCTTACTCACTTCCTCAATTGGAATCCTGTTCAACGCATAATCAGAAGAGATAATCGATCATTCCACTCCTCATAAATTTAGTCTTGCTCCTCATATATGCTCCTTATAAATGCTTACGTAAAGTTCATGAAGATGGTTACGAAACGCTTTCTGCGACAACTTCTTCCCACTAGAAGCTGACGAAGAGCTGAACTTTGGATGCTGGAGTCAAGGCCCTGTCTTCCGGTCTGTTCGTAACCTCTAGCCTGTTGCGATGCCGCTAAAGGGCGGTCTGACTCACACTCGTAGAGATTTTCCAAGTATTGGTAACAGAATGATTCCGCCAACAACAACACAGGATTGGATTACATCACATGCTGATCGCTTTCCGCGTTGACCTCATTATTTTTTATTACTTTTCACAGGCTCTGTCGACTCTTCGATCGTCGCGGACAATGCATGCACCCTCATGATCCACTCTACTGAATGGTTAGAATTCAGAGTCTTTTTTGTGGGTCTTCGTGGTTTTTGAAAAACAAACTGTTGCAAGCTAAATTTTTTAGCTTGCAACACTTTGTTTTTCAAAAAAAAAAGGAAAAACATCACGAAACTGGCTTTAGGGGCTGTGCTCACAAAGGTATGTGGTTACCAAGTTTCGACTTACTGGTGCTTATTCTAACTATAAGTTCCCTTGTGGTAGAAATGTATCTATGCTTTATCCTCAATCTTGTTTTCCCTGCTTATTTCTCAATGTTGTTTTGGCTGTGGACGTGTCAAAATTTAGTCAGCGCCATAGATAGTCAGCTGAAGGTTACTTGTGATTTGAAAGACCTTCTTTTGGTCAGAGGATTCAACCTGCGCGTCAGTGATCTTACGCTTGAGTGTAATATTTCATTCGAACGCTCAACCAAAGAAAAAACTTTATCTCATAGCGTTTATCGCTACCAGAAAAAACTTTTGACTTGTTTTGAACTTTATACCAGAATGTCTAGTGAATTTCGAAAGTCGAAAATCCTCGGATTACCCTCGTTCTCTTCTTTCTATCAATCCGTTCAACTTTAGAGAACAGTTTATAGAACTTTGGCCCCTGTGAACACACAAGCGAAACGGGTGCACGGATTATATTCAATTTTGCAGTGCTTCAGAAGTAAAAAACGACAATTCCTCCCACATCGTTCTTCACGCTTAAGCGATGTGAGCAGCACCTCGTCGAATGATTTTTGATTGGTCAACTGTGGACCATTTTCTCAAAATTTAGATTTTTACTTTCTTTGAAGGAAAAATCGATAATTTCCCAGGTGGTTATCACCAGATTTTGCACTGTCTTTAAAGGCAGCCTACACGCTCGTAAACGTTTTTGGGATAACAAGGTGAATCGAACTGTATGGCTTACAACATAATGCCTACGCGTTTAGAAGCGCCAGAAACGACCCACAGTGCCGTTAAAGGAGTAGCAAGTTTGGCCCCGCCCGTATTTTCACGCCCCTTGTAGGTATTTGACCATTAACTCCAACACAGAATTGCTGGATCATCTTCGCCGTCAGTGACGTAGGTGGTTCTTTTGTTAGGCAACCCACCAACAGTACCGACGATGAAGATGACCCAGCAACCTTTCATTGGAAGAAAATAGCAAATACATGGGACGTGAAAATACGGGCGGACCATACTTGCTACTCCTTTAACGGCATTGTGGGTCGTTTTTGACGCTTCAAAATGCATAGGCGTTGTGTTCTGAGCCATACTATTGTATTTCCGTAATAATCTAAAATACGTTGACGAGCGTGTACGCTGCTTTTAATGCACAACTACGAATTGGGTGCTTCAAAGTCATTGGACCATGAGGATACGCATGATAGAAATAGTATTTTTTCGAAAGTTTGCGCAAAATGCAAAACAGCTCCCTGCAGAAATTAGGTTTGGAACAAGATATACAGTGCGGTCGGCTGCCAAGGGTAAAAAGGCGGCGGCGGGCGGGGGGCGCCGCTGTTCTTGTGCGGCGTCCGATTCAGGAACGGTTTACCGCGTTTAGCGACTTCCCCGGTTGATTCTTGTTCTGTGACACATTCGAGGCAGCCGTGCGATTCAGCCAAAGAAGTTTGAAGAAATTGCGGAAAGTTTGAATTTTTTTCGAGAAATTGAACTGAAAGGATGACGAGTCTTCAGAACCTCATAAAAATTTTCAAAACAACGGCTTATGATCCAAGAAAATTGTAAGTGATTCAAAACATGCAGTATACCGTGTGTAAAACATTTTGTCAGAAAACTGCGAGCTGGAAATGAAAATACTCTGGATGAAAATTACAATACAGCACTGCAGAGCCCGATTGAAATCAATTTTCGGCTCAGACAGGTCTATGCTGATTGAAATGCTATAATGCTGTTTTGAATGATTTATATGCAGAACTACGAATACACCGAAAAATTTTCTGGCTGAACGGGCATTTTTGAAAAAATTCTAAAAACTAAAAAAAACTTTTTTTTGGAAATTCAATGTCTATTTAAAGACCCTAACAAATTCACTTCTTTGTTTTGATTGGTGCTTTCTTTAGAGCTAGGTAAGTGACACCACCAGTGAGTTATCTGGTCATTTTTGATAGCTGATTTCCAAATTATCATTTACTCAACATTGTTCCGCGAGACGTGACCAGTTTTTATGAAGTCCTCGAGTGTATAGCTCCTATAAAAAAGATTTTCCGAAGAAGTTAGCTATGAAAAAGTCCAAGTGGGCATCAGTAAAAAATAGCAGAATATAAGAAACACGAAAACGAGAAAATTTGTTTTTTTTTTGAAATTTCGCATTTTTCGTTTTTTTTTCTGTTGCGTTTCAGCACTTATTAAAAAGCTCCACTGTGCAATGCAGCGATGATAACTCTGCTTTCTGATGAGAGCACCCATTTCTACATTATAAATTAGTTTGAGGCCAAAATATAGAAGAATGGGTGAGAAATTTGTTTTCAAAAAGTGCTTCGCGCTCACTTTAGTGGCATTTCTTTCATATCCAGGTTTATCTGGATTTATGAGAAGAAATGGGTTATGATACTCCAGCAAAAATTCATACACGCTTCAGTGAACATTTCTGAAACCCATGTAGAAGTTTTCATAGAAAACGATTCAACTTCGGTTTTGCAAAAAATAATGATATCAAAAGTTCAATATTTGCACCGACGTCAAACAATTCGTATTTAAGCTTTACCAACGCGCTTGTCACATATAAAAGAGAAAAAGGATTGCGATTGAGCCTCACAGTGTGAACGAGAATACCTAAGTGGTCATGAAAAAATCAGGAACCAAACTCAGCTGTTCATGCTCAAAACTATTTTCCTCAGAGTATATTGATCCCAAATCATTCCATATCTTGATAATGAAGCGAAACGCTCTAACGCAGAATACTAATGAGCCAAGCCTCTAAATAGGCAACAAAGAAAATCTCAAAAGTAGATGCGAAAAATTTAGATTTTTTCGTTGATGGAATTCTGAGCTCGTGGTCCGATCTGGGCTCATTATTGACAGATGACTGTCATTAGAGTGAAGTCGACGAAATCCGTGCTCGCTCACGAAAAACCCAAATACCATTTCTTCTTACAGAAAAAACTCGTACGCCAATTTTTGTTCAAAATGTGATTCGGAGAGGGAAGATATGCGCAGAAAACGACCAACGTTTTCACAGAAAACAAAATTTGAAAAAGTATGAATCCTATGATCCGGCAACGATTCTTTCACGCTGGTGTACAGATGCGAATATGTAGGTTGTGGCAAATATCATGGCTTCCTTGAATGTGCCCTAGATTCCTCCTGGCATTGGGTTGTAGTGCCCTGACACGTCCAACTGGAGGTGCGAAGTCCGTAATTACCCGGACGAGGGCATATCGATGCCAGCAGGAATCTAGGGCACATTTTGAAGAGCTATGATATTTGCCACAACCCACATATTCGCAACTGTACACTAGCGTGAAAGAATCGTTGCTGGATCAGCGGATTCATATTTTTTCAAATTTTGTTTTCTATGAAAACGTTGGTCAATTTCTGCGCACATCTTCCCTCTCCGATTCACATTTTGAACAAAATTTGGCGTATGAGTTTTTTCTGTGAGAAGAGATGTTATTTGGGTTTTTCGTGAGCGAGCACGGATTTCGTCGACTTCACTCTAATGACAGTCATCTGTCAATAGTGAACCCAGATCGGACCATGAGCTCAGAATTCCATCAACGAAAAAATCTAATATTTTCGCATCCACTTTTGAGATTTTCTTTGTTGCCTATTTAGAGGCTTGGCTCATTACAAATTTGTGTGTGAGCGTTTCGCTTCATTATCAAGATATGGAATGATTTGGGATCAATATACTCTGAGGAAAATAGTTTTGAGCATGAACAGCTTTCCAAAAAAAGTTTTTTTCAGTTTTTGGAATTTTTTCAAAAATGCCCGTTCAGCTAGAAAATTTTTCGGTGTATTCGTGGTCGTGCATATAAATCATTTGAATCATCATTATAGCATTTCAATCAGCACAGACCTGTCTGAGCCGAAAATTGATTTCAATCGGGCTCTGCAGTGCTGTATTGTAATTTTCATCCAGAGTATTTTCATTTCCAGCTCGCAGTTTTCTGACAAAATGTTTTACACACGGTATACTGCATGTTTTGAATCACTTACAATTTTCTTGGATCATAAGCCGTTGTTTTGAAAATGTTTATGAGGTTCTCAAGACTCGTCATCCTTTCAGTTCAATTTCTCGAAAAAAAATTCAAGCTTTTCGAAATTTCTTCAAACTTCTTTGGCAGAATCGCACGGCTGCCTCGAAAGTGTCACAGAAACAGAATCAACCGGGGAAGTCCTTAAACACGGTAAACCGTTCCTGAATCGGACGCCGCACAAAAACGGCGGCGGCCGCCGCCCGCCGCCGCCTTTTCACCCTTAGCAGCCGACCGCACTGTAATTCAGACCTCATACGGCTCAAATGTTCTATGATCTCAAGCAGCCCTGAAGGATAGGCACTCTTCGTATTTAACTTCAAAAAGCGGGACGAGCGATGGACTATGGTGTCGTTTATAGGTACTTTCGCCGCTGAGCGGCGCGGCGAATAGCTTTTCTGTAATATCGATCGTGCCGCGCTGAATGACCAATGTTGGGTAAATGCTTTTCGCCGTGTCATTCAGCGGCGGAAGTATAAACAGAGCCTATAAAAGCTTCCACCACGCGTCACGCGCGAGAGGCGCGGGAGAGAACGGTGAAATCTTCAGCGTCAGAGCATGTCGTTTATCTTGCTGGGTTGTAGGATTGTGCTAGATGGAGTAGAATAAAACTGTCAATCGAGCTATGTGAAAGAGGATAGAATAGGCATGCCGGTTTGAGCAGCGTAACCACTGCTGCCTAACTAGAGTATGTTGAACCCCGAATCCTCTCTGCATTCGCTAGTTGCAGTACATGCTGCTGATAATGAGGGAAAACCCATTCACGACCACGTGTCCCACCGGTGGAACACGCTTTTCAAAAATCAAATTCTCTGCCACAAGGACGAAATTTCAAGCTTTCTCATGTTCAATGTATTAAACTATCCTAGACTTGACTACGGAAGTCGTGGTCCGTCGGCATCTCCCCTCTAGCGAAATTTTCAATTTTTTCTGAAAGTAGTTGGGGCTCAATACGAAAAATCGTTGCAAAAACATTTTTTCGAGTTCTTTTTTGAGTTCTTTTTTTTACAGCCGTATCTTAGCTTGATCCCGAAACATCGATCTTCCTTAATTTAATTTTTTTTACTTACCATGACCAAATTTACACGATGCAAAATTTGAAATTAGATAGCCGGTTTGTGAATCGCATTCAAAGAAACTCCTTTAAAAGCGGTGTTCACGAAGAAAAAGTTGCACGTTTTCTTTGGCTAAAACGCAAGCTTTGGGTCACTCTGAGAAGTTCGAGAACTGAAGTGCGACAAAAAACGGCCGGTGAGTGAAAATCTCGTGAGCCAGCCAACCCGTACGGCCACTCCGCCCACGTCCTATAACAGTTGTCCTGAATTCGTCAGATGAGCGATGGTTTCCGATCAAAAGCCCTGTTCTTCCCTTCATTCTCAACTTTTCTCTTTACTCAGGTCAGCTCGCACACATCGGCTGCAAAAAACGGGAGTTACAAGCCTCGGACAGCCTCGGCTGCCGAGATGTCGTACGTTCGTGCTGTGGCAGTGTGGAGGAAACAACATCACCTTCGTGCAAACCGACGTCACTCCCTCCACCGAGAGGGTTTTCGTCATGGTAGAGTCGCTGGCTGGCCCCAGCTCTCCTGAAGATTCTACTACAAAGGGCTGGCGTCGAGAGGAATCCTGGACCTGTGCAGAAGTATCAATGTGCCACCTGCAGCAAGAAAGTCAACTGGAATGCAACAAGCGTCCAATGCTTTGGATGCCAAAGGTGGGTGCACTTCTCCTGTCCAGGTCTCAGTTCTGTGAGGCATCACAACTCATTCGTCCGTTGTGTTCTGTGCTCCGCCCCCAGCAACTCTGATTCCTTATTCACCAACCGCCCCCTCTCTATTGTACATATAATTCTTAACGGCCTTCGTACCAAATTGTCGGAACTCTCACTCTTCGCACGTACTCATCATCCGGATGTTATTATGGTTCAAGAAACCAAACTCTTTTCTCTACCACTTATCCCCAACCAAAGATTCCAGGCTACACTGCCTATCACATCCCAAGGACAGCTCTTGGAGGCGGAGTTTCTACGTTTGTGCTTTCTAACTTACCTTCTCATCTAATTCCAAATGTTCCTAAGGACGGTACTCTCGAGTGCGTTCCCGTTCACCTCCCTCTTAAAACTCCACTATCTCTATTTAATATTTACATCCCTCCTACCACTTCTTGTCCCCCAACCTACAACCCCATACCTCTTCTTAAGCAGTTGCATGACTGCTCTCTCTCCCCATCAGCTGTCTTTGCAGGTGACTTCAATGCTCACACGTTCTGTTCTGCGCTTGAGTCCGACGCCAGAGGGGAAGACGTCGAGGAATGGGCTGAGGAGTGTGATCTGGTTATCCTCAACGATGATCAGCCTACTCGTCTCCTTCCTACGGCCGGCCTTCTAGCCCGGACATCTCCCTCGTTTCATCCAATCTTTCTAATTCTTGCACATGGTCCACTTCCACAACTCTTCCCAGCGACCACATTCCCGTCTTTCTCCATATTGATCTCTCAAACTCTCTTGCCCCTTATACTGGTATTCGTCAACGTTCTTATCTCAATTTAGGCCTTGCTGACTGGGTCCTGTTCAGAGAGGTTGCGCTCCGCCAGGCAGCTGAGTATCCATGGAATGGCGATGTGCACCAGAAAGAGCATCACATATCTGACGCCATCCGGAAGGCTACAAAGCGGCCATACCTGAAGGACGTGTGGAAAGTTTCTACCCTAATGTCACCAGGAGATTCTACAGAAGATCAGGACAAGAGATGAAAAGAGAGCTGAGAATCATTTGGACCCTGAGGTGGCCAAGCTGGATGAAGAGATAAGAAAGGATCTGGACAAGCACAAGAAAGACAGTTGGGAGAAGTTCACTGAAAGGTTGAACTTTAAAACCGACGGAACAACTGCGTGGAAAGTATTGAGGAAGATATCTGGCAAAGTGCGTCCTCGAACTCTACCATAGAGTTCGATAACAGCGTCTTCAAATCAGGAGAGGCTGCCGCATATGCTCTTGGCAAAAATTTCTTCATCACACGTACCAAGCGTGGCTTACAAAACAGAGTCACGGTAAGAGAACTAAGCTGTCTGCCGCTGATGAACGCCACTGAGGCCTTTACTCCTGCTCAGGTGGAGAAGGGCTATCAAGGAAATGCGGAACTCGAAGGCTCTCGGACCTGATGGTATCTCAGCAGCCATCTTGAAGAAGCTTCCCACGGAACTTCTACCGATGATCGCAGATATCATAAACACTTCTTTCCGAACCTGCACTCTACCAAGCATGGAAGACCGCCAATGTGATACCCTGACTAAGCCAGGCAAATCGCAAAGAAGCACGGTGAAGGGCTATCGCCCTATTAGCCTGTTATCACCGATCGCGAAAGTAGCCGAAAAGCTAATCGTAAGGGACCTGGCAGAGCAGAATGAGGCACAGCAACATCAACATGGGTTTGTGAAAGCTTCACTCCACCACCACTGCCCTTCTGGAGATTGTCAGCTATGCGGTCGATGGGTTCAATTTCAGAAAGCCTCTTAGAACAGTGGCCGTTGCCCTCGATCTAACCAAAGCATTTGATTCTGTTAACCTAGGACTTTTGTCCGAGAAACTATTGAAGTGCCCGCTGCAACCGTGGCAGAAGCGTTGGATAGCAGCGTTTACGAAAGGTCGTCGGGCCAAAGTGCTATTCCAGAATCACGTCTCCGATAGTATACCTGTAGCAGCCGGTGTGCCGCAGGGTGGAGTTTTGTCACCTGCCCTCTTCAGCCTGTATATTGAAGACCTACCCGAGCCTCCTGAAGACATAAAAATTGTTGCGTATGCCGACGATATCACCATCATGTGCCGTAATCGTGACATACAGGTAGCCGCAAACAAGATCAGCGACTATCTCGTCGAGCTTAAAAACTTTCTCGATAGTATGATGCTCACAGTTTCCGCGGCGAAGTATTCTGTTTCGGTATTCACATCTGACCCTAAGGAACACAGCGCCCAACCTGTTGTCAGGTGGGATGGTGACCTCTTGCCTACAGCGCAATTTCCTAAACTGCTGGGCCTCGTTTTGGCCCATCGTTCAAGTTTCAAAAAAATGCTGAACAGAAGCAGGCAATTATCAGGGCAAAGCTTAATGTGTTGAGAGCTCTAGGAGGAACGTCCTGGGGTGGCAGCAGAGAGACAATCTTGATGACATATCGAGGCTATTTTGCAGCCTGCATTGCAGTATGCTGCACCTGTCTGGCAGCACATCGTGTCGGACAGTTCCTGGACTAAGATGCAGCGAATTCAGAATGCTGCACTACGAATAGCCACTGGATGTGCAAAAGCTCACCGATTGAGCACCTTCACGCCGAGGCCCGTATCTTGCCAGTGAAAGAGCATTGTCAGCTCCAGGCTCAGCAGATGTTTATTAATGTCCTTAAGCAACCTAATCATCCGTCGAGAAGACTATTAAATCCCGTGAGAGAGAGATCGATCAGAGTGCCGTTTGCCGATGCTCCGAACAAAGTGAATGTACAGAGATGGACCGACTCGAATCAAGAACGGCTTCGTCTCTTACGCGCGGAGCACACCCGGTTTGTGAAGGATCATCTCGCCAAAGCGGCCGTCAACCCTATTCTCGGTGATGTGCCGCCCAGGGTATGTGATACCGAGTCCGAGCTCGGTAGGCGCGCCAGGTGTATCCTCGCTTCGTTGCGCTGCGGACATTCTCCATTGCTTATGTCTTACCTGCACAGGATCGACATTAGTCAGCCTGACGTGTGCCCGGACTGTGGAAACCAAGGCCACGACACTAAACACCTATTTGACTGTCCGAAGAAGCCAACAACACTCACTACAATAGACTTGTGGACGAATCCAGTGCTGGTAGCCCAGTTTCTCAACTTGTGACGAAACCCCTCTCAGTGGCTGCAAAGAAGAAGAAGAACAACTCGTCCACAATGCTTCCCCTGCTGAATTTCGAGGGACCATAGCTCCATTTTCAGGGGCCTTGTTCGATTCCAAGGAAATCATTGAAGTCAGCAAGGGACCGTTTTCAGGATAGGCGGAAAAAAGGAAAAACGACTTTTATTGTGAACACTGCTTTTAAAGGCAGTGTCCACGATGAAAACCGTTTTCCAGTTTTTGCGTTTAATCGGACTAGTGGGTCTTCACAAGGTCATTCACAAACTTCGGAGTTCTAAAATTGCCTCCGAATGAAGTTTTCGCCACCTCAAAACGGCTTCCTGGGTTAGGAGGCTGGCCTTTGGGTCGATCCTTTGTTACAATTAAGAAAGGAAAACAAGCGGTTATCAAAAGAATTCATCACGTTTAACACGTTTACTTAATTGAACAGTTCACTCCTCCGAACCGGTCAATCCTTCTAATGTCAGAAATGAAACGTCACAAAAGCGATCCTGTTTTGGTAAAGAAAAGCGGTTTCCGGGCATTTTTCGCTGCTCTTTCTGGCACGAGTGTCTCAGTAGCAGGGGTGTGCGGCAAAGGAATTTCAAATTTCGGCAAACGGCAACGGCAACGGCAAACCCCAAAAATGACCGGCAAACGGCAAACGGCAAAACGGCAAACGGCAAAATCTGTTTATGCTATAATACACCAACATTTGCGTAGAAGGAAGGGTTGCCAACTTCAGATGGAGTTTCGGGATGCAATTTTAATATGTTCTAGGGGAAGCACAGTGTTCCAGTATACCAAGCTCAGAGTCTGCTGAACCCTCAGGCAGTCACTAAAAAGGTGAAAATCTGATCAAGGCCAAAACGGTTCGGCCGAAGAGAGTAGAGCCGATTTAACGATTGAATTACCTTTAGATGTATTCAAAATAGATGTAGAAAATTTTGGTGTATTGATTCTGATTAGATCAGAAACTATGCATTGTTGCCCAATTTCTGATCTGTTCTGAACATACACAAAGGTAATTCAATCGTTAAATCAGCTCTACTCATTTCAGCCGAGCCGTTCTGGCCTTGTTCCAATTTGGACCTTTTTAGGGTCTGCCTGAAGCATTTAGTAGATTTTTATGTATGGGATATTGGAAAACTGCCCTCCCCCTAGAATAGCTGCCCTCTATCTGATGTAGGCAACCCTTTCTTGTTAGTCGTGTCGTATTCCATGCAATATCTGCCAGTTACTATGAGCCTGACGTTTCAATGGCCTTCACAGGAAGAAAAGTCTTATTAATCAGAAGCTGCTTGAAAGCCTCAGGTTAACAGGAGTCACTACCAAGACCAACACGGCTGTAAGCTTCTCCATCGCCGGCGATAATTCTGTTGATTCCTCTCCATTTGAAGTTTGCGTACAAATCAATGCTAGAGATTCAAAAGATGGGCGTCTTCTTGAGCAGCGCAAAGTGTTACTGGTCCGCAAAGGATTTTCTGAAAGGAGCCTGCGGCCAGCGCGTCCCAGCCTAGTCGATCCGGGGAAGATCAGCGAACCGTAAGCAAGCTTGTTGCGATGGGAGTGTGCGCCGACCGAAAGAGTGTGGATGATACAGGTACCACAATCAGGTGCGAATAGAAGGGTGAATACGAGATGATTGGTCGGAATTGATGGCCAGACAGTTCACACCGCGATCAACAGCGCGCGGTTTAGGTTATAACCGGAGTCACAAATTTTACTGTTAGTAGCAAGTAGTAGGCTCAAGGATTTCAATTTCGCTCATTTAAAACTACGATTGAATGGTTACCCTTGCGAAGCTACAGGAATGGAGTGAGACAAGTTTAGTTGAACGCAGCGCTCACGATAAAAGCAGCCTTCGAATTTTCAATTCAAGAGCTCTGAGGGGCATGTTGATCGAATGCACAGAATGAGGGGCGTTTTACTGATATGTACATGCGACGAGCGCGACGGTAAGTCTGCTGCGCTGACTTCGTCGCTGGAGCGCCGCGTGCAGTAGCCAGCTGGACTGCTCTTGGGCTCTTTCCTTTCTACGTATTCGGCTCACAAGCTGGCACGTGGCCAATTACAGTCACAATGTCGGCTAGACACAAGCAATAAATTTGTCCCAAAACTTGAGTGTGGTTTACTCGCCCCACTCACTTCCTGTGGCTACCGAGGAAAAGGGTGGAGCGAGTACACCACGTTCAAGTTTCGGGCCGTATATTAGTGGTTGCTCGTTTTGAGCCGGTTTCCCACACTGTTGTTGCAATGGGCCTGTAACCCTTGGGTTTCTGGTGAAAAATTGAATGCGGTTTTAATCGTTGCCTTCGAAGATTTTAAATTTTTTCATCTTTACACCATTTCCTAGCAAACCCTGGTCTGCCATTAAGTCAACCTTTCATTTCAGCTAATGATCTCGAAATCGAAGATATCATTGACCACTGCCTTTATTGACCGCCTTGAATATTGTTCAACTTTTAAAAAGCCGGACAAAGTGTTTGCAGAACTGATAATTTTCCTGTCCCAATTATTACCATCAGCCAACCAACCGACGAAAAGTGGGCCTATATACACAAATTCTCCACTGGTTCATATGTCTAAATAGGGCTACTTTTTCGCTATAGCTTTGATATGACTTGGTTTTGTATTCTTAGAACTTGCAGTGATCGGTATGCCTCTGAAAAAGGTTTTTTTTGCAGTTTTGGCGCTCCTAAAGACACAGTACACCCTCAGATATGAATTTTGAGATTTTCATGTAATTGTGTAGAAGACTCCTCCTGTATAACACGTGCCAAGTGCGAGATCTCAATTCCTCCAAATAAGTAAGATATAAGCGACCACCACAGGCCCGTCCCGCTAACAGACCTTCGAACTCGATAGCGGCTCGATGGATGGATGAATTCAAACAAGTCGTCGTTCTTCAGATCATTGCTGGATTGTCTCCATATCCTGGCTCGCTCTCGCGCAACGATTGCAAATGAAGAAAAATACAGACCTGAGACAACTCGTCCACCAATTTTTCACCTCAAAAATCAGGCATCTTTATGGAGCCATAATTCTGTTCAGAGGGGTCTTGGACGATTCCAGAGATATCACTGTGATCAGTGAGTGACTCTCTCCAAGACAAGCATGAAATCCGAGAATTAATTTCTTGGGTGTCCTGTGCCTTTAAAGGACTAAGAATTTGATGATTAAAAAAAGACATCTGGAAGCTCCCAAACATTTTAGAACTCAAACGAACTCCTCTGATTACCCAGTCAAGATGTTTTCATAAGCTACCTACTGAAAGGGTACAATTATACATTGAATGAGCCGGAACCAGGAGCTGGAACTAGTCAAAATAATTAATTGTAGCAGCTCCGAATCGCTGACCAACACAGAGGCTGCGGTGAGGGCGAATCCTGTTGTTTCAACGAATTTTTGCCGAAAATTTGCCGTTTAAGACGAAAATTTCGGCAAACGGCAACGGCAACGGCAAACCCCAAAAATGGCCGGCAAACGGCAAACGGCAATCGGCGAACGGCAAACGGCAATTGCCGCACACCCCTGCTCAGTAGGGTCTGACCTCCCATATTCAACGGAAAACTCGACAACCATATTTCATCGTGGACGATGCCTTTAAGTGAATATCACCGGAGCAGTGGTGGCAAAATAATACACTCCGTATCAAAAAGATAGTACACCCACTGAATTTGTCCGTTTCGACTTTGTTGAGCAGGATAGCTTTTTTTCATCACTAATTACAGTGATCAGGGTGTAATATAACCTCCGTATACCTCTCTTGGGTTAGATAGAATGCTTATGCTCTTTTCTTGGATAAATTTATGTTTTAAAGCGTGTATCAAGAAGATATGTAGGACACTCCTGGGTTAAAACGAAATTCGATAAAAATGTGTGATCACAAACATAATGGTCGAATGGCTCTCCTCGCACCCGCACCAAATACTAGATTTGGTATAATATGGATCAAGTTAACCAGCCTTCACGAGTCGATCTTGCCCATTTCTCGGTTACGTAGTGTTGGAGCGCAAAAATCGAGAGATACCGCCGTCCATTGGCTCAAACCTGGCGAACTAAAACACCCCAGAGGTTCTTCATTCTGTTGAAATCAGGACTAGAATAGCCACTCTGGACAAGATAATTATTGCCGAGAAAAGCAGGGTCAGTTGGGCGTTATCCTGCTGGGTAACAGGGAGACGTTAGAATTCTCGAAATTTGAATTTTTTCAAGGGGTGACGTCAAAACTTCGGGCCGAAACTTCAAAAAATTGGGGGTGTTTCCAGTTGCTATTCTCTTTCTGTAAAAAAAAACAGGTCGTGGAACGAGGGTATCGGACGTGGTTGCCCCGAATATTGTAATAGCAACAAAAGGATCAAAAAGAGCAATAGTACAGCACCACAACAGTACATGTGAGAAAGGCAGTATTAAATTTTTCAGCACATAAAACAAATTTTTAGACGAGTTGCATTCATCAATCGGGCCTACTACCGCTTAGATTCTTCACTTCAAAAACTGGACAACGTACGTCTCCCTATAAAATTTCATGTTTTCGAAAATCTGAAGAAAAGCTTTAGATTCTCCATGAAATTCCCTACAAACTGATACCTAACCCCGCTCCCACCACCTTGAAATCACGAATAAAATCGCCTAAAACACGTTTGGCCGTTGTCCAAACCCGTTGTCCAGAACCGTGCCTTCGGCCAAAATTGGACAAGGTTGATTTTTAATTTTTTTTAAACAACGCTGACAACAAAAAAAAGGAATCCCAAAACCCTGAAGGTAAAATGTTCTTTCTCGGTCTATCGTCTACTAACTACCACGATGTCGCTCGGAAACTCCTCACTTTAGGGCATTCCGGAGCAAGGGGTTTAATTTACCACTGCGGAGAGCGGTCGAAAAATATCGCGCTCCAATTCCAAACCGCGTCTGCCACTGGCGGTGGTTTTGCGGGCACTGTTGCGCAGTACAGTGACCCCAAACTACCGCCGGTGACATCCCCTCTCCCACCCGCGCTCGCACCCCTTCTGTTTGAACAATACTAGTTGGGAATCAAATTTTTCTGAACCTGTAAAAGTTTACACACCCACAAAAGGGTTCCACCCACTGTGAGGTCTCGATGCAAACCTAGTTGGAGGTTCCTTGTCCGTCAAAATGTAGACTTCTACCGGTATCTTCTATTTGATAGTGCTATCAGTCATTGTTCTTGCAGAAACTTCATCAAAATGCTTTGAGTTTTGACAGAGTATCATTCATTCTTCCCTCATATACCGAGTGACCCCATCCAACTAGGTTTGCACCGAGGCGTTATGAAGCCTTGTGATTAGTGAGCTGTTATCGAGAGTTTGAAACGTCCGCGAATAATGCTCGGCATATGCGAGAGTTTTGCCCATACCGAATCCATTGAAAGCTAAGAAGTGTTGTACATCCTCACCGTAATTTCCTCCACTACAAAAATTCCTATCCCTCTATCTCGAATATCGCGTCATTTTCGAATCATTCCTGACTTTTTGTTTGCTTACTGCACGATCAAGATTAGGACAAACCTTATTGCAAGCAAGGAGCAAGTGTCCAGCGTTTTTTGGTTTCTGCTTTCAGTTGCCCACATTTTTCTTCATCGTTATGCCATCATGAGAATGTGAGGCCATCTGTGTCACAATTTTAATTGCTTCTTTCTCAATACAGATGTTGTTGCTAAAGGGCAAGTCAAAACTTTACTCCCCGAGGCTAATCAGTCGGATAGGAACTGCAGTAATTATTTTTTGAAAATTCAGGTGGAAATATATTTTTTCGAAATGTTCGACCCAAAAAGTATTAGGATTTTTTTCAAAACCTGAGGGGAAGGTAACAGTTTCAAACATTTCTCAAAAATTTCGATCTCCAAGGGGGGGGCTTAGCTTCGTCGAGGTCCTGGACAGCGGTCTGCCTGACCCTGTCCCCCAATAACCCGCATGCAAAATTTCTAAAGTCAAATCTGGAATGAATCTCTTAAACGCTCTCAGAACCACTTTATTGACCTGAGGTAAACTATCAGCCAACGCGGGAAAATGGGAAACGAAAACGCCTATAACTCTATTTAAAGAGCCATTGCGCACGGGGGTGTGCGGCAAAGGAATTTGAAATTTCGGCAAGCGGCAACGGCAACGGCAAACCCCAAAAATGACCGGCAAATGGCAAAACGGCAAGCGGCAAACGGCAAAATCTGTTTTGTGCTATAATAGACCAATATTTGTGGTATTCCTTGCAATATCTGCCAGTCACTATCTATCTGGCGTTTCACTAGCCTCTACATCCCACATATCAAAAGCTACCTGAAAGTCTCAGGTGATCAAAGAACGCCAGTCGCGCTGTTCTGTATGTGATTTGTATAGGAGCCATTATCAAGTTCAACAAGGTTTCTAGCTTATCCCTCGCAGGAGATAAATCTGCCACTAATTGATGTTTCCCTACAATTTAATCGTAGAGATCGAAAGGATGGGCGCCTTTCTGAGCAGTGAGAAATGTGATAGGACGGTAATGTATTTACTATGAAAGGTCCAGCGCGGCTCAGCCTAGTCGATCCGTGGACGTGCAGCAAACCGTAAGCAAGCTTGGTGAAGTGGGAGTGTGTGCCGACAGAAAGACTGTGGCCGTTACCGGTACAGCTTCAGGTGCGTATAGATAGATGTATACGCGATGATTGGTCGGCATTTGTGACGAAAGACAGTCCACTCCGCGATGAGCAGCGCGCAGTCTACATAGGTTATGACCGAAGCCACTTACAATTTTTAATTTTGGTTGCAAATAGTAGGCTCAAAGCTCTTTATTTCGCCCACTTCAAACTGCGATTGAATGGTTTCCCTTGCGAGGCTACAGGAGTGGAGTGTGACTAGTCCAGTTGAAGGTAGTGCTCACGGTAAAAGTAACCTTCGAATTTTCACCAGAAATCAAGAGCTTCCAGGGTCATGTTGATCGATTACACAGAATGAAAGGCACCTTGTGACAGTTCGACATGCGACGGAAAGCCGCTGCGCTCACGTCGTCTTTACAGCGCCGCGTGCAGTGCGTTTAGCCAGCCGTACTGCTCTTTGGCGCTTCCCGTTCTGTGTATTCGGCCTACAAACCGGCACAAGGCCCATTACAACAACAATGAAAAAAAGCGAGCAATAAATCGCGTTACATGGCCCCAAAACTAGAATAATGTGTGCCCGCCCACCCCCTTCCCGAGTGACTACCAGGGGTGAGCCCACCTCATTCAAGTTTCGGGGCTTTAATTGCTCATGGCTGCTTGTTTTAGGCCGGTTTTCGTCACTGCTGTTGCAATGTGTCTCGAACCTTTGAATTTCCGATGAAAAGTTGAAGGTGGTTTCATTCGTTGCCTCCAAAAATTTCTCAATTCTTCGTCTTAACACCAATTCTTAACAAACTCAGTTCTGCCAGGAAGTTAACCCTTCGTTTCAGCCAATGATGTCGAAATCGAAAATATTATTGAGCACCGCTGTGAACGTTGTTCTATTTCAAAAAAGCCGAAAAAACGTTGTTCTATTTAAGAAAAGCCGAAAGCTCGATTAGCTTCCTGTCCCAATTATATGCATCAGCCCACTAACCAACGATAAGAGGGGCGATCTACGTGAATTCTCAACTGGTTCATATGTCTAAAAAGGCTGCTTTTGAGCTGCAACTTGGACACCACTTGATTTTGTATTCTTGGAACCTGCAGGAATCGATATGCTTCTGGAGAAGGTTTTTTTGGAGTTTAGGCATTTCTGAGGGACTAAGAATCGGATGATCAGAAAATGACATTTGGAGGCTCCCAAGCAATTCAACCAACTCCCTTGTTTGCCTAGTCAAAATATTGTCATCAGCTACCGATTTGATGGGTACAATTACATATTACATGAGCTGGAACTAGCAGCTGTAACTAAACAAAACATTTATTTATTGTAGCTGCGAATCGCTGACCAACACAGAGGCTGCGGTGAGGGCGAATCCTGTTGTTTCAACGAATTTTTGCCGAAAATTTGCCGTTTAAGACGAAAATTTCGGCAAACGGCAACGGCAACGGCAAACCCCAAAAATGGCCGGCAACCGGCAAACGGCAATCGGCAAACGGCAATTGCCGCACACCCCTGATTGCGCACCTACTGATAAGAAAAACGAATTCTGCGTCAGGAGGTGGTACTAATAGTGTGTACCTCATTCTAAACGGCCACGTTGTCGTAGTACCCTTCCATTGAGAGTATCCAAATGACCGTTTCGCCCTTGTGACGATGGAGACTTTCCCTCCTTCTTTCCTTGCGGTCATCTTTCTCAACTTCGCTGGTACGATTCCTCCGCCCTTCGCATCGTTGCACATCAATGCATTTTGCCATCACATTGTGCGCTAACTTGGTGTGTAACCTTTGATTGCCACGATCAACACAAAAAAATCACACGACTAGTACGAGCTACATACTACTCGACACTACGCATTCCAGAATACGTACCTTTAAATGTATTGGTTTTTCGCCAGAATCCCGCTTAATTCTGACCTCAGAACGGGAAAAATCAGAACTGTCCTCAATCTCAGTTACACGACCTTTTAGTTTTTAGAGCCCATATGGCAGACAAAAGATCAAGTCTGCAGTATGTGGAAATTTGTCGGTTGAGTTGACCCAGAAATTTAAGAACTCGAAACCACAGAAATCCTTCTGCCGTCTACGGCTGCATCACGTCCTTTTGAAAAGATAACCTATTTTGAGACAAATCACTATCGAATGCTTGAATGCTTCATAGTTTAGACGCGCGTGACATTTGTGGTGCAGGGAGGGTGCGTTTGACACTGACTAGTAGCTGTTTGACCCATGCCCGATCATTTAGAGAACCATGCTTTCTTTTTGGTAGGTGTACACAAAGTCTGGAGAGTTTTCTAAAGAGCTCTTCAACTAATTTGTTAATTACTGGCGGCCGCCGGTAACGGCTAAAGATAACTTCCGATAACAGTACTCCGACAAAAAAGACACACTCGTTGCAAAATGCAGAGCTCTCCAAGAATGCCCGGACCCCAATTATTCCATGCTCTAAACTTTTTTCCTAAATGCCCCGGGGGATTCTTAAGAGGCGTCGAAGAATTATTTTTGGATTTGGCTCAAAACGATTGGATTAATGAAGGATATTAAGGCTGTTGGTGACAAGTTTGTTGTGTGGCAGAGAAAAGGTAGCAAAACCAGTTTGGGTGAATGATGCGCATTTCACTTTGAAGCATGTAATTTACCTTGTTTTTCCTCACATCGTGGAGGGGTAGCACTGACTCTTCTGCTATCCATTCTAAAACTAGTTAGTGACTTTTTTTAATGTTACACGACATTGATATGCTCCGCTGACAGTATGCCTTTTTTGTGTGAAAGTCGAATAAACGTGTTAATTAGTGACTTCGCGAAGAATGCAAGCTGGAAATTTCTCTGACAATGAGAGAAACGGGGTCAGGTAGAGGGTAGAGGGAAAACGGCTCTGAGGCACGAAGTAGTAGAGGCGGAGTCATGTAGAGATGATAGTGAGTTATCTTACAGTCGGACTGTTGTTGTGAGCAATCCTTGCTCCTCCATTCGAACTCAGACGCTGAAGTTTGTTCTTCATACTTTGCTTTGACACCACAAGCCGATACAATATCGAGCCTAATGATGTTGTGCGCATTCACGCTATCCCCTGTTGTTACGTAAAACTTTGTAGAAAACTAGATAGTGGTAAAATGCTATAGATCAAAATAATCCAAGTTAAACTGTCCATTGTTTATCGATTTTTGCATGAGGGTGAAGATTAACATGGATGTGCCCTCGAATCGACCGTGAATTCCGCGCTTCATGTTTCTTTTTTGACGCCATAATGCCGTCAAGAGGTCAGCCACTTTGAGGGCAAACGAGCTATGATGAAGTGCACTCGTCAGATTGCTTGTTTATGTACATCAGACAAAGGGACTCCCCCCCCCCCTATTTCATGGCTGGGAAGTGACACTCCAAGACGTGGTATTCAAAAATCGTACGAGTGAGAACTTATTATGTAGAAGTTTCACACAAACACGTTAAATGTAATGATTTTGCTGGCAAGTTAATCACAAGTTTACCCCAGGAGTAAATTATCACGCGTTCTCAAAATCAACAGGTGGATCCGTCGCTTTCTTGAGCTATCCAACGATAAGATGCTTTCGGAGTTAAAATATTGACCTGCTGTCAATCCATGGGTAACGGGGTAATGGCAGTGTAATTACCGAACATTCCTGAAGCCTGTCACATTCGGACTAACATTTAATGGTTTCAGTGAGCCCGCTGGGTGTACGACGCACTCCGCGGTATGTTCCGAGTTTGCTCTCCAAGGTTGAAATGCCCAGAGACTCCTCTTTGCTCAGGCACCTTTCATAGTCTTCCCTGCGTGCGCTGCACGCGCGTGATTCGCGGGGCGTGCGGTCGACTATGAAACTTTTCACCGCGCGGCGCTTATTGGACGCGGCTGCCGCCCATCCAGCTTCGCACCGATAGCGCTGCCAAAATCGCCATTGCGGTTCAACCATTTGTAGTATTACTCGAACCTCAGTCTAGATCCTTCAGATCATAAGTGATTCTAGCATAATCCTACGCTACCGCTTGTGAAAATGCAAGCCTAGAATTTCTGTGCACGTCACAGTTGATGCCCAGCTTTACTCTGCAGCGCCATGTTGGCGCCGCCAAAGATTTCACTACCGTTTGCCGCGCGTGCCGGGTGGTAAAACGTTTCATAGTCCTCCGCTCGTCTCGCGCGTCACACGCATCGCGAGCTTGCGGTGAGGACTACGAAAGATATTGGAGTGTCAGTGGCAGAACATGTTCCTGTGTACCTCCTTGTATCACACTGGGCACCTTACTCAACTCACTGATAGTAAGCCGAAGAAGCTAGCGCTCAGTTTTGGCTTGTTAATCGTTACCACGGTTTGGGAAGCGCCTAGGAGCAGTTTGGGTGGTAAAAACTACTCCAGCGACGACGGGGACCGCTGCGTTGACTTTGTCGCGTGAGCGCAGCGCGCGACGGGTTTAGCCAGCAGGACTGGTCAACTGCTGTTAGACGCCCTGCACCCCGTGTATTCGATCGAGAACCCCTTGGTTTTAATCTTTCCCGTAGTTGGGATGACAATAATTGAACATTGTGATATTTTAATGTCGCTATATCGTCAGCTAATTTCACTGCGATAGGATAACAAAAACTGAATAGTTCGGACCCATGAAAAACATTTTCGAACCGAACCCGCCAATTTCATTGTGTTGACAATGTTGACAGCAGTCGTGCGCTGTGTCGACCCCTCGAAGGTGGGTCCTCTTCAAGAATCGATTGCGAGATTTCCTGCCTAATTTGAGCGTAGTCTTAAGGGAGTACCAAGAAGCGTGCGAAGGCTGCGAAATAATGGAGCTCTGAGTTATTCCAACCTGAAAAGAAGAACCAGAAATGAGCAACCGTTTCCCATGTTTTTAGCCATCGTCCGCTTTTCCAAAACTGCACGCCGTCTCCCACCAGCGCCCCGAAATGAGTGCGGCGACCTCTCCACATGGCTGCGATACGGTCGTAGGAATATATCCTCACATTCGGGGAAAAAAATTCACCGCTGCCGATCGCGTGCGTTAGCGTGCGTATGCTGCGTCCCCTTCTCCCCACATTTTCTTACTGTTTCTCCCCTCGCTTCGCACAGGCACGTGAAGGAACAAATTAAAATTGCATACGAAATAGAGGATGGATATTTTGCCGTGCTGGTCATACGGTGTTTACCGTAATTCCTTACCTAGAGACCATTTCTGCGAGACTAGCCTACGAAGCATCATGATATCCAAATCAACCTATCAAATTCAAATTTTGGGAAAGTCAAAATTACTCAAACCCTGAATAGGCACCTCAGAGCAAACTGTGGGTAGCACGATCAAGGAAAAGTGTTTTCTTCTCGTCAAACTGCGGCTTGATCTCAATTCCAGACATCTCATGGATAACTGGTGACATTATGATGCGGTCGCTCTGTATAACAACTTTACCGAACTCGAGACCTTCATCTCCCCGAATCAGCGAGAGAAGTTGATGATGCCATTCGCCCCGCTTCCGAAAAACGGTCATTTCCTCCTCTCACCCAAAGGTTTTTGGTACTCAAGAAAAGCTTTCGTTCGCCCCTTCACAACGGCTACAAATAAAGGTCTACGTGCGCGTTCGCGTTATCTTCGCCGTTCAAAGTTGCAATTATCAGTGGCCATAACTTCTTTTGCACGGGATTCTCAGTGAATCTAGAGACACTATTGGAATCAGTGCGGCATTGCCTTGAGGACAAACGGCAAAACTAAAACAATGTCGTTGTTTGTACGACTGTGCCTTTATGACCGGAAGGCCGAAAACATAGCGTTGTCTTCTGATAACTAGAGGTAAAACTGTGGCACAATTAATCTTGGAAGACTAGTGCTTCTTGCAGTTCACCACATCCACAAGGATGTAGAGAGGATGTTGGAGTGAAGCCGCGGTATCTTTGCTTCGTCGATTAGCATTCAGTGGTCCGTGGCGTGCAGCTCGCTCTCTCGAGACTGTTTGACTATTTGAGAACGCTGGGGCGTCGGGTTGAGCGTCCCTCGCAACTCGCAGCCGCCACCGGTCGGGTCATCTTTTCCTACGTCGGCGACTTGTTTTGGAAGCCGTTTCATTAGCATGAGAATATTTCTTTGCACAATGCTCTCTTTCTCCGCATGCATAATTGAGCATACGGTGGTTTTCCGAAGTCTAACATCTTAACAATGGGTCGATTTGGCATACTTGGAATGGCTTAGTGTTTTCATTAAATCGCGAACCGTCAATTTGGACTCAAACTCCTAATCTATCGAGCCTTTCGAAACTAGGAGCTTGTTGCCTGATTCCGCAGGTGTTCCGCAATTTATCATAGCTCTCAGAAAAATCCAGAACAACAAATAATGCATCAAACATGCGATTTCTGTTTTTTATTGAGAGTAAGTGTATTGGGTTGGAGTATGAGTTTGAAGCACTTTTCTTTCTAATTTTTTCCCCATTTTTTCCACAATTTTCGAATTTTCCTATTAAATGTAGTATGGGGTCCAAGTAGTGATTACTTGAAAATCGACAAAATCTTCATATCCGCTTCTTATATAAACACCGATTTGGCTGTAGGTGATTGTACATTTGACTCCTCTGTAACCAAATTATAGCACCGAGTCAGATTTGCGGAACTGCTTCAATAGGGTGAGTTTCGCATTTTTTTCAAAAATTGCAACTTCTGCAATTTGTCTTCTGAGCAGACACTTTGAGGCACTTGACCACCTAATTAGGTAGTACGAGGTACTCCCCAATCAACGATTTAAAATTCGAGAATTATCGACTATTTTTTTCAGAAATGGATTCTGAATTAATTTACCCTTATATTTTCGGGAAAAAATGCCGGTTATTCACAAAATTACACAAAATTGTTGATCAGGGTTCTGGTTCTCAGTACCTGTCTGATATGTTGGTTATAATGCTTCAAAGTATATGCTTAGAAAATAAGTTGTTGAAGGATCTCCGCAAATTTATTGTGTTGCCATCATCTAGTCTTCAGAGAGATCAAATCTTTAAATGCTGCAAGCCCCAAGCGGACTACGGCTCCGGGTACCAACATAGAAGGCCAGCCAAATCCATCGAGGCTCACATGTCGATCGGCACGTTCTACTCATTATAAGAACCTTTCACTGTTAACTCACACTGATTTTTTGCTTGCTATAGATTCCCGATTTGGTTTTTCACGGTCATTTTGTTCTATGGTTTTCGTTTTCGCTTTAGTCTGCCACGTGGACCAGGCGGCTGGCCGTGCGGGGTTGGTGGCCTCACTGGAGAGTGAGGTTTCGATTCGCGCCGGACGATCTACCGTTGCAGCCCCATCCATTCGTCAGACTAAATTTATTACGCGAACTCTACCTGTTTACGCGTGACGTTTGTCCGTGTCCATCAAGAAGTTAATGACGGTGAAGTTGGTCTCCAGTGTCGAAGACCTTGGTTTCCACTATACGGACGAACTGGATTTCCCAGATCGCTGGAATATTTTGCGCAAGAAAGCTATGCCACGTTTTTTTCCAGATTTTTAAATGGTTGACGTTACCGGACTAGCGCTCGTCAGAGCCTACAGGACATACTGTAGACCTATTGTGGAATGTGGGGGGGGGTGTGTATGCAAGTCTGTTGGTACCTGCTCGTTGGTGCACCTGCTTCTACTGAACCTACCAGACGTTTGAGTGTACACAGGTAACGTTCGAGCGATGTAGCGTGCACAACTATATCGCGAAAGTATCCCGCACATTGCATAAAGGTGTCGTCGTCCGGCACACCAAGGCCTCTTGCCCATAACACCTTAGGATCCGTACCTAGGGAGTTCATGGAGTCTTTGGTCATAAGCCACAATTTCGCCACCCTGAACTGTCGATCGCTGTCGAGTGATATCCAAAAACTGCGCTATCCAGACTTCTGAGCTATTTCCATGCACCGTTTGCTGCTTTGCAGGAAACCCGCCTCAAGGATAGACCAGTCATCAGCGTCGGAGAGTACACCATCTACTGCGGTAACGCTGACGATAGGAGAGTGGGAGGCCGTGCAATAGCAGTAAGGAAGGATTTCAATGGTATGGTCAAGGAGTTCGGCTCAACGTCGTGTCGGAATGCATTCGTACGACTGCGGGATCACAGAGGATTCAATCTGTGGATAGTGAGTGCTCATGCGCCCACTGAAACCGCCGAAGACAATTCGAAGGATGCGTTTTATGAGGAACTCAATACGTTGCTGGCCAGGATACCTTGTCAACATGCTGTTGTCGTGGGGATTGACGCAAATGCGAAGATGGGACTTGATCAGGAATCCGAAGTACTCGGTAAATGGTTCTACCCAGTGGAGCAAACACCGGACAATGGCTACTGCCTTGTCGACTTTTGTGAACGCAGTGGTCTGATTATTGCATCGACATTCAAGAGGAATCATCGCCGCCATCAGCTTACGTGGCAGGGACCAACCCGGCTATCTCCAGAAGAGCAGCGGAAGCGGAAGATGACAACTTTGAAACTACAGCTTGACTATGTCCTGACGAGGAATATTCCAGTATCGGACATTCGAAGATCTAGAGCTGTGTGGGATGTCGCATTCGATTCGGATCACCGTCCTGTTCTGTTGAACTTCACTGCGAGGATTCATAAGTGGAAGCGAGGGCCTCAGCCTCTCCAGAGCATTGACATGACAACTCTCAGAGATGAAGAGTGCAGAAGGAATTTCCCACAACCCGTCTCTACTCACATCGGAGTACGAGCTAAGAAGAAACTTTGCGACGCGGATTCTTTTGTCAAGTGCATCCAGGACGCTTCGAAAGAGGCACTCCCGGTTGTACAGCCTAAGAAGAAGTTCGACTACGTCTCAGAAGAAACAACATCTACCTACAACAGAGTATGTGCTCTCCGAACTGCAGGAAACTTCGTGGAGGAGAAGCGTCTGAGGAGGAAGTTGCGTCGGCAGCTTCAAAGTGACCGCGAACGAGAGTGGACGTGTAGAGCTAAGGAGTTCGAGAAGGCTTTGGAGGAGAAGAATCCGAGGAAAGCCTACACGTTGCTGCGACAGTATAGCGGGAAGATGAAGAGATGTTCTCCTGTCTTGAACACTACCAATGGAGTTGCAGTTGGTGATGCGACGCTGCCAATATGGAAGGATTACTTCAGTTCACTACTGAATCGTCCAGCGCCATCAGTACCTGAGCTCCCGCATGTTCAGAGAGCACATTACGATGTCAGTGAGGAACCGCCGACTGAGTCTGAAGTTTTGGATTGTGTCCGGAAAATGAAGAATGGAAAGGCAGGTGGAGATGACAACATCACTGCTGAAATGCTGAAAGCTCTTCCTCCGTCTGAGATTCGTGAAATGACCAACACCATCCGTGCCATATGGATGAGCGAAAGGATACCCGATTCGTGGAGACATGCGATCATCGTACCTCTTCACAAGAAGCTATCCGTCACGGATCCTAAGAACTACAGAGGAATCTCTACTTCGTGTCATGTACAAGGTTTTAGAACGTATCATTCTCGAGCGACTTATCAAACATCGTGAAGGAACGACCAGAGATGAGCAAGCCGGTTTTCGACCTGGAAGATCGACCATCGACCAAGTAAGTGTTCGTCGTTAGAAGAGTAATTGAATCGTGGCAGCGGTTTTCGAAGCCATTACAGCTTGCTTTTTTGGACTTTGAAGCCGCGTTCGACTCTCCTCATCGTGATCGATTGCTCAATGCTCTGCGAGCAGATGGAGTCCCGGAAAAGTATGTTCCGGTTAATCGAGGACATGAACAAAGGAACAACAGCAGCAGTTCGTACACCTGTCGGATTTACGTCAGCTTTCGAGGTGAAAACAGGAGTAAGGCAAGGAGCCGTTGCAGGACCTTTCTTTCAACTTCGCCGTTGATGACATCATGCGTAGAGTTGCAGAACAGTTTCCTGCGGATGTGATCCTAACACCATCAGGACGCTCCTTTGTCGACCTGGAGTACGCCGAAGACATTGTGTTATTCGCTGAAAACAACGCAAAACTGCAAAGGATTGTGAACCTCGTTTCGAAGTATGCCGCAGCCTATGGACTTCGTCTTCGTCCCGACAAATGCAAGCAGATGTGGGTCTCTCAGAGGCCTTCAACTGGAGTTTGTGTGGACGGACAACGTATCGAACTGGTGGACGATTTCTGTTATTTGGGCTGTTTGCTGAAGAACGATGGTAGTTATGCAGCGGATATTCGACAACGATGTGCGAAAGCTACGTCTGCATTCAATTCTCTAACCAAGTGTTTGTGGTCTACCACCATCGCGAAGGAAGTCAAGTTGCGCGTCTACCTATCCGCTATTCGCCCTATCATGATGTACGGATCGGAGACGTGGGCAGCACCGAAGACGCAGATGGAAAGGTTGGATTGCACAGAGAGGAAGCTTTTTAGGCGTTTGCTTGGATATTTCTGGCCGCGTGTATGCCATAACGAAGACCTTTACAAGGAAATTGATGCAGTACATTAACGCTTGACACGAGGGAGGTGCCAGCATTTGCTAACGCCATCTCAAGCAGCAATGGAAAGTCGACTTCGACTGCTCGGGCATATTTTAAGAAGACCGCCAGATCGCCTAGTTCAACACGTACTAAGGATGCTTCCAAGTCCTGAATGGAAACGGCCGCCTGGACGTAGGCAAAAGTTTCGGACGGATGTGGTTAAAGAGGACTTGAAATCACTCGGCATTGAAAGGCAATTCAGGCGCGGTGTTTTGATTCGCAGGAAGTGGAATAGCGACCAATGGATGGATTAAGTTCAAATTGTGGCTGAGGACCGTGACAAATGGACACGGCTGACTACTAGGACGGCACACCTCGGTGAAGATGCGAAATGACCGCGTCAGGCGAAAGCCAACCGTTTAAGTCAAATAAGTCAAGTGGAATGTGGGTTGTCAGTCTTTCGCCCGATTAAAAAGACAGATTTTGGATAGCCAGAGAAGGTTCAAGACGGTTGTACTCGGAGGGTGTTCGTTAGAGCGTTCTCTTGTCCCTTTCGCAGCTTGTCCTGATCTAAAAAAAGGAATCAGAAGCTCAAATTGCACACTATACATTAACGTCGATAATTAAAGGCATCATACGCGCAGAAAAGCGTTTACTATTTTTTGATGTTTTTGTGTAGCTTGGCCTCTATAGTGAACGATGAGGTCGAAAAGGCCCGTGAAAACCTTAATTTGTAAGAGAAACACAGTCGGAACACATCAAAAATTTGAATTTGAATTTCGCGCCAAAATTGTTCTTTTTACGTTTTTCTGCTCTTGGAGGCATCTCGTCACCGTCATTTTCGAAGTTTTTCTGCGTGTTGAGTTTGTGCCATAACTGCTTCTAATGTTGTTTGACGGTCGCATCAACATTATGTGAAAAAGTGGTAGATGACTGGTGAGAACTGGTGGCGGAACCTCATCTTTACCTCCTTCCAACTTCATAACCCAAAGTTTTTGACGCGTCAAAGTTTACCAGTGTGGTCTACTGGGCTCATTAACAAAACTGAGCTTGAAATATGGAAATTGTTTTTAGCGCGAACGATGCTTTTAAAGGTAGCATACACGCTCGCAAACGTGATTGAGATAACTACAGAAATATAATGGTATGGCTCAGATTTCAACGCCTACGCATTTTAAAGCATCAAAAATGACATCACAATGCCGTTACAGGAGTAGCAAGATTGGCCCCGCCCGTATTTTCACGCCCCCTGCATTTGTCCTTTTCCTGCAACGCAACGTTGGTGGGTCATCTTCAGCGTCGGCACTGTTAGCGCATTGCCCAACGAGTGAATCACACACGTCACTGACGGCGAAGATGACTCAGCATCCCTGCGTTGGAGGAAAAGGGCAATTACAGGGGGCGTGAAAATACGGGCGGGACCAAACTTGCTACTCCTGTTACGGTATTGTGGGTCGTTTTTGACGCTTCAAAATGCTTAGCCATTATGTTGTAAGCCATACGATTCGATTATCATGGTTATCCCAACCACGTTTACGAGCGTGTATGCTGCCTTTAAGTGACGTCAGCATGGTTTTCAAAATTCTTTCTGGTATCATAAAACTAATACGTTCAAGTTGGATCGGCTGGTAATATCTAGGACACAGAAAAGCTTACTAAAAATTTCTCTCGAAACCTCTTGAAGGCAGTTTTCACGATAGAAATCTTTTTCACTTTTTCGCCTATCTTGAAAACGGCCCCATGCTGATTTCAATGATGTTTCTGGAATCGTCCAAGACCTTCTGGGAAGGGAGTTATGGTCCCTGAAAAATTGAGCTGAGGGAGCGTGGCGGACGAGTTGTCCGAGGCTTGTAACTTCCGTCTTTTGCAGCCGATATATGCGATCTGACCTGAGTAAAGAGAGAGGTTGAAATGAAGAGAAAAACTGGGCTATTGATCGGAAACCATCGCTCATCTCACGATCTCGAGTTTTCAGTTGTTTACGTCGGGGGCGGGCATTGCGCTTTTGGGGTTCGCCTTGCGCTCGGAATGGCAACGTCAGGATCTTTTGGGGCTCTTTGGCTCGTTTCCATGCTTCTTTCGACGTTAACGTTACAGTGTGCCCCTCCACTACCCATTACTAGTGGAAACTGAAATTCATTCTTCATCGTGAACACTCCCTCTGAACGACGGTCCGTTCAGCTAGCTTCATCTGCAGAGCGGGCGCCATCTTCAATTCTTTGAAGGTGGCGTCTCCCCCTCATCCACTCGGTTTTCGTGAATTCAAGCGCTTAGCAGGGAAGAAACTTTTGAGCTTCGATTACTATTTGATTGACTTTTGGTATCGTCTCATATATTATATTCTACTAAGCTTCTACTACGTGATTAAATAAAAATCAATAAACTGAGCCGTTTGCCATAAGTCCGAGGTTGCCGTAGCTGTAATAGTATCAACGGCCGATAGTCTATGTTCATGGAAAATGGACGGTGTCTGTGCTTAGACGAGCCTTAGGTTCTCACACAAACGAGAGTGATTGCGGTAACGTTCAAAGACTTGCGGCGAGCCGGGTGACCAAATTCGGCAGTCATTTCACTAGTCGTAAAGATCCTGCGGTTAGATAATTTGATTTCCACTAGAGATGTCGCGCCGTGATAGTTCTTTTGACATCTGCCGCTCACGTCCAACTTCACCTGTGGAGGCCATTGCGGGACAATGAACTGACAAAGATTTGTAAAAAGAGGATAGATGGCGAATTGATATACTGGTTGCAACACCTTACAGGACCTGCAGAACACCTAGGTATGCGCTTTGTCCACTTCTAAGGCATAGTTCACGATAAGTTTTGTCGCCGGGTTCTTCATAAGAAATGGAGAATTAAGTACCTTAAACATGTACCAGTTTCGCTCATAGAACAGCGAAAAATTACAAAAAACCGAACCTTCAGAAGGGGACCAGTCTTGCGTTTTGAGAGTAAAAATGTTTATCGCGAAATCGAAATGTGATATCCAAATATAGCCTCATTCACATTTTCAAAGTGAATTGCCGGAAAGGAAAAGCAGTTCGCTCAGTGTAGAAAAGGCATTCCCCTCGCAATCATGTCATATATCCCTTTTACCCCTTTTTGACAACTATAACTTCAGACAGAAGCCGTTTCTTCTGCCAAAATTCATCAGTGAGGTAAACAAGCCTCACTTATGACATAGAGCCTAAAAACGGAATGTGGTTTCTAGTACAAACGATGCCTGCCGTGGTCTATGTAACGACATAGGTGAACAGAAAATAACGACTCTGCCATGGGCTTGTCCTCTCTGTAGGCCTCCAGGAGAGCATTTGTCGACTCGTGCTCTATCTAACGGTTTAACAGTTAGCGGCGCTTGTGCGCGGTCTCGGTTCCAGCCGTCTGACCCAGTTTAGTGTAGCGTTTGAACGGGGTTTTTCCGGCGCCGACTTAGCCGTCCATAACTAAATGACCGCTTTCATGATACAATCGCGTTGTGCTTGATATAGTAGTCGTAAAAGTGATCGGGACAAAGCCGCACCCTCCTCTCGTGTCGTCTTCTGATCGCATCTGTCGCACCAACCCGTCCCTCATCCCGTCCTCGCCACTCATCTTATACATGGCAAGTATCACATCAAATAGATGGAGATAACGTCACTGAAGGTCAAAATCGTCGATGAGTTTACCTAAAAAAAGAACGTCGCTATTAACTCCAAATACTCCAATTCCACTTCATTTCAACAGGTAATATATTCCTATTCAAATCATTAACAAAAGCTTGCTTTTCTGATGAACTATCCAAGTATTTCTGTAATATTGATTATACTGTCACTAGAAACTCTGCATAATTCGCAGTCAGATTCTTCTCCAGATTCGCCAGATTTTTCGTTTTTGAGACTACCCCCGGAAAATAACAATTTGCTAACCTGTTGCACCGTCGTATGGGATTATTATTTGGAAGAATGGCAAGTCGTGAAAACCCACCATAGGGTTAAGTTAGCACCGTAATGAAAGAGTCAAAAACTCCTGATTACATGAAAATGCATTCTCCCTGCATTCCACCCGGCTCTTCTATCTTCGGCAGTCAGCTGGAGTCAGTGAGGAATAGGACCATTAAAGGCACAGTCCAACCTTGGTCAAGCTCTGATATTTCCTCGTAGTTGTGAAGTAGACCCACCCCATATTAGTTCTGCCAGTGGCGAGCTCTCAACTCGTTGAATAAGCGAGATATGGGGAGAAGCCACTCTAGCGCTCCTACAGCAGGAATCCTCTTTGGCACGCCCCCTTTTACGACATTCCGAGCTCAACATTGGCTTGATGAACAAAGGTTTCCGGTCAACAGACCTGTTTTCCCTACATTCTCTGCCTCTCTCTATATTCAGGTCCGCACCCAAACATTGGTTGAAAACGGAAATTACAACCCTCGGACAACTCGTCCACCATGCTTTCGCTGCTAAAATTCGGGCAAACTTCGAGGGCTCATAACTCCGTTCGTAGTGGATTCTGAAAACACCATTATGATCGGAACAAAATTTTATCCAACGCAAGCAGGAAAACTGAAAAACGATTCCGAGGCTGTACTGTGCCTTCAATAGCAGCAGACACGCTGAAAATTGATGCCGAATTTATAACATAAGTCTAAGTTTTGAAGCTGGCAGTTTGGGCATCTCAGGCAAACTGGGGCGTCGACAACAGGCTGATCCACCCACCATGAATCACCGCTGGCCAACGCACCGATACTCTGGCAAACTGTGGCGTCGACAACAGGTTCATCCGCCCACCGTGAGTCACCGCTGGCCAAAGCGCCGATATTCGGCGGGGCCGTGGCCGCGAGTTATGATCTGGTCGATGTCGAGCTGTTGCACAGCAATTACGGCGGAGAGTTATGATCTCGTCGATGTCGAGCTGTTGCACAGCTAGCGCTCTAGATACAAGGCAAGTATACGACACAAATTTCAGGCATTCTGTGAGTGATGAGAGCGCAACCGGTTCAACTACCCAAGTTTGCGGTACATTGGCCCCGCCCAGCATCTGGAGCTCCTGCCTATCCGGTGTTGAACCCGGTGGAGGCTGGGCGACCCAGCCGCGACGCGTGTTGGTGTAAAGTAGTTCCTAAGCTAGATGAAACAGTCCTGCAGTATGTGAGCTGCTGCTAAATAGGCTGCTAAACGCGACACATCGAGTTGTCAACAGCCGGACAACAGGCGGAGATCGCTGAACAACAGGCGGACATCGCTGGGCAACGGGCAGGTCTCAGGCTGACATCACGCGCAATTTGACTTGTCAACAGGGAGCGGTTCATGAGATGACAACTTATCAACCTGTTGTCGACGCCCAAGTTTGTCTGAGTAAAAAAAACTTAACGAAGCTTGTATTGGAGGGAAAATGGACGAGTAACATCGCAGCTTGCCCTCGCGGTCGAAACAGCGAGTATTACCGACCAAACGGTTGAAATACGGGAAGCCGATAGACTCTGACAGTTTGTATTAGAACGCATACGTCGTTGGAAGCTCTAAAAACCAGCCAAAAGGACCGTATCCGGAGAATCAATCTGTACGAGTTTGTATTTAGGGGCAGAGTTGTCGGAAATTTTCGACTTGATAATGCTCCAATTAAAGGCAGTGGTCGCGATCAAATATGCTTGTCGTCTTTCTTTCCAAATCTCTTTCTGGCCCTAGAGTAGGACCTATAAGAAAACGACGAAAAAACCACTGTTTTGGGCCAAATTTGAAGCCTCCTTTGATCTGTCCTTTGATGGTGGACGAGCACACTCCACATCATCGGCATCGACGACCTCTTATATCAAGAACATCAGCTGGCTTGAAATTGAATTTCAATCAGTGAATCTCCGAGTTTATGTACACATCTAGTCTAAAACATTGACTGGAGTGCTTTCATTCACTACTCAACTGTTTTTATCCGACAAATTTGCATTTATTTCTCCTTCTGAATGTCGATGATTTTTGACTGCTCGGCATGAGACTGCGATCTTTTTCGTCGGCGCTGTGCACGTTTGCACGAAACAGCTTCTTTGATCTTCAGAAACTCTAATTTGGCCTGCATCGTTTCATTCTTCATAGTTTGGTTGTTTTTGATCTGCTGATTTTTGTAGTTTTCGATAGCAGCCATCGTGACCACTGCCTTTAAAGGCTGTGGTCACGATGAAAAACGTTATAGAAAAAACTACAAAAATTAGCTTAGATCAAAAACGCCTGAAAAACTCTGAAGGTAGAGCGGTGAAAAACTGGCTAGAATTAGAGTTTCTAGGGCCTAAAGAAGCTGTTTCGTGCACACGTGCACAGCGATGACGAAAAAGGTCGCCGTCTCATGCCGAGCAGTCAAAAATCATCGACATTCAGAGGACGAACTAAATGCAAATTTACCGAATAAAAACAGTTGAACAATTAAAGCATCACTTCAGTCAATGTTTTTGACTAGATGTGTACATAAATCCAAAGTTTCATTGATTGAAACTCAATTTCAAGCTAGCTGATGTTCTTGATATAAGAGGTCACCGATGCCGATGATGTGGAGTGGGCTCGTCCACCATCAAAAGACAAGAAATTCAGGTTTCAAATTTGGCCCAAAACAGTGGTTTTTTCGCGATTTTTTCTTAGAGGTCTTATTACTCGAGACCCAGAAAAGGGTTTAGAGAGAAAAAGACGACAAGCATATTTGAGCGCGACCACTGCCTTTAAGTAGTTTCGACTACTAGAGTCCATACCCAGTAATGTTCAGTTCAGTTCACAATCGCGTTCAGCCCTCATTATCACAATCGTAGAAGCGAAGCGGTTGTTTTTAAAAAATTCAACTAGAATTATTTCAAAACAACCGCTTCGCTTCTACGATTGTGGTAATGAGACTTTGCGGACTGAACGCGATTGCGGAACTAGATCATTGTTATCTCAAGAACTTTTTCCCATGTGTCTGTTAGTTTCGCAGGTCCTCATCTAATCAGTGCATTTCACTGCCACTGCTTCATTGTTGTCAGTTGTTTTTCCTCGAAGGACACAGGAATTACTGATAGCCGTCAAGAGTAAACAGCATACATTAATCTGCTCCATAATATTTCACCTTTCTCTTGACTGGAGCTATTTCTAGCGTCTCAGACAAATACCCGCTTTACAAATACGCTGAAAAGCTGGCGTCGCCAGTGGGGGTAGCGGCAGTGGAGTCCAAAATCCGATGTTTTGTCGCCCGCGATAGTGGCCTCTGCGGGCGCGGTAGTGACTGTTGTGGGCGAGCAGCTGCTTCGTGCCCGGGCGACAAGCCACTTTGAGGTTATTTCTTTTCCAGGAGTATACGCACACACTTGTGCGCCACGCGGCTGGGGCACCGACATGCGACGCGGCCGGCGCGCCAAGCACCAACTGGGGCCGATAGCAGTTGAGCGAGGCCTGCAGCGGCCAGGCGGGGTCAAGTATCGCAAACTCGGGTAATTGAACCCTGGGCACTGCCATCATCTGAGTCCGGCTCAGAAGCGCACCGTATGCTTCCCTTGGAAATTAGCACCTTGGGCGTCACCCTCTTTTGGGGGCACGCTTTGGCAGCGGTAGGCACATTACCGCTCATATCCCCGCGATATGTATGCTCACGTGTTAGAAGGGCAAGCACATGGCTATCGCGTGTCTCTGGGGAAGTGGGCGGTTGGGAGGGGCGTTGAGCTCCTTTTTGTCTGAGGTATCACGGAAACTTATCCGCAAGGTTTGAGAATGACAGCATTTGCCTCACCAGATCTGTTTGAAACATTTTTGCCCCCTGATCGCGAGTAAAGGTCTGAGAGTGGCCAAAACTCCTTTGAAAAGGATAGAGCCTTTCAAGAGCTTCAAAACAAATTGAATCATTTCCTTGTAGTGATAGCATTTTTAGTTTGCTGTTGTACTTCGTAAAAGAAAAGAACCACAATACTTTCTTCAAAAACTTTATGTTTTTTCATGCCTCTTTTTTCATACGCTTTCACTCCCATGGTGCAGGAAAAACGAATCATACTCATTGTTAAGCTCGATTTCTTAGGACAGAAGACTCACCACTAGGATGAGGCGCACATGAGAGGGTGGGAGCATGAAAAGAGATTCTTCTTCACTTCAAGAACTGCTGTTATGGTCTATTCTGACTGCCTGTTCTATTCCATTTTCATTGTGCCATTGTGATCGAAAAATGAACTCAGAAGTTATATGGAAGCACCGCATTCTATCGTCGCTGAGAAATTCGAAACGTCCTATCATTTTTTTTTCGTCAAGAAGACAAATTTAATGAGCGATCAACATGTCCGGACCATTGTTTCCACTTGAACGGCCACTTCCCCCAAACCCGTCTAATCGCTCAAATCTCCGTGCTGATAAGGAAGAACGCGTAAGCCACGAAGAATGCGCACTCGGCGGAACGCGACGGATTACCGCCCCGTAACGAGGTCGTCACTTTTTCCACATTACTCGTCGCGTTTTACGTTTCAGTCCAGATTTTCTCTCTCTGGTTTTCTCTTTGAATTTTCATTTCGAAAAAAGAATCCCGTTCCCCATCTATTCATGCCAGATTAGCCACCTCTCTCTACGAGAGATACGACGATTTCCATCGCTTCTGTTTCACTTTTCAACATTTGCTTCTGAATACATGCAGACAATGATATTTGTATCTGTTTTACTTGATTGCCTACTTTTTCAACATTCACGAATTGTTTTAGCGCAACATTCTTCGAATTTCACATCAAAATGTGAAGATAGTTATGGGTAGCAAAGTTTTCAAATGCCTCTCTTTTTCCCCTTTCTGCCCTCCAGGGCTGTTTGGAATTGTAGAAATAAGAACCGTGTGGAAATCAAAACATTGCACCGAAATTAGTGACTACACTTATCAAGCGGATTAATTTTCCTTTTTTTTCGGGAATTTTCGAAAAATGAAATTTTCTATAATATCTTCGTTATCTAACAACTTCGAGGCAACCATCCTCATACGTGAGTGTCATTGTTAGTGTCTTACCCTCTAATGTTTTTGTTTGGTCATTTATACACCGTTTCGCACTGAATTGAAGTTCTGAACTTTTTTCATCTTCTATAAAAGTTTTTAGAAAAGAAAAAAGTTGCCTTATTGAAAATGTGTGGTTTTATGCTATAATCTATGTAGTACTCATTAAGTTTACTTCGCAGCATATTCAGTGTTTTATGAATTTATTCGACTAACATAAAGTTCATCCGAATGAGAATCCCCGCCCAAGCAGTTGGTGTGCGTGTCAAGCGGCCGTCGCGAAGGTTTTTCTCAGAACTCTGAATTGAGCAGCACCAATGATGGGCGAATAATGAATGATATCCCAGTCAGCCGTTAGCTGCCGTAACAGGGCTCGTCGAAAGCATGCTTCTGCGACCGCCGCTTGACACGCATGCCTTCCGCGTGGGCGGACAGTCTCACTGGGACAGAGTCTACAACTGAGTCATAACCATTTCTGTTCAATCTATAATAATACTCTCAAGTGGTAAACCGTACAGTTAAAGTCATTGTTCACGTTTGATTGCGATTTTGAGTTTTCCATATACATATGATGTCCATGTAGTATCCTAAGTAACAGCTGCGTTGAAAAAGCCGAGAAAATCGCAAAGAAGTCACTTTTCGGACCGAAGTTTCCTCAATTGACTTTCGAGAAAGGAAGAGTTGATCGCCAAGAATTGCCATCTCAGACATTCGAAGAGTTGTACGTCGGCTCAATAGCGTTAGTACTCCGTCACAGAAGGATTAGCAGCACCTGTCCTGTAGCTACTGCCAACAACAGAAGCTCCTGCCAACCAGCAGGAGTTCCTGCTGCTTGTGCTGTTTTACTAACCCTTTGTTTACTCTGGCAGGCGTAGCCGTGCGTCTGATACGAATGAACATTGCAGCATCCTCTTGTACGACGGCGGATGCTATAGAAGGCGGCCAGCCTCGCTGAGGGGGCAGTTGACCGTTCGAGGACGGTCCAAGAAGGTGGCCTCGTGTCACTTTCCGGACGTTAATTTTGGACGCTGAGGGGATTGTCCCCATGGTTCATCACGAGGGATACATCCTCGTTGTTAATCGCGGCAAGGATGGTGTCCTTGTTGCGGACCGCGGCGAAGTTGGGCTTGCTGCTGGCCGTGACGAGGATTATACCCAACACCGGTGAAGAGGGTAGCAGTCCAAATTCTTTCTTCGTTTGCAGAACAGGCTGTCGATAAAGAGGGGTAGAACGCCAGCATACGTTGGCAAGACATGCTGCCGTTGCGAACAGCTCCTGCTCACAACGACCGTTAGTATTCCATGTTTGCTCTGGAGTACTAACGCCATTGTGTGGACCTACTACCCCTTCACTGTCCGAGATGTTAAAGGCATAGGGCGCTCAGAAAATTATTTTCGAGTTCTATGCTGTTCTTAAAGAGAGTCACACGATGATCACAGTGGTATATCTAAATTCACCCAAGACCCCCTATGAACAGGGTTATGGCTCCTTAAAAATGCCTCTATTTCGAGGGCAAAAAATAGTTGGACGTAAAGTCTCAGGCTTGTACTCCTCTTCGTTCGCAAGCTTTGCGCGAGAGCGAGCCAGGATAAGGAGACAGTCTAGCAATGGACTGGAGAACGAAGACTTGTTGGAAAATCATCCATCGAGCCGCTATCAAGTGCGCAATTCTGGTAGGGGGTGTGGTCCGTGGTGGTGAGCTAAGGAGGTTCGGCCTGTGGTGGTCGCTTGTATCTAGCTTATGTATTTGGAGGAAGTGAGATCTCGCTATTCGCACGTGTTATGAAGAATCGAACAAAAATCACAAAATTCATGTCTGAGGATATACTCTGCCTCTAAGGCGTGATCTCTCGATCAAATCGTGTTCATCCTTCTTCCAGCTGATTTCTAGGGAAAAAAGGTTGACCGATATGCGTAGAAGAGACATTCTTTACGTAATCATTCAATATTCTGATCTCTTTTCATCTCGGACTTTGATGTTTCTTTCCATCGGATCGTTGCTTTTGTTTTTATTTAGATTTCTGTCTTGTTTCCTTCGGATTTTTTATGATTTCACTGCTGTGGGCACCTTGGCTCAGATCACCTCAAATGTAGTTGAACAAATAAATGAATAAATAATAAATAAATAAATAAATAAATAAATAAATAAATAAATAAATAAATAAATAAATAAATAAATAAATAAATAAATAAATAAATAAATAAATAAATAAAAATTCAAATAAATAAATAAATAAATCAAATAATAAATGAATTATTCATCAGCTCCCAGCCATCTCTACTATGTAATTTGCTGAGCAGTTGTTTTTTTCTCATTTGGTGAACAGAGTGCCATACATATAACTGTCGGAGATTGGTGGAGGGACCGCCTTTTTTCCTACTTCAAACCTCTCTAATTTCAGAACGGTGCACTTTTTTCACGCGAAAAGCTTTACGAGTGTGGTATTTAGGGGTAATTCCTCTAGATGAGCTGGAAAAACAAAAAAAAGGTTTTAATCGCGAACGATGTCTTCAATAGAGATATGTAACCTGACTCAGGTGGTTTGCGACAAAATGAATATCCTTTGATACCATAAATTTCGTGCCCATCCATCAAGTTCGAAAGTTATCCTATAGGGCATCTCAAAAACTGTGAGGATGTTTGAAGCATCCCAACACAATTCCTTGGGGACTTGGACCGAATGCAATGAAACTGAAATAGCAAGTTTCCTTTGTTTCATTTCATCTGCAATGTGAACACCGAATTCGATGTTCCCGTGACCGAACATCGAATTTCCTACATCTGTACTCTGAACCTGCACATTTTTCATCCCATGATTTGTGTCCTTTTGTGAGATTGTTGCCGAATTTGATTTCTCCGCATGTGAATTCGTATACATGTCCTTTTGCTGCGTACACATGTAATCGCCGCTGTCACTGATATCACTTCCCGCTATTTGTATTCCTTTTCTGTCATTCCGCATTCGCTGCACGACAATGTTTCTGAAAAAAAAGTATGAACAACGGAGTCTGAATACTTCGAGAGCTGTGCGTATTTCATGAGTATTGACAATCGACTCGTTCCCATTTAAAGGCAGCAGACGCGCTCAAAAATGGTATCGATTTAATGACACAAATCGAAGGTTTGGAGCTGGTTGTATTGGGAACTGACGAAAAAACGAACGAAAACTGTGTGCAAATAGAGGAACAGTGGTTATTTTGTTATCAGGTGGAAGTGGACGAGTTTTACGGCGCGCGGTTGAAACAGCGAATATTAGCAACAAAACGATTGAGATATAGAAACCGATATACTCTTATAGCCTGTGCTGGAACGTTAACCTCGTTGGAAGCATCAAAAACCAGCCAAAGGGACCGTATTAGTACTATCAATCTGGACGAGTTTGTATTTTGGGGCGGGGTTGCAGAAGTTTTTCGATTTGCAATGCTGAAAATCAGTAGTTTTGACTCGTTTTTGACGCTTCCAACGGCGTGAGCGGTCTACTAGGAGCTATGCGACTTCAGAAACGTAGTTATCTCAACAACTTTTTCGAGCGTGTCTGCTGCCGTTGAACTTTAGCCTGAATCATGGCTCCTTTCGAGTTTACAGGGAATAAAATTTCAGACTCCTATTTTTGCTGCTCGTTAATCAATTCGATTTTTGTGGTACTCTTTCATTCATTTTGAAAATGAGTATTCCTCATGTATAAATCAAAGCTAAAATAGTGCAGAGACTTGGATTGGAACCTACCATGAAATCAAATGAGGCGAATCCTGGGCCCGGTATGGACACTCGACTCCAACAAATCAGTGACTTTGAAACTTTCTCTGCTAGAGTTTCGAGTGATTTCTACTATATTACGCTGATACAGAGGTCAATTCGATCTACAGAAGAAGTAAATGCGATGCAGTTATTGCCGCTGACATTTTTGAAATGTGGTTACGGCTGGCTGAACTGGTTTCACTCTTCGAAATATAGTGCTCCTATAAACAGAAAAAGGAACTAATTCGACAATTATAGAGCAATTGTTATATAGGATACGATTTTCAAATGTTTGCACTCATTCGTTGGTCACGAAACTGCTATCCCTTTTTGGATGCTAGTGGTTAACTCTGAAGTTTTTGATAAAGTTACGATCAGCTTAAAAACCTAAAATCATGTTTCTGTAGGTTGTATGTGCTGAGAGAAACTTGCAATTCAGTTTCAGTTTCTCAAAAATAGCGCTAAACAGCAGGCATTTTTGTAGACGCCAGAAGTATGATGGATGTGTGTCCGAACAACCAATTGAAAGGTTTTGTAACATTTTGCACTGTGTGACACTTATTAAAGGGTAGCATTTTTAGTCTCTGCTGCTCTAAATGCTGATGAACAACGTAAGTTATTCGTTTTTTGCATTACATAGGAGCACATATGAGAAAATATGATTCAAATTAGAGAGATATTTTTATTAGTTCCATCGGAAAAAAATCAGTGTTTGGCTCTCGTCTCTGGCCCGATGATCTTAGTTTTTTGAATTTTTTTCGTTTTTTTTATTTAACCAGTATTCAGCGCTTAGTTCGGCAAAGTGTGCATAGTTTTTTTTTTCAAAATCGCGATTCTTTCTCTATCTAACGCTCATTATCATTTCCGTCAAACTCGATCATCTTTCGAGTTCACATTAAAATTAAGTATGTGGTTAATATTCTGAATGATTGAGAGTTTATTTCCGCCTACCATCGAAGATCCGAATCAATCGTAGCTGTCGACACATCTGTCTTCTCTGAGGAATGAATGACAGCACCAAAACAAGTTCGCGGAAGTTTTTCAATAAGCTGAACTCTGCCTTTTTGTTAATTTTGTAAAATCCTCTTTATGCAAGTACTTTTAGCCAATAAATCGAAAGGAAAACCGAGTTTTTCAAATTCTGCATCATTTTTAGGGCAGCATACACGCTCAAAAATGCTATCTATTTTGTGTTCTGAATCGAAGGCTTGGAGTTGGAACCATTGAGATTCGACAAGTAAAACCCAAAAAATTTTGGAGGAAATCGATGTTGATCCACTCGCATGGTCGGGTTCTGAACGTTTGCGCCGTTTGAAGCTTCCAAAACAAGCCGAAATAACCTTGTTCGAGCAATTTTGAGCAGCGAGGTCATGAGCCCCACCCACTTTGACTGTGAAATCCCGCCTTCTCACACAACTTTATTGCTTCAAAACGGTCCCTTGGCTCGTTTTTGACGCCTCCAACGACGTAGACGTTTTAGTATTGGTCGTGTGAGTTAGCTGACGTCACTATCTCAAATACTTTTGCGAGCGTGTATGCTGCCTTTAAGAGCGTGTCATAGATGACAGAAACATTCACTGTTTCTAGAAACCTCATGTTTTACGTTTTGTGCGGTTCTATAAGTGAGCAGCAAACAATTCCCCTTTTTGGGATCCTCGGACCGTGAGGACGTCGTGAAATTTCGGCTTCCCGAAAAAACAAGTGCGCTGACTTTCCTGTACTTGTCGTCTACACTTTTCTTCAAATTTTTGCGCATCAATGATGAGAATTACATCAAAATTCAAGCTTGCCCGAAGAAGGCTGTCCGCCCACGCGGTCGGCGTGCGCATCCAGCGGCCGTCTCAAAGGCGTTTTTTCGAAGACGTTCATTGAGTAGCAGGAATACTGGGCTAGAAGTGAATAATGTCCCAGTCAGCTGTTCGTAGCTGTGGGAAGGAAAATGCCTTTGAGACAGTCGCTCTACACGCATGCCGACCCCATAGGCGAACAGTCTAATTCAGGCATACTTTGAAAGTTTGTGGAATCTCGCTCTCAGAGCAGCTTCCCTTTTTTCCAAAAATTTAATAAAATTGGAAGACTTGTCTTAGATAAATCAAATGTAATTTATCTTAGCCTTAAAGGGGTGAACAACTCCTATCACTTTTGGCGAGCAGAGAATTTGCATCAAACGAATAAAAAATTTCGAATGTTTGAATAAACGAATTATTCGAATAACTGACATTCTCGAATAGTCGAATTAACGCAATATTCGAATAATTGACTTTTCCAAATAAACGAATTATTCGAATATTAGAATATTTGTTTATACAGCCGAATATTCGGTTTCCGTTTATTCTTTGACATAAAGTCTGTCCGAATGAGACTGCTCGTCCACGCGGTCAGCATGCGTGTCGTGAGGAATAAGCGAAGGGAATTTTTCGACAAGTAAATAAATAAGCAGGAACATTAGACGAATAGTGAATAATATCGCGGTCAGACATTTTATTTCGTTAGAAGGCTCGTCTAAAAAAAGGCTTCCACGGGGGGCACCTGACACGCACACCGACCGCATGGGCGCACAGTGCCTTTCGCATAGACTCCACTCTATTGGCGAGCTATAAAAATTGAGTCAAATGTCCGCGGGGAGGAGATGCACGAGATCCGGGAAGCTAAAAAAGATTAGCATTTTTTGTTTTCAAATTCATGCAGCAGTGAGCAAGTGCGCTGGTCGTTAGTGATTATCACCTTGTTCACACAATCATAGTCCAAGGCAACGGAAATGACGGTTGTGCGGTTGCGGGCTTCCCTTAGTATGCTATGGTCTTCGTTGCATCGATCGTTTTTCCTGATCCGATGTGACTTTTCGGAGAGTAACGGTTTTCACTCTCACATTTTCACGTTTTCATTGGTTTCACACCTGTGGTCGTATCAGTGAAGACAAAAAAAAACTCATCCGTCAATCTCAGCTGTTCCGTAAATAATGATTAATGCAACGAAAAGACTACAGTATTGTCTTTATCGCAGCAGAATTTCAGACCGCAGCTGCGGAAAGCCGCCGTTGCGGCGCACAACACTTATAATTATGCATCAACTACCGGGTCCTGGCACGATTACCCTTCATCCCATACCGTTCCGCAAGCGGCAAAAATGGTTATCCGCAACTGCGGACCGGAATTTCGTTTCGATACGTTATCAAGAAAAGTCCGCAACCGCAATACCGCGCCTTTTCCATTACCTTGGACAATATGTTCCCATACATCGCTCCCCCGACGTCCAAGCATTCAGTCTCGTTCGTTCTTGAAAACCTCGCGAGGCCAATTATTCCGTGGAACACCTCCAATTAACCGTTTAGCCGCATCGAGCCGTGCCGTGTCTCGCGCAGAACCCTTATGCAAATATGAGAAGGCTTGTGTTTGTCGGCTGCTGTTCTCCCGGCTATTGTATTGTCAGTGTAGTGCAGTCAGTGGGGGCGCGGTTTGGCGCCGTTCCCAGCAGTTTTCACTCGTAGCGGACCGGGCAACTTCGTCTCCTCTGATGAGTAACGGGCTTTAACATTTGTCACACGTCCACGGTCTCATATTCATTGACCATTTGGTTTCTTTCCCTTCTTTTTACGACCAACTGTTTGCTCTTGGTCTCAGTTCGAGGGGATCGTTACTGTCGAATTACTACTGTTTAATGTCCTTGAATTTGTTCACATTACGCGACATGTGCGGTTGCTCCAGTCAAGAAACGATTCTCTCAGAAGTTCCCGACCTCCCACACAGCAATCGAAATTCATGGGTTTCTCAAACTGTGGAAAAGTTTGTACATACATTTCAATTTCTCTATTTCGATATCAACCCTCATTAAGTGCTTTCATGTCATTCTATTTTGCTCAGCGCTCCTCGTTTTTGATACATTTCCAAGAGTTTATAATCAGAAATTCCCAGCACTGTTCAGGATTCCGAGTTTTAATTGCACATTGAGTATTTTTTACATGTACCATTTTCTTGAACTCATTTCAAGATGTCTCAAATTTAATCCGTATCGATATTTAACAATATTATTGTTTAACTACATTACTCACGTTTTTCGACCGCTTCAATTCTTGAAAAATCAATTTTAAACCATTTTCTCAAAAGCATTCTTAAGTAAGGCATTCGGTCGTTGGTTTACTTCTGAACTTGAACCTCCCATCGAAGTTTGCAAAGCTGATTCTAAAAATTGTCTGTGTGGCATGAAACCAGCAGCTTCCGCTAGAAGGTTCTTAAAGGCAGTGTTCACGATAAACTTCGACTCTCAGATTAATCGCTAAATCGATTGTTTGGCCTCCAGGTAGAACTGAAAAACGACGAAGAAATGGAGAAAAAACGCACTGGAAGGACACCAAATCCTTTACTCTCACCTCGCCTACTCTCACTGCAACTGTTTGTTGTGACGATGAAATCTTTTGTGGACCCGACCTTTGGAATTCTCTACTCTCTCCTGCTCCGGTCTTTCCTCCGGACCCTGACTAATACTGTTTTGCATAGAATATTCTTCCATTTTCGATTAGCCCCATTTTTCAGCGGTGACAACCACCGTGAACATGTTTATCCAATCGGACAACTAGTCCAAGCCCGAGAATAATGCCACTAAAATAAGACGATTAAGTGCCTTTCTCGCCCTTTCTTCATAATTTTGGTAACTTTTGGTATTCAACGCATTGTTTTGAGTGGAAAACTCGGGAATGAAAATTATGCTGAACACTGCCTTTAAAGGCAGCGTTCACGATAATCATCCTCGGTGACTTCCCAAGGTTAAATGATAGGCGACAAGGATCCTAGGCTCCTAGTGTCGAAAGAACGGTAGAAAATGAGCCAGAAGTAGCAAAATAATGGCTGCAAACAAGCGTTTTGGTGCCGCAGACACGCCTGGTGCCCCAGATCCGCCTCTTCGGAATGAACAAATGAAGACTCAGATTACAGGAATGATCAAGTCAAGGAAATGCTGATAAGTGAGCTGATCTCTTGATTGCACTGATAGGCATCATCCTTCATAGCGGTGAATTCCTCCACGCTCAAAAATAAACGTAATCATGGGGGAGCCTATTTTTGTACAAAAACGCGGCTTTCGCGTTCCCTTTGAGCATGTCTTGCTATATGGGGCACCAGAGCTTCCGCAAACCGCGGAGATATTGAAAGTGAAATCTATCGCAAACCCTGCCTCTGAATGCCTGAGGCCACTTGAAGAAATTCAAGGGACCCATTAGAGACACTCAAGTTTTGGCTTGAATCTCTTAATTTTCACATACTCTACACATCTGAGTAGTTTACCCTTGAAGTCAGCACAGAAAGCCGTATCGTATTTTTATATTCTTTACAGCCGTATCGTGATTTTCAAGCAGGTAGACCCAGGAAATTGCTTAATATAGCAAGAAGGATCATAAGCGTATTACTTCTCGCAGAAAATTTATAAGAGTTCTTTGAAAACATAGAAATTTCTGCCCACACTTATTTAGGCGTAATAAGGACTTTAGCGTCGGAAATGGTTTTGCGCTCGAAACTTCTTGAGCAACTGCATTTCTTTGGTTTTTTTCAACCAAAACTTTTTTCAAGAACTAGAAGCTTCAAAAGGGCATGCTCGGATGTGGAAGTGCCTTTAACTAAGAAATTCTCAGCATTGGATCACTCGCACCTGCGATGGAGCCTACGCTCTTCGTGAGAGATGTCTGGCCGAGGAACTCTACTTTTCAGACCACAGAAACGTTTTCACTCGGTTATAGTATCATGATTTGGCAATGCTTAGGATTTAGACTACTCAAACGCCCTTGACTTGCTTGTAGGTAGAAGTGGTTTTCTGCGCTCATGATGCCTTTGAGACACAGCTTTCTCGCTTATAAGCCCAGCTCTTTGTTTGGATCCAAAGCTATGCCCTCTGTAATGAGAGCTGCCGGCATGCAGGTATAGTCGGCACGGATCACGATGACTCTTTGCGTTTTTACTGTGCCTTTGCGTAAACTCGGTGCACGTATGTTATAAAATAAGCGCAGCGAGTTTGCGCCAACGCGCGATAAAGAACGCAAAGTATCAGCGCGATTCGTGCCAACTGTACTGTCTGCTGCACAGAGGATGGCAGTACTGCGAACACCAAGCCTCACGCGGGTTGACGCTTCGCGGATATGCACAAATGATCCGCAAGGGGAATGGGGTATGACATCAAGGTGGACCATAGCCACTGTGCGACTGTTAGCGTGGGAACCTGAATTCCACAGCGATGAAAAAATTTCTGCTTTTCCCACGCCACCACTTCTTCTCTTCAGCTTCATCCAGTTTGATTGAAGCGTACTTATCGTAGTTCACTCGGCCTTCATTCTCTGAATCCAACACAACACTACCCAGTAGTCTCCTCAAACCATATCGTCTACTGTACTGCTCATTTCCTGTTCGTTGCCCTGGCCTATGTGATCTGTTTCGCCACGCTGCTCTCCATATACCAAAGCAGAATGGTAAAATTCTGTTTCTTGAGAAGTGTCTTCTGAATGACGACTTGAAGATTTTTTTTAAGACTGGGATTTCTTTGCACCAGCACTGGATGCAGAAAACTCATCTTATAGGATGATTCAATATTGTGGTCATTTTTGATTCTTATCAAATCTGGTATTACTGGCAGATGATCATCGAACAGATATGATATTTCAGGGCTGCTCATTTTTGAAAATGTCAGTTGTTGCCTATTCTATGGAGTCATTCGACTCCTCTGAGTTCTCCATCTTGCTCTTTGTGGATAACTGCATATTGAGTTTTTGGCGTTATACCTGTTTTTCGGTTTCTATTTCTAAGGAAACTCCAAATTGTCGCGAAATAAAACATACTTTAAGCGATCTTTCCAAACCACGGAGTTTATAATATAATTATACAGTTGTTTATAGGGATCATATCATATAACTCAAAAAACTACGGGAGATAAAGGCAGTGTTCACGATGAAAAAGCCGCCCTTTTTAGGCGAAAACGTCAGCTTTGGGAAACTCTACGAAGTGTAAGAACGGAAATACGATAAAAAAACGACCAAGATGTGGCTGAAAATCTCGTGGAGTAGCCTAACCATTAGATAAGCCCGCCCACGTCATATAACAGTTGTCCTACGCTCGTTTCACCAGAGAAACAGTTGCTGAATTTTGAATATTTTTTATCGGGTAAGATTCTAACATCCAAGTACATATGCGCATTGGCCGATCTTATTTTTCAAAAGTTTTCGATGCAAGAAGCAGACCTATGAATTAGAATTAGAAATAAGAATTACCTCAGAAATCTGAAGCGCAATACCATTTCCCACGTTAGGCTTGACGGTACGGTGCGTCTGCAGTCTCCCGAAACACACCAAACAGGCGTAACTAAATATAACCGAGGCTCCTTTGAAGAGTTATTCTCCGGTATTTGAGAGTTCTGTTAGGACTTTACCTTATTAACCTTTACTTCGAGGACTTACTTACTCGAAAACATCGAAAACTGGAATAGGTGTTTCATCGTGAACACTGCCTTTACGTTTAATTTCCTTTTGCAGTACCTAACACATATGTTGTTGGTTTGGGAATTTTTCTCCATCGACTCGATTTTTGTATTAGTTGAAATGTTTTCGAATACTCTGTTTTAGTCCATTTTCACAGAGCTACCGTGCATATCCATGAAGTCTTACATCCGTATGTCAGACCTTTTAATTGATTCTTTCTATTCTAGAAATCGACACGAGATCATGCGCTCGAATTACTAGTTCCTCAGACACCCTCGGATTCTTGTTGGCCGAAGATGTCTCGCCTGATGTGCTTCCGTACATCCAAAAAACACGTTAGTGCATTTTTTCTATTTTTTCGAATCTTTTTCTTTTATGCTTTCTTTTTTTACTACAATTTTTTATCAGTTTTCAATGTTCCTTTTTTTGTTTTGTTTGTGTTTTGTCCCAGCGCAATTCGAATTATGATATATGCGGCTATGCGATAATGCTGCTGTAAAGCTATTGTCTCCAGTACTGTTGTTCTTTTTATTATATGCTATGTTTTGTACTAGTCTAACAGAAGTTTCATTCTGTGTAAGCGCCACACTCCATGACATTTGAATTTCTGTGGTTGAAAACCTTCATAGAATGACAAAATATTCTACCAGTAGTGTATATAAAATTAGTAGTTTTCAACCTAACAACAGAAGTTTTATCTGATTCCATCCAACGGCATTTCTGAGATTGGAGGTATTGATGAGGTTACTGCGTCAGTGTTTTGTGCATCGTGCAATCAGTTCCCTGAATCACTATACCATTCACTTCTTTTCGAAGCGAGAATTATAGGGGCGTGGGTCTAACTCTGGCTCAATTATAACTACCCGGAAAACTTTGCGAAACCCTTGAGTAGAGAGTTGAAGGTGTGGGACAAGTTGTGGTGTGACAATCGTGCTCGAAATTTCAAGAATGCCGAGGGAGATTCCAAAAAGGGGCACTCTCATTGCGAGGAGAAAAGAAGTGCTGAAAAGTCAATTTGATGGTGCTCAAAAAAATTTTCTAGATTCGACTCAGAACACTTTATAAGGGTTGCTTCGGTTGTTGTCTACAAATCTGAGGTTCATTTGTCGATATTTCAAAAATTTTGGCTGATTTGGTCCGGAGTTTCCCACTGGCGGAAATTTCTTTGGCCGACTTTTGGCGATTTCCACAGTAGAGGATGTCACGATAAAATTGCCCCTAAGCTTCTCCATAGGGGCAAGTTGGACTGTTCAACACAAATCTGTGATTTTTTAATTATAGCAATCAGCGCGAACAAGCCTGCCTTTTAGAAGGGTAGGATAGCCCAGCCCTGCAGCCCTACGGTTTTTCGTCGCGTGGGATTCCTTCAAATGACGCCGGATTCTCGACACCATGGGATAGGATAGACACCTCTACACCTCTACACCCTCTACAAAACCCTCCACAGAGGAAATTTTTAAGCTTCTTGGGAATTGCTGCTTTATTCTGCCCCTCATCAAAATCTTGTCTCAGGTAATGTGGTTCCATCTCAAATCTGGGAACACAGCTACATGCTTACATGAAGGCGTCACCCAGTGGTGGAATACGTTTCACTCGAACAGGTTTTATGACGGCATTTCGAGGCATCAAAAAGGTATTTGATGTGAATTGAGATGACCCGCCGTCCGCTGCATACGCGTTCTTTCACCCAGCGAGTCTTTGCACTTTTCCCTCGGATTTTGTCATCCTCCGCCTGTATTTCGCACAATGAAAGCCGTCGCGCAACTGTCTGGAAGAGATGATCGGGTTTTGGGAGATAATACTGGGAAGCACAATGTATACAGGCTAGAGGTTTCTTTTGCAGTTACCTGTTGCTACAAGGATTGTCGAAAACGTTGAAAAATACGGTAGTGGATGCTGTTCTAAAGCGTACATACATAAATCTTTTTACATGGCCTTTTTACAGAAACTGTTTTTATACCTATCTCGGCCTAGGTTCGGCGAGACTTGGTGAAACTTTAGTTTAAGTATCTCTCTTTGACGTGAACGAGAAGGAGCGAAATCTGTGTACCAGTTGTACTTTGTCAAAGTCCATAAAGTACATCGTTTAGATTGGTTCTGGAGCGATTCATTTTATGGTGGTGAATTTTCAAAAATATGCCATAATCTGTGTAATTTTCGGTCTTTAGAAAAAATTTGATAGAGCTTATTTCCTCACAAGGTCATAATACGGTTCAGAAGATTTTCTAATATCAAATAACTGCTGCAGTTTTGGAATTGTAATAGCCATGTTTCAAGGGGTTTTTTCTTATTTGAAATATTACCACGAATTTCCAAACAAATTTTAAATTTAAAAACTGCTCGCTCAAAACTTAAGCTTGTGGATGTGTAAAGCAAGGTTTGTGATGCCTTATAACATACTAAAGTTTCATCAAGTTCCGCTTAGCCTAGGCCGAGGAATGTGTAAAAAACGCATCCGCAAAAATGCCATGTCAATAGAATTATGACCGCTACTGTACGTTACGATGCCGGAAATGTCAGAGTGGTTTCAACGCTCGGTCCATTCATTGGTCGAGCACCATCTTCATGCCAGACTTCCTCTCCTCAGATCTTACTTCAGACTGCGGTGACGGATTCTCCTTCGAAAGTCCGTGTCTTTTAACAAAGAGCGCCTCATGACCAGGAGTCACTGAAAATTACATATACTGAAATTGAGAACTAATTAGATCAGCTTTATAGAGAAGACTTCAAGTTATTCCCAGAATGCAACCCCAATAAATTCTATACTACTTTGATTCCTAGAGATGCACAAAGAATTTTATTTCGAATTGAGCCTAGGATGTTAAAGGAACTTTTTGAAGAGCAGGCTATAAAGGCCAAAAAATTATGGAAGATGGTCGATCTTTCTGACTAGGGACTGTTCTACCCGGTTCCGATGATTTAAAAAAAACATGTTTTTTTGTTGTAGGTGTGTGACAGTACATCAATAACTCGTGAACGAAATTTCCTAAATGCCCGGGGAACTTTATCGTAGCATCTTGGAAAAGTCGCGTTTGACCAGTAAAAGTCCTCTTAGTGAAAAGCTTCGGGACAAATCATCCGAAACATTCGAAAAATCAACAGAAAGACCTGAGATTTGAGATCACTAACCAAAACAACCTCCAGATTTTTTAATGCCATGTCCGAATCGATTTTTTGAACATTAAAAATTGGGTACACATCTCCTCTCCGCAAAGTTATGAAAAGGTTTTTCTTTCTGGAAACCACTGTGGCATTCGAGAGGTTTCGAGCACGGATCAGTGATACGCAGGATAATACCTACAGCAAACAGAACATTGTTTATTAAGACATTAGGGTAGGTATAAAAAAAGTCCTAGTGAGAATAGTTGGTCGAGTCAGTGTAAAGTAAAAAAGCTTTTTCAAAACACGGAAAACTTCTTCGTTTTTCTGATTGATTTCTCAGGATCGCTTTGGCCAAGGTATTACTTTGATCGCATTTTTTTGTGCATTCCTTTTCTTCTGGAATATTTTCCGATTTCTCCTAAATGTCACTTGAATTTTAGTAGCTATGGGATCCTTCGCACCAATTTCCACTGCTGTCAAATCGTTTTGCCGCTTGCCTTTGAATCTCTAGTAGAATCGAAAATATTGACCTCATAGCGTCGGCGGCTTCGCAATGAATCTGTCGTATTGGGATTGTATAGATGTGCTCAACCCATTTCACCTCATCGCACTCTTTGCCTCGAGATGCACTGAGACGTGCGAGTTTTTTGACGCTACAGCGCACCACCCAACTTACTATACGTGTAATAAAAACCACACATATAATAGTTGATCAGGTCTGATGTAATACGTTAGAATAGTGCAATCAAAATGTGAATATATTATTTGGAAGAATTTTATTATAATTCCTGGGGCGGTAGTAAGCTAGTCAGAACCGCGAGTTTGAGAGTGTCGTCATATCTATCACTAGCTATGAACCGTGTTGTTTTCTGAGACGTACAGAACACTACAAATCGATGCCGTGACTATGTGATACTTCCACAATAGTACGTTGTAGCAATCAAGAATATGCCGATGAAAACGCCATTTATGTTCCGTACGTGAATAATGCATGCGACTGCAAACAAAAGTAGTCAGACAAACGATTTTTCAACGGCGGCTTTGATTGTGGCGCCGTGGGAAGTGGAACCAGCTCAGAATGAGTGTGCAGGACGTCGTGGAAAACCCGCTGAACGTTTAACGTCTCAGGCCTAGTGCATACTTCGCGCGACGGGCGACGCGACATAGTGTTTGTCATGAAAATTGACCGAAAGTCGATATTGCTGATATGCACTGTCACTGTCGCGCGTCGCGGGAAGTATGCACTAAGTCCTAAAAAGTTGCGCCGCCGTGCATTGTCCCCATTGTGGCTGTGCGACTCGTCCCGCTTGACTATGCGAAGGTCCTAACCTTGTTGCAATTTGTACTACCTTAATAAAACAACGCACTTATTTGTTATGGTTTAAGATTTTCTAGTGAGTGGACCAGGCGCGATCATTGCGGCTGGCCGTGCGTCGTTGGCGACACCACCAGTTACTGAGGTTGCCACCGCGCGCGACGATCTACCTCTGCGGCCTCGTTCACTCACTAGACTGAATTCTTCAAGGGTACTCTACTACCAACCGCTTGGTCCTACTTAATGAAAACGATTGAGTTGTCATTGTTCCCGCATTTGATCTTATTATTCTTCGAGATGGGTCCTACAACTTCTTGTTAGTCACCGCGGCTGCGGTGTGTCTCGTATTCCAAGAAATGGAGAAGGTAACTCCGGCCACCTACTGATTTTTTTGAAAGATTCATCTAAATTAAATTCTGATGGTCTATGTCTAAGGAGGAGTTTGTTTACGGACTTCTGAGCAGGGGTGAGCAGAATTCAGATTCCCGAATTTCGATTCCCGATGGTTTTTACCCTTCCAATTTCCGGTTTCAATTTTCGAAAAAAAGCGTGAAAATGCGAAAAAAATCGGATATTTTCGCAAGATTAGAATTTTTATCACTGTTCCTTGACAAATTCCTATGGGGTTATTTCGGGCGCTAAATTCGAATTTGAGGTCCGTCTTCACTGTTCGGAAAGCCAGAGTTCATTGTATTTACATGACTTACTTACTTGACTTAATCGGTTGGCTTTCGCCTGACGCGGTCATTCCGCATCTTCACCGAGGTGTGCCGTCCCAGTAGTCAGCCGTGTCCATTTTTCACGGTCTTCAGCCACAATTTGAACACATTCCATCCAGCTGTCACTATTCCATTTCCTGGAAACGAAACATCGCGCCTGAACTGTCTTTCGATGCCGAGTGACTTTAAATCTTCTTTAACCACATCCGTCCAGAACTTTCGCCTACGCCCAGGTGGCCGTTTCCAGACAGGATTTGGAAGCATTTTTAAAGCGTGTTGTACGAGACGATCCGGCGTTCTTCTTAGTATATGCCCGAGCAGTCGAAGTCGACTTTCCATTGCTGCTTGAGATGGCGTTAGAGATGCTGGCACCTCCTCGTGTCAAGCGTTGATGTACTGCGTCGATTTCCTTGTAAAGGTCTTCGTTATGGCATACACGCGGCCAGAAATATCCAAGCAAACGCCTAAAAAGCTTCTCTCCAGGCAATCCAACCTTTCCATCTGCGTTTTCGGTGCTGCCCACGTCTCCGATCCGTACATCATGATAGGGCGAATAGCGGATAGGTAGACGCGCAACTTGACTTCCTTCGCGATGGTGGTAGAACCCACAAACACTTCGGTTAGAGAATTGAATGCAGACGTAGCTTTCGCACATCGTTGTCGAATATCCGCTGCATAACTACCATCGTTCTTCAGCAAACAGCCCAAATAACAGAAATCGTCCACCAGTTCGATACGTTGTCCGTCCACACAAACTCCAGTTGAAGGCTCTGAGACCCACATCTGCTTGCATTTGTCGGGACGAAGACGAAGTCCATAGGCTGCGGCATACTCCGAAACGAGGTTCACAATCCTTTGCAGTTTTGCGTTGTTTTCAGCGAATAACACAATGTCGTCGGCGTACTCCAGGTCGACAAGGGAGCGTCCTGATGGTGTTAGGATCACATCCGCAGGAAACTGTTCTGCAACTCTACGCATGATGTCATCAACGGCGAAGTTGAAAAAGAAAGGTCCTGCAACGGCTCTTTACCTTACTCCTGTTTTCACCTCGAGAGCCGACGTAAATCCGACAGGTGTACAAGCTGCTGCTGTTCTTCCTTTGTTCATGTCCTCGATTGACCGAACATACTTTTCCGGGACTCCATCTGCTCGCAGAGCATTGAGCAATCGATCACGATGAGGAGAGTCGAACGCGGCTCCAAAGTACAAAAAAGCAAGCTGTAATGGCTTCGAATACCGCTGCCACGATTCAATCACTCTTCTCACGACGAACACTTGGTCGATGGTCGATCTTCCAGGTCGAAAACCGGCTTGCTCATCTCTGGTGGTTCTTTCACGATGTTTGATAAGTCGCTCGAGAATGATACGTTCTAAAACCTTGTACATGACACGAAGTAGAGAGATTCCTCTGTAGTTCTTAGGATCCGTGACGGATAGCTTCTTGTGAAGAGGTACGATGATCGCATGTCTCCACGAATCGGGTATCCTTTCGCTCATCCATATGGTACGGATGGTGTTGGTCATTTCACGAATCCCAGACGGAGGAAGAGCTTTCAGCATTTCAACAGTGATGTTTTCATCTCCACCTGCCTTTCCATTCTTCATTTCCGAACACAATCCAAAACTTCAGACTCAGTCGGCGGTTCCTCACTGGCATCGTAATGTGCTCTCTGAACATGCGGGAGCTCAGGTACTGATGGCGCTGGACGATTCAGTAGTGAACTGAAGTCATCCTTCCATATTGGCAGCGTCGCATCACCAACTGCAACTCCATTGGTAGTGTTCAAGACAGGAGAACATCTCTTCATCTTCCCGCCATAATTGTCGCAGCAACGTGTAGGCTTTCTTTTCGGATTCTTCTCCTCCAAGCCTTCTCGAACTCCTTAGCTCTACACGTCCACTCGTTCGCGGTCACTTTGAAGCTGCCGGACGCAACTTCCTCCTCAGACGCTTCTCCTCCACGAAGTTTCCTGCAGTTCGGAGAGCACATATACTCTGTTGTAGGTAGATGTTGTTTCTTCTGAGACGTAGGCGAACTTCTTCTTAGGCTGTACAACCGGGAGTGCCTCTTTCGAAGCGTCCTGGATGCACTTGACAAAAAAAAATCCGCGTCGCAAAGTTTCTTCTTAGTCCGTACTCCGATGTGAATAGAAACGCGTTGTCGGAAATTCCTTCTGCACTCTTCATCTCTGAGACTTGTCATGTCAATCCTCTGGAGAGGCTGAGCCCCTCGCTTCCTCTTATGAATCCTCGCAGTGAAGTTCAACAGAACAGGACGGTGATCCGAATCGAATGCGACATCCCACACAGCTCTAGATCTTCGAATGTCCGATACTGGAATATTCCTCGTCAGGACATAGTCAAGCTGTAGTTTCAAAGTTGTCATCTTCCGCTTCCGCTGCTCTTCTGGAGATAGCCGGGTTGGTCCCCTGCCACGTAAGCTGATGGCGGCGATGATTCCTCTTGAATGTCGATGCAATAATCAGACCACTGCGTTCACAAAGTCGACAAGGCGGTAGCCATTGTCCGATGTTTGCTCCACTGGGTAGAACCATTTACCGAGTACTTCGGATTCCTGATCAAGTCCCATCTTCGCATTTGCGTCAATCCCCACGACAACAGCATGTTGACAAGGTATCCTGGCCAGCAACGTATTGAGTTCCTCATAAAACGCATCCTTCGAATTGTTCTTCGGCGGTTTCAGTGGGCGCATGAGCACTCACTATCCACAGATTGAATCCTCTGTGATCCCGCAGTCGCACGAATGCATTCCGACAATGACGTTGAGCCGAACTCCTTGACCATACCATTGAAATCCTTCCTTACAGCTATTGCACAGCCTCCCACTCTCCTATCGTCAGCGTTACCGCAGTAGATGGTGTACTCTCCGACGCTGATGACGGGTCTATCCTGAGGCGAGTTTCCTGCAAAGCAGCAAACGGTGCATGGAACTAGCTCAGAAGTCTGGATAGCGCAGTTTTTTGAATATCACCTGACAGCGATCGACAGTTCAGGGTGGCGAAATTCAGGCTTGTGGCCAAAAGACTCCATGAACTCCCTAGGTACGGATCCTAAGGTGTTATGGACCAGAGGCCTTGGTGTGCCGGACTGCGACACCTTTAGGCAATGTACGGGATACTTTCGCGATATAGTTGTGCACGCCATATCGCTCGAACGTTCCCTGTGTACACTCAAACGTCTGCTGGGTTCAGTAGAAGCAGGGGCACCAACGAGCAAGTACCAACAGACTTGTATACACACCCCCATTTACATGAAAATTATTCAATGAAGAAAGATAAGCCCAAATCTTCGTTGGTAGGCACAGTCACCAGGGGAGGATTGACAATTTTGCTGAACGAATTCTCGTTTTCCTAATTCCGATTTCCCATGGTCGTTGGCGTTCCGATATCTGAGATGGAGAAGGTCGTTCCATTTTACGGTTTCTGATCTCAGAAATTTAGAAAAAATTCTGCTCATCCCTGCTTCTGAGGTTACACTCTGGCGTACATTTTCTTCCTTCCTGTGGTATTCGGAACAGTTGACGCTAATTCGCCTTTGTCGCAGATTCGCAGTCGCAGCAATATGCTATGAAATGGTATTTCGACGAAAAAATATTTCCAAGTTGAATTCATACTTCTCCTTCCCTGCATCCCTAGTTTTGTGCAAATATGAGACCGCCATCTCAGAAATATTGGGAGAAGGTCTGAAGCTGGTAAGGAGTCATATGTTAAATGTGCGAATGACTTTGTCTAAAACAAGTGTTCACAGTAATTCTCGTTCCGAGATCTACTCTCATAAACCTTGAACTGAATCTGCTTCCGTATGTGCTTGGGCTGGCTTGGCTACAGTATTTTGCCACATCCACTAATTCGGCTCACTACGAAATATCTGTTACGGCATGTGTCGATATCTTTGGTTTTAAATCATTGCATTTTTCCACAGAGTCTAATCAACCTATTTTTGCCTTCGAATGTCTACGCAGGATCATCAGTAATAACTCATATGTCGGACAAAAACATTCCCATCACTAAGTTTGCGCGACATACATATTTATCATTCCGAAGAGTTGCACAGAGTTGAGAGTCTCTTTGGATTGTTTCTTCTGACAAGAGACAAGGAGTGGCCATTAGTTTACTTGCTTTCTCTTTGTAGTATTTCCCAAAACTGTATTCAGTAGTTGAGTTTCCCATGGAGAGGCCATCTGTCCAGTTGCAAAGATGGGTATTGAGCACACCATGTGAGAAGGAGAAATGAGGAGAAATTAGATAGGAAAAGCCCTAAAACAGCACATGTACTACCTAAAACTCCACCCCTTTTCGAAAACATCCTCCGGAGCAAAGTTCAACAGCACTGATTCACATCGCTCGCGGGGTAAAGGTGCGCACCTGTTTCCCTAATAGAGGATAAAGTTCCCGGCTTTGAGCGATCCCTATAGAACTGCTCCACACAATCTACTTCCACCCAGAATGTTCGAGGTTTTTGAATATGTATTGGGCCTATACAAGGACTTCCGTAAGCGAGCCAATGTTCAAGTCAGTGTTCTCAGCCTCCCAGACAAGAGTGGTTCCAATTTAGTGACCAAGGAGGGATGGAAGACTTGGTTAGTCTTGGGCAAGGATCGATCTCTCGACCGTGTGCGTGACAGTGGCCCCACTTGTCGTTTCGGCCCACTCCGCATAATGTTACTTCTCTATTATATACTAGGTGGATTGATAGCTCGGAAGTTCACAACCACCCCACGAATACGTCTTTAACGCTCAAATGGTTAATGAGTGGAGACCATAGAACTAATTCTCTTAATTCTCCAGGTTTTTTTTTCATTTTCATTTTTTTTTCATCAGTGGGCGTTTTCATGGTAACGCTCAATGGAAGAAAAAGAAAGACCATGAGATTTCCGAATCCTCCGAAACAGCCCTGAATTACTGTGAAGAACATGAAGGAAAATCTTTTTGATACCGCAAAATAAAAATAGAATTGATGAATCTTTCTTCCATCAATGATCATTCAACGATTCAAAGGCGCCAAATGAAAATTTTTTCAACACTTGCGTCAGAGAGTAACCGTTCTCAATAAAACACTGGATAATCTTTTTTGAAATTATGTTAAATATGTTTGAAATGGAATGATTGTTTAAAAAAATTGATGAACTCTAAATTCAGCAGTGCCATTCATATCTGGTATCAAACTATTATATGATGCTCTAAAAAACGTTGCGTTTAAAATCTGATCAGGATAATGAACAGTTCTCTCAACCAATAAGACTGTGCGGTTGTGTTAACTTTTGTTTGAGAGAAGAAATTGTGAGTCTTTGATCACGCAGAACCACTTGCCTCTAACAATTTCAAAGCTGCACCGTCCCACAGTGCCCCATTCATCAACACCTCAAACCCTGTTCGAGATTATGGGATCACCGAGGAGTTTTCAATCGGTTTCTCTTCGAAACCCGTGTGGGACGCCGTAAATAGCGGAGTGCGGGTGGACGAGTCGAATTGTAATTGTGGACGACACACGAAACTCTAATCCTTCGTTTCGATCACATCAAACGACATCACGCTCAACCCCGTTATGGCCACCACTGACAACCGGTGTCATTTCAAAGCACTTGAATAACTGAATCAGAAGAGTCAACCACTTCACTTCAATGAGGCACAGCAGGAAGATCTGTGAATGGGCACGCTTGATCACGCTGTGGTTGCAGGTGAATGCTCTATGTCACAGAAAATGAAGAATAGACATAACTGGACTTGAATTGCGATTTAAGGTGCACTTTTCAAGGGTGCCTTCAGAGGCAACTTTCCCACCAGTTATATTGGTCTAAAAACTGATCAGAATATAGGGATGACATCTTCAGATGTAGTAAAATTAGTTCCACGTCAATAGAACCAATACTAAACATTTGAAGGCACCTTCCGCGATAATTTCCACGTATTATTCCTACATAAATTTGATCCCACCATGGTTGTGAACTTCCGAGCCATCAATCCACTTAGTATATAATAGATAAGTAACATTATGCGGAGTGGGCCGAAACGACAAGTGGGGCCACTGTCACGCACACGGTCGAGAGATCGATCCTTGCCCAAGACTAACCAAGTCTTCCATCCCTCCGTGGTCACTAAATTGGAACCACTCTTGTCTGGGAGGCTGAGAACACTGACTTGAACATTGGCTCGCTTACGGAAGTCCTTGTATAGGCCCAATACACATTCAAAAACCTCGAACATTCTGGGTGGAAGTAGATTGTGTGGAGCAGTTCTATAGGGATTGCTCAAAGCCGGGAACTTTATCCTCTATTAGGGAAACAGGTGCGCACCTTTACCCCGCGAGCGATGTGAATCAGTGCTGTTGAACTTTGCTCCGGAGGTTGTTTTTGAAAAGGGGTGGAGTTTTAGGTAGTACATGTGCTGTGTTAGGGCTTTTCCTATCTAATTTCTCCTCATTTCTCCTTCTCACATGGTGTGCTCAATACCCATCTTTGCAACTGGACAGATGGCCTCTCCATGGGAAACTCAACTACTGAATACAGTTTTGGGAAATACTACAAAGAGAAAGCAAGTAAACTAATGGCCACTCCTTGTCTCTTGTCAGAAGAAACAATCCAAAGACACTCTCAACTCTGTGCAACTCTTCGGAATGATAAATATGTATGTCGCGCAAACTTAGTGATGGGAATGTTTTTGTCCGACATATGAGTTATTACTGATGATCCTGCGTAGACATTCGAAGGCAAAAATAGGTTGATTAGACTCTGTGGAAAAATGCAATGATTTAAAACCAAAGATATCGACACATGCCGTAACAGATATTTCGTAGTGAGCCGAATTAGTGGATGTGGCAAAATACTGTAGCCAAGCCAGCCCAAGCACATACGGAAGCAGATTCAGTTCAAGGTTTATGAGAGTAGATCTCGGAACGAGAATTACTGTGAACACTTGTTTTAGACAAAGTCATTCGCAGATTTAACATATGACTCCTTACCAGCTTCAGACCTTCTCCCAATATTTCTGAGATGGCGGTCTCATATTTGCACAAAAGTAGGGATGCAGGGAAGGAGAAGTATGAATTCAACATGGAAATATTTTTTCGTCGAAATACCATTTCATAGCATATTGCTGCGACTGCGAATCTGCGACAAAGGCGAATTAGCGTCAACTGTTCCGAATACCACAGGAAGGAAGAAAATGTACGCCAGAGTGTAACCTCAGAAGCAGGGATGAGCAGAATTTTTTCTAAATTTCTGAGATCAGAAACCGTAAAATGGAACGACCTTCTCCATCTCAGATATCGGAACGCCAACGACCATGGGAAATCGGAATTAGGAAAACGAGAATTCGTTCAGCAAAATTGTCAACCCTCCCCTGGTGACTGTGCCTACCAACGAAGATTTGGGCTTATCTTTCTTCATTGAATAATTTTCATGTAAATACAATGAACTCTGGCTTTCCGAACAGTGAAGACGGACCTCAAATTCGAATTTAGCGCCCGAAATAACCCCATAGGAATTTGTCAAGGAACAGTGATAAAAATTCTAATCTTGCGAAAATATCCGATTTTTTTCGCATTTTCACGCTTTTTTTTCGAAAATTGGAAACCGGAAATTGGAAGGGTAAAAACCATCGGGAATCGAAATTCGGGAATCTGAATTCTGCTCACCCCTGCTCAGAAGTCCGTAAACAAACTCCTCCTTAGACATAGACCATCAGAATTTAATTTAGATGAATCTTTCAAAAAAATCAGTAGGTGGCCGGAGTTACCTTCTCCATTTCTTGGAATACGAGACACACCGCAGCCGCGGTGACTAACAAGAAGTTGTAGGACCCATCTCGAAGAATAATAAGATCAAATGCGGGAACAATGACAACTCAATCGTTTTCGTGGTAGGACCAAGCGGTTGGTAGTAGAGTACCCTTGAAGAATTCAGTCTAGTGAGTGAACGAGGCCGCAGAGGTAGATCGTCGCGCGCGGTGGCAACCTCAGTAACTGGTGGTGTCGCTAACGACGCACGGCCAGCCGCAATGATCGCGCCTGGTCCACTCACTAGAAAATCTTAAACCATAACAAATAAGTACGTTGTTTTGATTAAGGTAGTACAAATTGCAACAAGGTTAGGACCTTCGCATAGTCAAGCGGGACGAGTCGCACAGCCACAATGGGGACAATGCACGGCGGCGCAACTTTTTAGGACTTAGTGCATACTTCCCGCGACGCTCGACAGTGACAGGCACGCTTGTTAGAGCTGCGTGAGGATCGATCATTGGACCCTGTGGTAACAGCGGCGCCTCTCGCCACTGAGCTACGCGCGACACTTTTTAAGAGTGCACAGAAAAGTAGGTCTATTCCGAGAGAGATGAGGAAATTATCAGATATAGGAAAAAATAAAGGGTCGTAAAATTTTGTTAATCAAAGCATGCAAATATTATTTTCATTTTTGATTTTCTCTTTCTTGTAACTGAGTTTCCCCTTCGTAATTCTTTTCTCGTGCAGACCTCAACGAAGGTTCGTAAGTACACAAACACGTTGTCATTAAGTCCAAGGGTAAACACTTACTATCTCGGCTCTTTTCATCTTATCAGTGAAAAGGGTTCTGACATTGTTATGAGGTCTGCAAGAACTAGGTGCGGGAAATCATTAAGTGGCTCGAGGTGGCAAAATCAGCATGGGCCCAGATACATATCTGCTCAAGCTGAGCAATGTGTCTATACCTAAAGAGGATGTTCCAATCCGAAACTTCTGTGGAGACTCAACCACGATCCGTGGTGCTGTTTATACATATTACTTATGAAGTTCGCGACTTGCGGTAACTATGAAGCACCTTCACTCTTTGTAAAGAACCCCTCCAGCTATAAAAAAACCTTCTCCATTGAAAGCCGATTTGAAGCCTTACGAAAATTCTTTTCCGCGCTCCTTTCATGGCGGCGCAGAATGCAACCCGCATTCAGGATTCCACTACGTCCAGGAAAGTAATGCACCACGAGTTGCACTTATCTCGGAGTTTCATCTATTTGCCAAAAATCGCCATGAGTTGCTTGACTACCAGCTCATTTGCCAAAGTTTGATGGACAGATGTGTTTCACCTTGGGCAGCTTTAGCACGGGGGTTGATTCTGCGAGTAACTCACGCAGAAACGGTCACGCTTGAGCTGCATCTTTACCAGGAAATAAAAAAAGCACTTATCTCGCAGAAGCCGATATCAATGCACTAACTAATTTTCCCTTATCGAGCAGTTTCCCAGGTGCTAAATTCTGGCGTAGTAGAGAATATTCTTGTAGTTCACAATTCGAGCGGTAGCAAAGAGGAGGGATCAGTGGTGAACAAATACAGACGCGATGCAAAGCTAAAGTGCAACATAGGTATTTCGTGACTGAACAAATGTCAAGGTTAGCTGTGGAGGGCTGTGGAAGCTGCAGCCAACTGACGTCGCACAGGTCACTTGAAATGAGTTTATTGCTAAAATGTTCGACGAAACACTTCCGTGTTTCACTAGGAAGTGTTTTCCTACACCCTCCTCTAATAGTGGAGTAGACTCTCCCAAATAACGCCTGCCAAGTGCAAGACCCCCTGATCCTCCGATTATGTGAGATATAGGAAGGAGCCACGCTGACACGCCCCCCATTGGAGCCTCTTTGATACGCCTCTTGACAATCTTTGGAGGTCAATAACTGTTAGACACACTAAAAATTTCAAGTCACCTTTTTGATATTACAAAGCATTTTGTTTATGTCTTTCTTCGAGTTCACCCAAAGAAAGCCGAATATACTAAAAACGCGTTTCTGATACACAGTAATTCGAGGTTGTCGTGGTTGAGTCTCCACAGAAGTTTCGGATTGGAACATCCTCTTTAGGTATAGACACATTGCTCAGCTTGAGCAGATATGTATCTGGGCCAATGCTGATTTTGCCACCTCGAGCCACTTAATGATTTCCCACACCTAGTTCTTGCAGACCTCATAACAATGTCAAAACCCTTTTCATTGATAAGATGAAAAGAGCCGAGATAGTAAGTGTTTACCCTTGGACTTAATGACAACGTGTTTGTGTACTTACGAACCTTCGTTGAGGTCTGCACGAGAAAAGAATTACGAAGGGGAAACTCAGTTACAAGAAAGAGAAAATCAAAAATGAAAATAATATTTGCATGCTTTGATTAACAAAATTTTACGACCCTTTATTTTTTCCTATATCTGATAATTTCCTCATCTCTCTCGGACTAGACCTACTTTTCTGTGCACTCTTAAAGAGTGTCGCGCGTAGCTCAGTGGCGAGAGGCGCCGCTGTTACCACAGGGTCCAATGATCGATCCTCACGCAGCTCTAACAAGCGTGCAATCCCTTCTTGGGCGGTAAATTTTCACCAGATTAGTCTGTTCAAATGAAAGCACTGACCGGCCCCGCAAGTCTCTATCTAGAACTTATACTTACTGAATTATGAGTCAAGCTCGAATGTACTGCACATAGCCACAGGGATAGATTTGCTCTGACTACGGGAACTTTATAAATTTATTCTTCTATTAAAGACAGCATACACGCTCGCTAAATTGGTTGAGATAGGGACGTCAAATGGGTCGTACGGTTCCTTACAGAAAGCTCAAGTTGTTTGAGGATCCATAAACGAGTCAAAACGATCGTATTTGAGCCTTCTCGAGCTGGTAAAACATGAAGTCCCCGCACACTCCCTTTGCAATTCCCGCCCCTAAGTACGAACTCGTCCGAACCGATCGCTCAGATACGATCATTTCAGGTAGTTTTTTGTGCCTCCAACGACGTAAGCGCTCTACTGATGGTCATACAAGTGCGCCAAAGGCTAAGCTCACGATAAAAAAACCGTATTATAGTTTTTGATGTTTTCGGGTAAGTAAGTACACTAAGAAGAGGTTAATAGGGAAAAGACTCCTCAGAAAACTCAAGTGCCAAAAAAACTGTTGAAAGGAAGCTGTGAAAAAAATTATTGTGCCTGTTTGTGGGTTTTCGGAGACTGCGTCCAACGCATCGAACCTGACGTCGGGGAAATAGTTTAGCGCTTCAAAGTTCTAAGGTAAGCGGCTTTGCTTTTTGTTTCCTGTATCAAAAATTCTTTCGAAATAGGAGGGGTCAGTGTATATGTTGGTATGTTAGAACCTTTCGCAATGAAGGATAATCGAAAAATCGGTGCTTGTTCCTACGATAAAGCGGTACCGCCCTATAACAGGACAACTGTTAGAGGACGTGGGCAGGGTGGCCCAATCGGTCAGCTGGCCCACGAGATTTTCACCCACTTCCTAACCATTTTTCGCCGCACTTCCGTTCTTATTCCTCCTAGAAAGACCCAAAGCTTACGTTTTAGCATAAAAACGAGGGCAATTTTTTCATCGTGAACACTGCCTTTAAAGGCAAAGTACACCCTCAGATATGAATTTCGAGATTTTCGTGTAATTGTGTAGAAGACCCCTCCTGTATAACACGTGCCAAATGCGAGATCGCAATTCCTCCAAATAAGCGAGATATGAGCGACCTCCTCCAGCCACCACCAGAGGCCCGGCCCCTTCCTGATTTTCGATATCAATAGCGGCTAGATGAATGGATGATTTTAGACCGAGTCATCGTTCTTCACTCCCTTTCCGAAATATCTCCTCATCCTGTTTTGCTCTCGTTCCGCGACTGCGAATCAAGAGAATTACAGGCCTGAGGCAACTCATACACCAAATTTTGCCCTCAAAATACAGGCATTTTCAAGAAGCCACATCTCCGGTCATGGGGGTCTTGGACGTATTCAGAATTACCATTGTAATCAGAATGAGACTCCCTCTAATATACTCAGGCAAACTGGGGCGTCGACAACAGGTTGATAAGTTGTCATTTCGTAAACCGCTTCCTGTTGACAAGTCAAATCGCGCGTATTGTCTGCCTGAGACCTGCCCGTTGCCCAGCGACGTCCGCCTGTTATCGGGCTGTTGACAACTCAATGTGTCGCGTTTAGCGGCCTATTTAGCAGCGGTTCACATCCTACAAGAATGTTTCATTTAGCTTAGGAACTACTTTACACCGACACGCGTCGCGGTCGGCACACCGTTATGCGTAGCGGTCGGCACGCCGACCCGCGTCGCGGTGAACACTCCAATCGCTCAGCCTCCACTGAGGTCACCACCGGATAGGCAGGAACTCCAGATGCTATGTACCGCAAACTTGGGTAATTGAAACCGGCTGCGCTCTCATCATTCGAAGCATGCCTGAAAAATGCGTCGTATACTTCCCTTCTATCTAGAGCGCTAGCTGTGCAACGGCTCGACATCGACGAGATCATAACTCTCCGCCGTAATTGCTGTGCAACAGCTCGACATCGACCAGATCATAACTCGCGGCCACGACCCCGCTGAATATCGGCGCGTTGGCCAGCGGTGACTCATGGTGGGCGGATCAACCTGTTGTCGACGCCCCAGTTTGCCAGAGTAAGTATAAAAGCCAAAAATAATTTTCCGGGTGTCCTGTGCCGTTAAGTCCGCTATTTCGACCATTTTGTCGCTATCTTAGCTAATTTAACCGAGCGTGTGTGCTGCTGTGTAACTCATCCACTTTCACTGAAATACAAGAGCAACCCATTAGTTTTCTATTTGCATCGCGTTTTCGTCGGGTATCTCGTTAGTTTTCGAAACTACCAGCTCCAAACGTTTAATTTATGGCATAAAACCGATGTCATCTTGAGCGCGTATGCTGCCGTAAACAATCACCTTACCTTTATTTACCTGATACATTAGAAGGCGCAGTCCAACATGGGGAGAAGTTTTCGCTAATTCACGCGGGACACTACCTGTAACAACCCTGCCAAACGCGGAATCTCACAAGGGAACCACAATAGGTCATAGTGACCATTCCATATGAAATGTACTTTTCTAGAGCCATTTTCGGACGAAAAGATCGAATATGCCCATCGCAGCTGCCTAGACCCACTCTGAAAAAAGTTATAGGCATTTTCTCTCTGATTTTCGTACTTATTATACCCTCCAGAAAGCGCATTATTTTTACGAAAATCCGGAAACGGACCTCATAATCGTGTTCAGCGCCCAAATCTACCCACTAAGCAAAGTTAGGTTGGAGGAACATTTTCCAAACTTTGCGTAGAGTAAGAGCGTTTTGGACTTGTACGGATTTTCGGTTGAGCGTTTAATTATACCAATTAGAGGGCTCTCGAAGCGTTTTAGAAAAATATTCCAGATTTTATTAAAAATTCGCTGTGGGGGTTATTTGGGGTGCTGATCACGAATCCGAGGTTCATTTATCGATCTTCCGAAGTTTTCGACTGTATTCGTTCACGGATTCCCATCGGGGGAGAATTTGATGTCAAATCGCGACTTTTGACGATTTCCGGAGTGCTTCTATTGAATATGCTCAAGTTATTTCTCTGGGGGTTATTTGGAGTGCTGAACACGAATCTGATGTCACTTTATCGATTTTTGACAGCTTACGGTAGATTACGGTGGGTAAACGGTAGTTTGGTCAAAGTCTCAGATTTGTCTCAAAGTTTCTATGTGGGGGTTATTTGGGGTGCTGAATACGAATTTGATGTCCATTTGTCGATTATTGGAATATTTAGGTAAGTTTTGCCTCCTAAATGGCATATTACCTACCATAACCTACAGTAAACCTTCAAATTTGGGCAAGCAAACCCCAGATTCGTGTTCAGCACCCCAGATAACCCCTACATACATGTTTATAGCGAAATCAGAAGAAAAATTTGAAAACACCCTGAAAATTGCATGGGGCCTTGCCGCGAAGAAATAAACTTGCCTTGCCGCGAAGCTTTAAAAATGCTCATAACTTTTTTCAGAGTGGGCCTAGGCAGCTGCGATGGGCATATTCGGACTCTTCGTCCGAAAATGCTTCTAAAAAAGTACATTTCATTTGGGATGGTCACTATGACTTATGTGGTTCCCTTGTCAGTTCCATCAAATAAGTGAGAAACTCCAGAGTAATTCGGCTCCGGCCCCAATACCCCCAAGGCAAACCACGCACCCCGCCCCGAAAAGGAAATCATTAACTCTGCTATTGTACGTTTTGCCATTAAGCTTCGTCGCACCACCAATTTTTCCGCTTGGGAAGCTCTTGGTTTCTTCCTCTGGGAGGAACGTATGGTTTCGTTTTACGGGAGTTGGGAGCGGAGACGACTTTGTCCCTGTTGTTCATCGCTCATTCTAGGGAGCTGAGATCTCGCGTTTGTCAGGTTTTCCATAGACCGTGGCCCGAGTACAGAACCTCTAGTCAAAAAAGGTTAGACTCTGCTTTTAAGCGTGAAGTCGGAGAATTCACATTTTCGCGTATTCAATTCTGCCGAAAAATAAATGAAAATGTGCTCCGAATATTAGGCTCCTCGAATGATCCGGAAACTTGAAATTTCTAGTTTTTCACACATTTCAAAAATTTGAATAGTTTTTTTTGCATAATACAGAAGGAGGCCTCCATCAATCTTAAAGAAAATTACAGTATCTCGCTTTATTATCTACTAGAATGGCGTTATCGGGCAAGACCGTTACGGTCAAAAGCTGCGGGCCTGCCCCCGATCTACAGTGTCCCTGCTCCTGGCGAGACCAACAAGGATTGGTGGCTCACATGCGACCATGGCTTCATATCTTGCTCATGCGAACATGGATTAATGAACCATGTCGGTCTTGCAAAGAACAGGGGAACTACAGACCGGGGGCAAGCCTGCAAGTTTTGACCGTTACAGGTTTGTCGTTATCAGATGCTTTTTTCGCGTACAAAGGCGCTTTGCCGTAAGTGGCTGAAGAATTGGTCGAAAACTGCAAATTCGCTGCCCAAAATCTATTGTTGTGAACTGCTTAACATTAGACGATCGTTTTGAGGCGGAAATTCGTCACTGTTGGCCTGTGGTCGATAAGATTTCTGGAAATTGAATTTAGAGAACATGTGATTCTGAATCTAACGCTGAGTCAGAGGCACATACTCTCGAAATTCCACTGATTTGAGGTCGAAAAGAGTCTATATGGGCGAAAAAGACGCCAGAAAAAGCGCTTCTGGCATGCGGTGAAAACAATTTTTTTCTTTCTCACACAGAGGTGCCTAAAAAGTCACGATCCAAAGTGTGTTTTCATGAACGCTCTTTCATGGCACGTTCCTAGCCATGATTTTACAATTTGTAAACTACGAAGCTTAAAAGTCAGAATAAAGACGCTCCTTTTTTTTCAGGACGAGGCTGCAGCGTACGGAGAGATTGTGAAGAGTAATGGTACGAACGTTGCTCCGATTGACAATCACGTATGCGTATTTTTTCTCCTATTTTTTACTCGTGATTCCTAGGCAGTTTTTGCAAAGTCTTCACAGTATATCTCTCATTTACAAATTATCTATGCAAATCATCTAAATGAGATTTTCCTTTCACTTCGTCTGTTCTCTCCTTCTTTTTCGATCATCTTCCGAGCGTTCACGCTTCTGTGGATGACGTCTAGTTTAACAATGCTGTCGACAGAAGTGAACCGTCTAATTTGTCGTGTACGCGCTCACTGAGTCTTTTGTGATCAGGATAATTATAAGGCTGCAGCACCTGTGACCCGTATATGGCATCTGACACACGAAGCAAACCGGACTGGTTCATAGAATTCAGGGATTCATGGAGTTCACTATCCAACCCACTTGATGAAGCTCATCATGTTAGAACCGCGGCGAATAATTATAGTACTAGAACTATTTTAACAAATTCTTTCGGAGAGTTTTCCGCCAACTACCGGTTTTTCCTTTTACGTTTTGGACGAGAAGAAAACGCAAAGATGCGTTTTTTGCGCCTTTCTGTCATAACTCTGTTCAAAACGATCCATTTGAAAATCTAAAGAGAAATTTGGAATGAGGATCTAGAGCTCTCCCTTTCGAATTGACCCGTAGCTTACCATCAGACAAGACATGTAGGAAAGATTACGACTAGCATAATCAACATGAGACACTCGCGACACGCGATGTCGGAGTTGACATAGGAATGAGCGCTTGTGTTCATGTCGTCGAGCCTGTATGCTTTGTTCAAAAGTGAGCCATGCATTGTACGGAAAGGTATAGCCCTCTTTGCTGATTCCAAATGTTTCTTCAGAGTTTCAAACCGACCATTTTGAACAGAGGTACAACAAGAAGGCACAAAAATGTTTTCATTTTGTGCTGTTCGACTGCTGTCCGAGACTGTGGTCCATTCTGCTTTGAAAATTTCCTTTCGATGTTAAAACAGGGTTCAGGATAAATTTCGATTTAGAGTTTTTCATAGATTATAGTAGACGGTCTACTACCCACCTTATATATATATGCTCGCTGATCAAACCCACGAAGATTGGTCTATAACCACATTTTAGCCAAGATTGGGCCAACGTTTCCTTTTGAGGTAGGGTAAATTGACCAATGTAGGCAAAAGATGCTTTTCAGTGTGATCAGACGCCCTAACCTGCCAGCTTCTACTATCTACATATGTAAGAGGCAGTGTTCATGATGATTTTGGTTCTCGAGTTTCTCACTCAAAATGATACGTTGGCTACCAAGTATTACTAAGATCACGAGTAAACGGCAAAAACGCCATACTTCAGTGAAGAATTTTTCTACCTGGACTAGTTGCCCGGTGAGATGAACCAGTTTTCGCTGGTAGCGACCGGTGGATGATGGGACCAGTCAAAGATGGAAGATTAATTTGTGCAAAACCGTATTAGTTAGCGTCTGAAAGGAACAACAGAACAACTGAGAGCAGGAAATTCTAGAGGAGGGATCCACAAAAAATTCCATGGTTCCAAAAACATTTCCACTGAGAGTGAGGGAAAACAGTGAGAGTACAGCTTTAAAGGCAGCAGACACGCTCAAAAAAATTGTTGAGATAACTACGTTTCTGAAGTCGCATGGTTCCTAGTAGAATGCTCACGCCGTCGGAAGCGTCAAAAACGAGTCAAAACTACTAAATTTCAGCTATGCAAATCGAAAAATTTCTTCAACCCCGCCCTCCAACGAGGTTAACTTCCCATTACAGGCTGTAAGAGTATACATGGGCATTCGACCCGAGTTTTCGAATGAATGAATAATTCAAATACGGCCATTTCAAAAATTCTGAATAAATGAATACATTCGAATAATGCCTTTTAAAACATCCCGAATAAATGAATATATTCGAATAAGGCGTTTTCAAAATTCCCGAATAAATGAATATATTCGAATAAGGCGTTTTCAAAAATCCCGAATAAATGATTACATTCGGATAATACCTTTTAAAAATTCCCGAATAAATGAATACATTCGAATAATGCCTTTCAAAAAATCCCGAATAAATGAATACATTCGAATAAAGCCTTTTCAAAATTCCCGAATGAATGAATACATTCGAATAAAGCGTTTTCGAAATTCCCGAATAAATGATTATATTCGAAAAGTCGACCAACTATTCGAATATTCGAATCCTATTCGAATATTCGAAGAATAATCCACATTTCGAAATCAAGGCCAATATCACCCCGGAACTTCGACTTCCGAAGAAACTAGGAGACTGTTTTTATCGTGAACTACGTTCAAGACGGGGAACACTAACAAGGAAACTACTAATAGCCAAATTGGCAGTTCCACATAAATCGTACTTTTCTAGAATCACTTTGAATGTAGTGCCCGAATATGCCTTCACAGCTGCCTAATCAGAAAAATAAAAACAAGTTACTTGTAATATAAATGTTACTTACTTGAATATCTCAAGTAACTTACATTTATATTACATGTAATATACATTTATATTACATGTAACTTAAATATATTTTACATGTAAGTTACACTTTGTTACATGTCACCTACATTTGAATTTTCACTATGGGTGGCCATCACATGACGCAGACGACACGCGACGCAGAGGGCGCGGTCCCAGACCACACTACACAAAAAATGCTGTGCTAGGATTCCCTGATGGTGTGGCGTCAACTCAGAAAAATGAAAACAAGTTACTTGCAACGTAAAAGGCCGAAAACAAGTTACTTGTAACATATCTGAGCTGATATAAGTTACTTGCGACTTGTCTCATGTCATGTAACTTACATGTAACCTATCGGCGGGATACTGCGTGTGGTCCGCCTCTGATATGTTACATGTATCTCAAATGATCTGAGATAAGTCGCAAGTAACTCACATCGGCTCAGATATGTTACAAGTAACTTGTTTTCGTTTTCTGATAGAACACTGCGTGCAGTGTGCCTCCGATAATTTACATGTAACTCAAACGGCACAATATAAGTCGCAAGTAACTTAAATCGACCAAGAAGATGTTTCCAAGGGAAATGTACAACGCACTCGCGGGGTCAGGCTTACGACTGGCGTTGATGTTGGTTCAACTACCCTAGTTTGAGGTACTTGGCCCCACCCCAGCATGGGAGGCCCTGCACAGCATTTTTTCGCGTAGTTTGTGGTCTGGAACACGCTCTCTGCGTCGCGTGTCGTCTGCGTCACGTTATGGCCTTCATAATGAAAATATCAATGTAAGTTACATGTAACATAAGTGTAACTTACATGTAATATAAATTTAAGTTGCATGTAACATAAATGCATGTTACATGTAATATAAATGTAAGTTACTTGAGACATTCAAGTAAGTTACAGTTATATTACAAGTAACTTGTTTTGATTTTTCTGAGTACCAGTCCAGCTTGTTGCGGCAACTTCGGATAGCACCGCCCCTAATCAATATGCGTTGGTGATTGTTTACAGCGCGCGACGGGAGACCTGCACACAAGAACGAACAGCGGAAATGTTACTCACAAAAATGGATAGCTCAATTTGCGAAAAGATTCTTTGAAGGGTTTCTGTTTCAAAGGAAATAGGTCTTGTCTAATTCGAATGTGAGGCACTTTTTTCCGAATATTCGAATAAATCCGAAATTTAAATTTTCGAATAAAACGAATATTCGAATAAACCCAAATTTTAAATTCTCGAATAAATCGAATATTCGAATAAATCGAAAATTGAAATTCTCGAATAAATCGAATATTCGAATAAATCCAAAATTGAAGTTCCCGAATAAATCGAATATTCGAATAAATCCAAAATTTAAATTTTCGAATAAATCGAATATTCGAATAAATCCAAAAATTCAATTCTCGAATAAATCGAATATTCGAATAAATCCAAAATTTCAATCCTCGAATAAATCGAATATTCGAATAAATCCAAATTTTAAATTCCCGAATAAATCGAATATTCGAATAAACCCCAAAATTGAAATTCCCAAATGAATCGAATATTCGAATACTCGAATATTCGAATTATTCGAATATTATTCGAATAATTATTCGATTCGGTCCCAACATTTCTAGTGGTGCTGCTTCAAAGTGCTTCCTGCGGAGTATATCGGGGGTTTCCTCAACTATGTTTCACTCACTAATGAGTCTTTATTTTTTCCGTTGAAAAGCCGACAGGTTCCCCAATCGTGAACTTTGCTTTTATGTAGCTCAAGTAGCCAGGACTTCTCCCATTTCTCCGTAAGAACTCATGTTGAGAATATTAGACGCTGTTCCGACGTGCTGTTGACGGCGTTTGCGATCGGGCTAGCTGTGATGGATGGTCCCTTGACGATCTCTTTTTTTCACCGGGCTTCTGCAAACGGCACGGTGCACCAGGGTATAGATTTCATGTTGTTAACTCGCAACTTTCCCTCGCCTTTTCTAACAAATAGGATATTTGACTGCTGACCACATGATTTTCAAATAACTAACTTTGGTGGCAAAGTGTTAAGAAGTCTTAAACTGTGACAATCCCATTCTCGGTAAGTGATCATAGTGATGAAAAGAACGTAAAGAATAGAACGCTCACGCCATTGGAAGCGGCAAGAATGAGTTGAGTATGTATACCATATTTGAGCCTTATCGAGCCAGCAGCACATGCAGTCTCCGCCCCCTTTCTTTGCAGTTCCCGCCCCTCAATACAAATTCGTCTAAATCAATCGCTCGAATATCTCAACCATATTACCGCTTGCTGCAGTATTTTATCCAGGCGTGTATGCTGCGAAGTGGCCCGTCCATTTCCTTTCCAATACGAAAGCAACCTGCTATTTCTTTATCTTAATCGCGTTTTCGTTGTTTTTTTGCGTCAGTTTCCGAAACAACCAGCTCCAAACCGTCCATTTACGTCTTGGAAACTTTCTAATTCCTGAGCGTATGTGCTGCCTTTCAACGTTAGGGAACAAATGGGGTTTAAAAGTTTATAGGCATCCACGAGATAGTCCAAATCAGGATCAAGAGGCGTTCTGATGAAGTTCCACGCAGACCCAACGACTCACTATTCCTAATTGAATGAATATCATTTGAGGTCAACTGCTGCCAGTTTAAAGATTTTCTTGCCCCATGCTAGTGAATAAAATGAAACTGATTCTGTTCTCTTTTTTTGGAGAGTTGAGTCAGTATACATTCGGGGTTCGAATAAGCAGGGCAGTAATCAAGAATAGCTTCACACATAGATCCAAACTTGAAGACCTTAGGGGCACGAATTCTGCTAGAAAATCCTTGAGCAGTCAACACCCGAAAAATGACAAGGATTTTTCTTCATTTATGAGGTTTGGAAAGACTCAACGTCAACTCGGGAAAGTGATGGGATTGGATCGGCCACGCGGATTCATCACTCAGGCTGACTGCAGTTCTACTGGTTGGCCTTGCATGGCGGACGTCCCATGGGACAGTTTACACGACGTCATTCGTCATGCGTTTTGTAGCAGACGCAGGGCATGACGATGACTTGTGGAGATCGTGGTCCCAACGGGGCCTCATGGGGAGTCACCCGAGCCGCACCACTGGCCAGCCAGCAGTGCTGCCGCCGCAGAAACAATGCCTTAATCAAAACTCGGCATGAGCCAACCGGAAAACTTAGTTATCTCGCCTTTGCACAAGTTGTCGGCTCGTATTTCTCACCAAGTCCACATACCCAACCGGTTACGTAGTTTCCTATTGTCTTGAGTCAGCGCATATTGCTCTTTCGTGCTAGAAATTTCTTAACTCCCGTGTTTCTGTTCAACTTCCAGAGAAAGATCTGAAGGGCCCATGTATGTTGAATATGACACAGGCACACACATGCACAGTTGTCTTTATTTTTCTTCTTTGAGCTTTTCACATCTATATACTCCGACAATGCCAGCACGCATTTGCCGCTCCTTTCTTTACTCGTTCATATGGATCACAACTTTTGAACGTCTTCGCGGTTCAATTTTTCTCAAATATGGTTATCCAATCAATTTCGAGGAAAATTTAGCTCATGACGCAGACCGCAGTCTTTTCTTCAAATTGTGTGTTCATAATGAAGAACTAATTCTAGCTTTGTTCACAGAAAGGTTTGGTGTATGTGACAAGTAGCATCCATAACATTGTGATTTACAGTTCAATCTGAGAGCTGTGGTAAATGCTGCTAGTCGCCAAAAAGAGTTGATATGTAGGGTGTCCAACCTTCACGTTTCCTGCAGAGCTATTAGTATTAGAAAAGTGCGATAAGAATGTCGCCTTGAATACAGACCGAATCTTTCCCTATAAGATATTCTAGTGCTGTACGGAGATCCATTTCACATCGCCAAGTGACCTGTCAGCCTTTTTTCACCCAGCTGGCCTACAATTAGGTAACTGAGAATCCAATCTTACGCGCAATTTCACAGGAACGCCTCGTCCAATCAATGCTTCGCTCAGAGCATTTCGGCAACATTCTTCTAACCTTTGCAATATTTTTTTTGTAGTGTTGTCACAAATGTAATTCCTTGCACAGAAGGCGTCTGAAGGAACCTTAATTTCCGTTTAAATTTTCCAACAATGATATCTACTTGCATTAATAGGATGAAATTTTTGTTTGGGTATACCCAACAAAGATTATGAATAACTCGGAATGAAAGAGTGTCAGCTTAGTTGCTCATAAAATATAGGGTAGGTATGAAGGACTGTAGCTTGGAGTTAAAGCCGTAGAATATAGTAGTGGCCCGCACACCCATGCACTCTTGCCTCATGGTTTTCTTCTTTCTAAGCTTCTGTCCCGCTCGAATGCGGGGTCCGCTTTTCTTATGCGCTGACGCCACTTCTCCCTGTCACGCGCCTGGTTAAGGTGTACGTGATTTTCAAACCGGTGTGCAGCGTGTCTAGCTCATGCTACTTTGGCCGTGCTTTATGTAGTTTTCCAGGCACGTCCAGATTGAGACAAACTGTGCAAACGGTGTCACTTTCGGCGCGATGAACGTGCCCTATACCATCGCAAACGGGATCCTTAGCGTTTCTCGTCAACCAGAGCAACAACTAAACGTTACCGGATGTCGTCTTTCGTTACGTGATCCAAGGGGGTGACACCAGCTGAGCAACGAAGAATATTCGTCTCCATTACACCGAGTTTTCTCTCTGCCTCCTTGGTGGCAGGCCAGTACTCTGTGTGCGCAGAGCGCAGCGGGTTGAACTACGATGCGATAGACCTTCGACCCGAGGCTATCTTCCTTTCACATAACATTTCAATCATCGAGAGCCATTTCAACCACGCTGCACTGACACGAGAATCAACTTTACTGTCTAGACTGCAGTCAGATATGATAGCCGAACCAAGGTATATGAAGATGTCAGTACGCTGGAGCCCGGTACCGTCGATTTTCATGGAATCACGCTCGCTTCCATCCGTGGTCAGATGCTTCCGTGGCTTCCATCTTTTTCAAATTGAGGTGAAGTCCAAAACGAGCCAGACGGCCATTTCGGGCTTGCACCTTTGCTCGAGTGCACCCTTATCTTTTGATTGGCTTATAAGAGTGGCCATGCAGGTTTTCGCAGGTCCCCTGTCATGGGGTCCACCACGATGATAAAAAACAGGCGGGACTCAGCTAATGATTGGTGCACACCAACGTAGATGGTGAAACTCATGTGACGTTACGGCGGCAGCTTGAACTGGACTTCTTGGATCGGCATAAAGAATCCTGATATTATCCATGAGCTCTTCTGGAATGAGCTGTCGCTAGGCGTACGAAATCACCTCATGTGGAACTCGATCAAATGTTTTCTCCGAACCAAGGAAAGCAAAATAGAGCGTCTTCTGTTTCTCGTGGTGTTTCTCGATCGATGATCGGGCAGCGTTTTTCGCATTGGTGGTGCCACAATTGGCAATAAAATCACATTGGTTGTTGGAGACCTCGACGAGTTCACGGATCCGAGGATGCGATACGCTCAATTTTTTAAATACTGTGGGACATTAGACGTACTGGACTGTTACTAGCTCCGCTGTCGCGCTCAGGTATCCTCTGGTTCCCAGTCAGATTTACTCTGTTCCCTCGCGCGCTTGTGCGGAGCGAGGGTAAAGACAGCGAGAAAGAGTGCGAAGAAGGAGACGCAGCGTACGCGCGCCGACGCACGCGAAGAACGGAAATAAATCACCCACGGAAACAGAAGATACACGTTAGAGGCGGCCGATAGGTGGAAGCCAGTCCGGTCAATACGTATGCAATGCAATGCTCACTCAGGTCGGGAAATCCTCCGATGTGTCCCGACCAGGGCTGTGCGGAAATCTTCTCCAAAATATTCGGAAACGGAAACGGGAGAAAATTGGTCGAAAATCGCCGGAAACGGAAATCCGGGAACGGAAGAGACAGGAATTTTTTGGGTTGCCTCATTCTCACGTTTCGTCGCTGCTCATTGCGCCTGCAGCTTTTACTCAATGCCCAACGGTTTCAATCAATGAACTAATTGTTATCCAAAATAAAGTCTCATCGTAATGTTTTTCTATGGTTTCGAATGCTCGCTTCGGAAATTTAAGAAGGCGATCTCTAAAACTAGTCATTGTACTGTGCTTATCTGGGTCAAATTCCGGTCCGCAATTGCGTCTCGACACGCTTTGCGGCCGCGCGCTTTCGAGTCGGAAGAGTTTCCAGCGCCGCTGCCGCCGATCTGTTGACTCTAGGTGGGTTTTAGAAACTGGAAACTAAACAAAATCGAAGAAAACTGTATAAAAAAGCCATATCGAGTCGGCTTTGGCGCTGGAAACTCGACCGACTCGAGCGCGTGCGGCCGCAAGGCGTGTCGAGACGCAACTGCGGACCGGAATTTGGCCCAGATAAGCACAGTATGTCGCCGTCCCTCGAAATGATGTACAGAAGGGTGTGCGGTATATAATTGCCATTTTGCGATTGCAGTTTGCTGACCGTTTTACGAGCTTGCCGTTGCCGTTCAAGAAATTTGATTTTTTGTTGCCGCACAGCCCTGGTGTAAAGCCTCCCCCAGAAAGTAGTTTAAGCGGTTCCAGGTGTAGAAGAAGGCGGGCGCCAGCGCCGCGTCTTCAACCCTGATAAAAGTCAATTTTCCGATTCTTAGCAACTCATTTTTTAATATCTGATAGCGTATTGAAGTGGACATTATACTTGGGCATCGAATCATTTCGAATCATCCGAAAAATCAATTTTTCTCTGCAGAGTCAGAATGATTTAAGCTAATTTTGGTTTTCAGGCATCAAATTAGGGGTAGTCTTCACATAATTCATTGCAAAGTAGAATTCTGTGCATTCACAAAATCACAAATGTCAGTTTTTCAGGAAATAGGTCGACTAATAGTCGAGGTCGACTATTTTTTTTCGAATGAGTGATAATTGTGATTCAATTAATGCAATTGATTCTACTCTAACCTAACTTAGGAGAAGTTCCCCCCCCCCTACTTCTTGTTTGAAAACCAGAGAAAGCTCGATTCGTTTCAACATTGAGGAGAAAAATTAATTTACCGGATGATTCGAAATCATTCGATGCCCAAGTATAGTGGACACTAAATGATTGAGTTTCGAGAAAAATAAAATAAAACTCTTCGGCGAGAATAGGAAAATTCTCTTGTAATGTGCGACAAACGAGCTGCGCCGCTGCCCGTGATCACCTCCACCTGTGTCCGCCGGTACTCCTTTCTGCAAGACTGGCTGTACGTGCAAAAAAAACTAACTCGATTTTCATTGCTATTGGAGTTTGGTCAAAGTCTCAGATTTGTCTCAAAGTTTTATGTGGGGGTTATTTGGGATGCTGAATACGAATTCGCTGTGCATTTGTCGATTCACGAATTATTAGGGTAGGTTTTGCCTCTCCTTAATGGCATGTTACCTACCGTAACCTACAGTAAACCTTAAAATTTCGACAAGCGAACCCCAGATTTGTGTTCAGCACCCTATATCACCCCTACATACATGTTTTCAGCAGAATCCGGAAAAAAATTGAAAACACTCAAAAAATTCCATGGGGGAGTACTCTTACCTTGCAGCAAAGCTTAAAAAACGCTCATAACTTCTCTCAGAGTGGGTATAGGCAGCTGCGATGGGCATATTCGGACTTTTCGTCCGAAAATGGTTCTAGAAAAGTACATTTCATTTGGAATGGTCATAATGACTTCTAGGGTTCCCTTGTTAGATAAAAAGCTACATATTTCCAAAAAGAAATCCTCGAAAGGCGTTCAGATTCCTGCCACACTCATTTCATGATTTTATAGGGTTCCAATCTCAGGCCCCTAAACTTCGTGAATGATCTCATCTAAGCTCACATAATCGCTTGAACACGAAGAGGTCGGATGTAAATTTCAGCGTCTCATGAAACCTTCGAAAACTCTTGCCTAGGCCCACTATCACGGATCGTGTTGCACTAAATTATTCCGTTTCCGGTCCCAAAAACTCGGAAACGGAAGCGGAACGGAACAGTTCCGCACAGCCCTGGTCCCGACTGATCCTGCCTGTCCCGGCCGTCCTGGTTGATATGCTTGCTGAGTGTGCGCTCGAGTGAGCCAGCCTAATCGATAGGCATACGGCCGACTACTAGAGACATGGGAGGGCGGCGCTGGATCACAAGGGACGGGAGAGGACGCGCAGTCCGGCCTTCGGCCGACTATGGCTGAAGCGCTATTCATACTCCTCAACGCCAGCGCGGCACGCGCGTGAAGAGAGGGAGTGGCGTTAGAGTATGAATGACCTGACTCCACGCACGCGCGGCACGCGCCTGATGCCCGCTCTGCCATGGCGGCTACGGCCGTAACGACTTTTTCATCTGTTTCATTATTATTCCGTCATCAGTTTTATTCCGTTCTATAGTAATCTATTCTAGTACTATCCTCTGCTACCGTGATGGTGAACGCTTCCACAGGATTTGACTGCTTGGAAAAAGTAAGGCTTTTTTCCCTCGCTCCGCCATGGCGTCGCCGCTGGAGTATTCTAAGTCTACACAAGCGCGTGACGCGCCTGACGCCCATAGCAAGTATTCACACTGTAATGCCACGCCTGCTAGTTACGCGCGCTCCGCGCTGGCGTTAAGAAGTATGAATAGCGCCCGAAGTCTTAAGTAGCTCTGTGAGTCCGTTCGAGAATTCTAGTCTAGCGAGTACACTTTTGCTGCGACCCATGCGGCATTGTCGCCATTACCGGTTAGCGGTGTTCAGATCGCGAACGACGAACTACATACAGCCCATCCACTAAACTGAATTTTATGTATGCGCGCCCCAGAGGCTAAGAACTCTGGGGCACTGCTAAAATGCAGTGTCCGTGGCGATAATCCTTCCCCTGTTACTGGTGGAAGACGCAAGTATCACCTTAAAGGTATCATCGAAGAGAAATTCGCGAAATAGCTCTTGAAACCACAAAATAAGCCGATGAGGTCTGAATGGGCTGGCTAGGGACCGCTCTTTACTGGCTACGGAAATACTGTGCTGTACACTCACCAGTAGAAGAGATCATGGATATAGTTTTATTTTTTGATAGTGGCTTAAGAGTGGAGCTGTACACTACTTACGTCTTTTACCAGAAATACGTTAAGGATTCTCATCTGTAACACAGCCGTCAAGTTAATTTTCAGGGAACATTAGGTAGGGAAAGAAGCCACAATCGCTGAGTTTTAACTTCCATGACCATCCGTGATCCGAGACATTCCAGCGTGTACTTTATTATGAGCAAGACTTTGCAGCCTATTGTCACACGCTTCTCACGAGGTTTTTCGAAGGAAAATCATTGGCTCTACTCCACGCGCAATGTCAGACTACATGACTTCATTTTGCCCATTAAGCTATGGATTTCTCGTTTTCGAGATATAATTGCTCTGGGTTGGGGTTCGCGACTCACGTCATGTGAAGATTTAGGTGCTGACATAGCTCAAGAAAGTCAGTCAGGCTGCAAATAGCCGTTCGGTTGATAGAGACAGGCCATTGTATTGAATTCGAGGGCAAATTACCAAAAACCTGAACCTTGTTGCGGTATTTTGTCAAGCATAAAGGAACCCATGGTTGAATACGACCTGAGCATTTCTCGCTCAAAGGCGGAGTCTACTCAATTCTCATATGGCGCGGGTTGTGCACGAGTTTGTTCGTCTTGTCATCCATCTTTGTCGCGTGTTTTGCCTTTGAGAGCTTTACGGCCGACCAACTGCTCTTTGCTGTCATTCTGAATCTCTTGACCGGATTAACATAGTTTCCGGGTTAACACTGGCATCTTTTGGATTTTCTTGAGATTCATAAATAACTCAAAAGTTGCTGTTTTCGCGAGTGTGGGCTTTTGCTTTGGGACTTGAAAAGGGTAACCATCAAGTATACTGTCAAGGGAGTGCTATCAAGTCCGTTTTGACCTGCCCATTGCAGAAGAATCATTTATGAGAAAAAAGAAGGTTGTCTTTAACACCTCACTCGTTGAGTTAGTTACGTTATAGGAGTAATTGGTTGACAAATGCTGGCGAAATATGTATATACTTCTAGAAAGATATGCTTTGACATCCAACTGACCCCCTAATTTATTGACAATCGTAGTTCTCGTCTCACGTCTAATTTATTCCATTCCTGGCGTTTTTGTAGCAGTTTCCACAAACTTTCCTTTTGTCACAAAAGGCATATTTCATGTCGTTTGCTTGTATAGCTCTACTGGATTACTATTTTGTATTACCTTGCTTATCATATAGTCTAGAGATTGAGCCCTACTTCTTATCTCTTGTAATCTGAGTTCATTCTTATTCATACTTTATCGTCATGTCAAACATGTGGCAAGTCAAGGGCATATGTCAAATATTATTGTTATGTAATATGTCAAATATGTACACCAAAGGTTGTGTTCGCGATGAAAAAAGTCAACTGCAAAAATTTACTCACTCACAGTCAGGAATGCAATAGCTAAAAAAATATGGAAGTTAAACCGCGAAAACCAGCTCTTATTAGAACCCGAAGTTCTGAATCCATGCCTAGCTGCTCAGCGCAACCCCTAAAAGTCCGATTCGCAGGCAGTGTCATCACGAGATCATCGAAGTGCACAGTCAGAAACAGAACCAGAGTAAAAAATTAATAAATAACAGACAAATTGAGAAATAAGAGCAGCGGCTCTTCTATGGATTTGGAAGGAACTCAAAAAAACAGGTTCGTGGCCATTGGGCCTTGCTCCAATGTCGGTTTCGGACCAACTGATTACCCCTACATACCTGCCAATTCTACAGACAGTGGACTCGTCTTTTTGAAACATGTTACATGCTTCCTCAAGCAATTAAAAAAGATTCATCTTGCGAGCAACTTATGTGTCACACATCGTTCACGATGAACTACATTTCCGAGTTTTTCATATATAGAGACAATCCTGGCACCCTGCAATAACGCTTGTAGGGTGTGGTCAGAATCAGGGGTGTGCGGAAATTTTCAAAAAAATTTCAGATAACAGAAAACAGAAAATCCAGTTTGTCAGAAAACAGCAAACAGAAAACAGAAAGGTCAAAATGGCCAGAAAACAGAAAACAGAAATCAGAAAACAGAAAATTTTCGGAAAATCAAAACGTACAGTTCACCTCCGCATTGCCGTTCAGTCCGCAAAGTGCACGCTGATTTCGAAAGCGTGCTGCGGCGCGGTTGAGAGTATCCTCAGGCAGGGATGTGGGATCACCGGGGCGGTGTGGTCACCCGGGCACCAAAGACGAAAACCGCACGGGTGATCCCACATCCCTGTCTGAGGATACTCTCAACCGCGCCGCAGCACGCTTTCAAAATCAGCGTGCACTTTGCGGACTGAACGGCAGTGCGGAGGTGAACTGTACATAAATATGCATGTCTAAAACTGTCTAAAATGTTCCTTTCAATCTAAAATGACATTTATTTCAACATTCATCACATGGTTTTCTGCTACGCCCACTTCTCCCTCGCAGCGCTAGTTTCATTTTGTCGCGATCGGTGACTCATTGTGGTGAATTTATCGCCGTATTCGCGAGAATGGTAAAGTTCCCGCGAGGTCGACGACGCTTGGGTATTTAGTAGGTTTGGTTCGAAATTCTCGTCGCGTGAATGTCACCTTTCCAAGGACGCGCATCCACATGAACAAGGTAAGTGTACGACGCATTCTTGGGGCAGGATTCAGATATCAACATCAAGGCCGGTTCAATTACCCAAGCTTGAGATAATTGGAACCCGCTCAGCCTCTGGAAGCTTCGCACATCCACTGGCTGCACCTGGGCCTTCATTGTCATCGATAAGCACGGGAGGCCTTCAGGCTCCTTGAGAGGCATGTTAGGCTTTCATTATTTCGGTGCTACAATCGCCCTCAATATTCAATATTATGGTCAAATTGGTGAAGTTGAAAGCGATTGTCGTGTCGAGCGCGCTATTATGACAATCCTGGCACCCTGCAATAACGCTTGTAGGGTGAGGTCAGAACCAGGGGTGTGCGGAAATTATCAAAAAATTTTCAGATAACAGAAAACAGAAAATCCAGTTTTTCAGAAAACAGCAAACAGAAAACAGAAAGGCTAAAATGGCCAGAAAACAGAAAACAGAAATCGGAAAACCGAAAATTCCGCACACCCCTGGTCAGAATGCATGCAGTGGCGCAGAGGCGCCTTTCCGCGTTTTTGGCGTTTTTTTTTGCAATAACTCGATTCACATTCAACTTTTTTAATTCTGAAAACAGATTTAAATTTCTGGTGCGGAGAGCTACTATATTCAACGATATAAGGATAGCTAGGTTTTAGAATTAAACAGAAAAGTTTCGGATTTCAATCTCCAAATCCTTATACAGTACACATTGGGCTTTGCAGCTCCATACTGTATTTGCTCACCATATGGTGCTCAAGAAATTTTCTCGCAGACTTTTTTGTCAGAGCTTCAATTGCAACATTATAGTTTTGAATGGCCCGTCTCCAGAGGATCCTGAATTATTTTTCAAATCTTGAAAATTTTCAAAATTTGAGTTTGAAGTTATATATTAAAGAAAACGCTTAAAGGCAGTGTTCACGATGAAAAAAGTTTTCGAAATTGCACTAGGATTGGCTAGTGGAGGGACACTCTGTAACGTTAACGTCGAAAGAACGCATGAAAACGAGCCAGGAAGAGCCCCAAAAGAGCCCGAAGTTGCAACTTCGAGCGCATTGAAAACCCCAAAAGCGCATCACACGCCCACCGACGTGAACAAACGAATGCTCGAGGTCGTGAGATGAGCGATGATTTTCAATCATTAGCCCCGTTCTTCCCTTCATTCTCAGCTTCTCTCTTTACTCAGGTCAGCTCGCATAGATCGGCTGCAAAAGACGGAAGTTACAAGCCTCGGACAACTCGTCCACCATGTTTCCATAGCTCAGTCTTTGAGGGACCATACCTGCGTTCACAGAAGGTCTTGTATGATTTCAGAGACACCATTGGAATCAGCATGGGGCCGTTTTCAAGATAGGCGGAAAAACAGAAAAACGATTTCCATCGTGAACACTGCCTTTAAACGCGAGAAAGCATCGCCGCATGCACTCCGACCTAAACCTGCGAGCGGTGCAGTATTGTAAGTACATATAAACCAGTTATGTCGAAATTTATTTAAAAAAACTTTAAGTCACTTCTCTGGCCCACGTTTCTCCAACCATTTTTCAAGAATGGAAGAGTTGATGACCACGTTTTGTTGTGCTATCTTGATCAAATCAAGCTAATTTTTCTCACATACGACCCAATAATGGGCGATAGCTATCAGTTATGTACATATGTACGTACGTGCTAAGACTTTCTCATTCCACATACTTTGAAATATACATTCCAGTTACTTCGAGTTATGTATATGTATGTAGAACCCAGCCATGTACTGGTTATGTTTTCGATCAAAGTTGTTCATCCTGAAGGAGCATGTTTCAGAAGTTTTGAGAAAGTTATTTTTGTTCAACAAACTTTCAAGCGATTTTTTACCATTCAGTTTCTTCTGCTCTGTATTCAAAAAAAAATCTTGGCTGAATCGAACTCAACAACCATATTTGATCGCAAACACTGTCTTCAAGTGATTAAAAAGAAAATTCATATTTTTAAATCTGGAATCAGTGGAAAAATAAATAATGACTGGGTGGTGGATTCAAAACATAAGCAAGTACATAGACACATACATAATCTGTATTTACTATGTTCGATCAATCGTAAATATCAGTTTGCATGAAAAATTGAATTTGGACAATAAATTCCATTTCTGTCTTTTCAATATTAACTATGGCCCTCAAAAGTTGGTCTCTGCAACATCGTGGTGTTGGATGTTTTTCAACTCTTCTCTGAATCTACTTTTCCTCCTTACTTGACCGCACTACGCTATCATTATATAGAAAACTTTAACTGATGTTTTTGATATTTTTTTACTTCTTTTATATTTGAATGGTGTTAGTGAATGGTTGTTTCCATTCGAGTGACGCTTTGCAACCTAAGACTTGGCAAGAAAGTATGCATGTAACTTGCGTCACTGAATCCGAGCGGTTGAGTTAAGAAGTTATTTAGTCTTCAATGCTCAAATTGAATTTGAGCGTTCTAACCAGTAATCCAAACGCACAATATTATTGTGAATTCTCTCCCTAGGTCGGTAGTTTCCATATTTCCTTACCTATCTCAAAAATTCTCTGATAGTCTTAGAAGCACTATCTCTTTTTCGGGAGGATTGCAAAGAGACAGTATAGGTTTAGGCTTCAGCTCTTCTTCTTTCAGAAGCTGGTAGTTGTCGTTTGGCTGGCGTTTTCATTATACGAGTCATTTACCCGTCTTCAAGCTTCTCCCATTCAGACTCCTCGCATGGTTGGTCATGGTGCCGTCGAGGAGGGGCTTACTCTGCAGTACGTCACATCTCGAGTGATTGGTGAGTTTAGGAGAAATACCGTAGTTGTCGCAGGCTTTTACTGATGATTACAGTGCTTTGAAAAAAAGTTCAGCGAAAGTCAACGATTTCAACCGGAAACGGCTGGTAATATCGATCAGAAACGTTTAATAATGGTAGATTGGTCCTATGCGGGAATCGAGAGCTGCAGCTTCTGTTTCGAAGCCAAATCTACTCGGGTTCATCGCGGGCGTGTGCGCGCGTATGTCGCGTCTCCTCCTCTCCACACTCTCCTGCTCTCTTTACGATCCATCGCACAAGCCCTCAAGGGAACACAGTAAATTTCGCCCCGGAGTGGGGAGTACAACAATAAATACAGCTAAGATTGCAGTATATAAGAAGGTTCAGTTAAAAACATTCTGATTCCTTTACAAGATCTTTTTCAACTTGGTTAATTGCTTCTGTTTTTTTTTTAAATATTGTTTGCAAATTCCTTTGCAGAATGTAATAGAAAGTCAGATTGATGTCCCTGCGGAGGTGATTGGCAAGTCTAGAGATTTACTTTCAGTTTTTTCTACTATGTATTATTAGATTTCGCAATCTTGAAAATCATGAAATGTGGGCTCCTACAACAGAAAAAAACGGACATATAGGATTTGGTCAACAAAAATCTGTAAGAATGTCATAGCACGATAGCATCGTACAAAGATGACCTGTATGCCAAATCAAAGTTTTGCTCGTGTTTCTAACACTGATTGGATTCAACAGTATGGGATGGATTCGAAGTGATTCTGGGCTCGGCACAAGTCCCCAAAACCCCTTGGAAAGGTGCATACATGGGCATTCGACCCTAATTTTCGAATGAGTGAATTATTCGAATACGACCTTTTCAAAATTTCCGAATAAATGAATTCATTCGAATAATACCTTTCCGAAATTCCCGAATAAATGAATCCATTCGAAAAGTCGACCAACAATTCGTATAATCGAATTATATTCGACATTTCGAAATCGAGATCAGGATTACCGTGGAACTTTCAAGTTTCTAAGGGACTCGTAGACCGTTTTTATCATTTCAAGATTAAGAGATTATCGGAAAATTCCAGATTCAATTATTCAGTTTAAGCGGAAAAAGGCCACAATGGTAACGGTAAATGTGACGTTGTGATTTTAAGGCATCCATCGCCGCTAGTGAAGTTTTCGGCAAAATGTTTGTATGCGGTGCCGCACTACGTAGAGTCGCTCGTACGGCCGCATGACGGCTTTCGGCGGGGCCGGGAGCGAGTTGAGCACATCTTGACCCCGCTCAGAGTTGCCGCGCAGCTGCAGTCGTGGCACTACCACATTGGGTTAGCTGTGGAGACTACGAAGCTATAAACGCGTGCGCTCTTGGTACATTCTGAGAGAAACTCTGCGAAATACAAAACTTGCAAAGTGTTCAGATCCCGGAAATTTTGACCCTTCAAAATCAAAAATTCATAGAAAAACACTCAGTATCAGTAGACGCAAGGCGAATAGGGATGAGCGGAATTCCGATTTTCGATTGCTGGTGGTTTTGAGTCTTCCGATTTCTGATTTCCAAAAGCCTGAAAATGTGGAAGAAGTTGAAAATATCCACGAGATTTGAATTTTTCACACTTTTACCTTCCAAATACTTAGGGGGTTACTTCGGGCGCTGGAATCGAATTCGATATCCGTTCTCACTTTTGACAAAATCTGGGTTAATTGCGTTTACATGAAAATGATTCAATAAAGAATGATAAGCCCAAGTTTTTGGTAGGTACAGTCTCCAGTGGAGGGTTAAGAATTTCGCTTAACGAATTTCCAATTTCCGAACTCCGATTTCCGATGGTTTTTGGCGTTCCAGTTCCCGAGTGCCGATTTCCGAAATTGAGAAGGTCCTTCCGATTTCCGAAATTCAGAAAAAAAATTACGCTCATCCCTGATGGCGACACAGCGTCAATGATGCGGTGGGAGAAGGAAGCTCCCGTTAATCTTAGAATGAATAATGTAGGTGTATAGCTTTCTCATAAAAATAAAACAGAAGCAGACTACTCTTCCACGAACTGCGCTTCTCATCGTCGGCGTTAATTAATGATCTTTACCGATTTCTACGAAACAACCAGCTCTTTTCCAGTTCTGAGCTCTCCAGATGAGGGTAGCGAAAAGGCCTATGTTGCTTCACTGAAGAGTGTTGCTCTGGCGCTGAAGACGAAGCACTTCGACCATTATAAGGTGAGGCTGAGGCAATATTACTACACCCACTATTAGACTATCGAACAATACTTTCTCGCTCGAGAGATGAATGAGAAAAGTGTGAATGTGTGTTTTGTCAGGAAAATTCTTCCGATGACTCAAGTGTGAAATATGCATACAATTTTTTGTTGTACGCTTGCACCTGAAAGTGTACTCAGTATGGTATTACATAGTGAGAAAGTCAGAAAAAGTATGTTCTGTCCATGAGAATGGCTCTAGCATACCATTTGAGCAGCATGAGTATTAAAATGAAGCTTTTTTTGAGGGAATTGACGGGTATGCGACCATATTTGTTATCATATACAACGTCTGAAATGAGGGTAACCTTCCCCGCTTCTTGCATAGTGGATGAATATTTTTCAGGTGTGGAACGTTTCGCGACCACGACACGATCTGACCCGATGTCTAGCCGCAGAAAACAGTGGTTGGCCGGCTCCTCTGGCACCACCACTTGACAGGTTATGCACCCTCTGCAAGCAGTTCGAACAGTGGCTCTCGGCGAATGACAGCAACGTGGTTGTCATTCATTGCAAGGTTATAGCAGCTTACAATTTGTACAGAAAGCTTGTCTCTTCATACAGGGTTGTCCTTATGAGTTATGTTGTAGAAGCACATCCTCAATTTTTTTGAAACCAATTTTTTTTATTTAGGTCCGACTAAATAGGCTTTGAAAATTTTAAGACTTATAGGAACTACACTCATTGTAAGAATTCCAGGTAGCGCCTTGTAAAACGACATCACCATAATTTATGCAACTTCAGGGTAACACCAGTCGGGCTGCGATGGTGCTGTCTGCATTTATGCACTATAATGCGATCTGCAGCAAGTGAGTTGAGAAAGTTTCAGGAATTCAAAGAAGTCCAAGGTTTCCTCCAGTCTTCCTACTTTCGCCATGAAATTCATGTTTTTTTGAAAACGATTTTTTTCGTTCACAGAGTGGTTAACCTTTTTTTGTAGCGATGAGATTGTGGAGGATCGTTTCGATATGAAGCGTTTTTCCGACAAGTACATCGGCGCCAATGGACAACCGAGTCACAAAAGGTAGGGAAATCTGATTCTTTGGGTTAGCAAGTTGGTTAGTCTTCCTCTTATCACCGAATGTGGTTGGGTCAGAGTAGAAAGCCAGGGATTCGAACCAAGTGAGTTCTCTTTTCTGAGCTGGCCCTATAATGTTGGAGTTCTTTCGAGCGGGCGCGTAAAAAGGCTTTACTTACTGCTACGTCACCTAAAGTTGGAAACCTGGAAACTTGGAAAGAGGCCTCTGTTGTGTGAATGGACTTTCTGATAAAAATAGCGTTCGCGATAAGAACAGTCTCCGGGTTCTCATTGAAATTGAAAAATCTGGGTTCCGTCGCAACATTATTGCCGAAAAAAAAAACGGCTAAAAACGAGCCATAAACGGCAATACGGCTTCCAAACGTGACTGCTGCATTTCCTGCAGCGGTACAGGGCTAACTATAGACTCCAGACCTCTCGGTTTCCGGGAGCTAAGGGCGATATATGCTGCTCAGAATTCGCGTTAGTTGGTGACGCGTGCTCGTTCCGGCATTTCAGAGAAGAGCGCGGGAAGTCTCTCCTTTTTTGACTTCTCACGCCAAGTTTACCCATAGCGAATGCATCCCGTGAGACCTCTCTAGCTTACCATCATCACATCAATCCAGGTACTGCGCCAACAAACGCACCCGGGTGACCACTCAGGAACAGTGACGGTCTGTGAAAAATCGTAGGGCTACCCGTTTAGGGCGTTGGCTACAGCTCCTTGTCCCTCCAAGATATAAGATCATTTGTACCCGATTTTTGATCTTCTTCTCGAAATAGTAGAAGTGTTTTGTGTGCATTTGTTCTTATACGCAACTATGACTTTCGACTTTATTTATATTTTATATATATTTTATATTTATTTTGCACTCATGGTGCACAATCGACAGGAAAGCAACGAACAAAAAAAGTGGAGTTGCGACTCAACCAAAAACAACCACACAAATGAGGAGAATCACAAAACAAATCACAAAGGAGATTATTTAGGTACATAACCTATTTCTCGTCGTTGCTTTCCGGCAAGATTCGTGTGAATCCCGCGCCTCTGTATCTTCATCGGATTACATTATCACATCTAGTTGGACGAGTTCTGTCACTGAAGATCTACGAACGGTTGAAGCCTGTCTATCAGACAACGCCAACGTATGTGTATATTTTTATGCCTTTATGAATTTGCTTGTTTTTATTATTTGCATTTCTCGAGTTATTTTTTTCGCAACCTCTCCTTTTTGAAGGTGTTTGTTTCACCCACTGAAACTCGCCTACGGTGGTGTGTGTGGGATTAGTCTTGTGGTTCTGACGATCGCCATAGTCTTAGGGGTTGACACTTCGCGACGACACCCTAACAGGGTTTCCTTAAGCGTATACAGCGCAGAACTTTCTCGAAGGTTTCATTGATCCTATGTTAAAGGTAGCAGACACGCTTACAAAACATTGTTGGGATAGCGACGTGAGTGGAGTCGTGCGACTCGTACTAGAACGCTTAGCCGTTGGAGGCGTCAGAAACCAGTCAAAATGACCGTATGCGAGCCATTTTGAGCCACCGAAACGTCGAGACTCCGCCTGTTTATCGCCAAAGCGGCCCCTCAATACAAACACCGCCAAATTTCTTGCTTATTTGGGTTATTGTTCTCATCTCTGACGCTTCAGGCAGCATAGGTGTTTTTTTTACAAGACACACGAGCTCATAAGCTTCTTTATCACAACCACGTTGTCGCCAGCTTCGCTATGTCGACCGAGCATGAATGCTGCGATGTGACTCGTCCATTTTCAATTTAATTCATAAAGGACCAGCTATTTCTTTATTTACGTCATTTTTCCGGTTTTCTCATCAGTTATTTTTATTTATTTTATTTATTTATTTTGCACTCATGGTGCACCATCGACGTAGGAAAAGAAAAAAAAAGAAACGAGTACCGACTCAACCACACATGAATAAAGAGAAACGCGAAACAATTGATGAACACAACTTTCCGTAGATCTATTTCAGAGCAGAGCAAAAAGAAAAAAAATAGAAGAAAAACACAAGGTAACAAAAAAAACGAGGAACTCAGGACAGCCTGAACTTCACATGCTTGCCAAAAAAAAGGAAAAACAAATTTTAGTGACCACGACCAAAGGAAAGACTCGTTTTTGAGAATGTACGAAGACCCAGCAATTTCTCAATGGATTGTAAAACATGTAATTGCTGAACTTCAGAAAAAAGTAAATGGACGTAGAACAAGGAGGATACGGTCAGCCTGGGCAACGCAACTAGCCTAGACTATTCTGGGGCGGGCCAAAACAGGTGCCTCTTTGATCTGGTACGAACCTCAGGCGTAAGACCCAGACCCAAGTAAGCAATGGTAAACCATGCTCCTTGCTGACCTGTACCTCTAGCTCTAGACAGTGGGGATCGCAGTGGAAAAAAAGCCAAGACAGTTCTTCGCTGGAGCCGATGTATAATTTCGTTGATTTTTTCACTTTGGAGGTGGTTGCTATAATAAGATATATAATTTAAGAACAGATCTAAAGAGAACTGGGAGCAAGCACATAAAAGCCTATAAATCTAATGATAATTACACATCCGGCACGCCAATCAATTCCATGAAATCGAGCCTAATAAGAGCATTTTTGAATAGGGAAGTGCTCTGTTTCCGCAAGAGTTCAACTGGCAATTTGTTCAGCCAGGCAGAGGTTCGATGGAAGAATGAGTTGCTGTATTTTTTGCTCTTGAAAACACTACGTCTTATATGTCTGAAAGTATCGATATTAAGACAAGGTCTTCTCAAAGAAGAGGGTCTGAAATACCAGAATCTGGAGGGAGGAAGGCGAAATTCTCTTCTAAGTATTTTGAACGCCATTACAATATCGGCATAGGTTCGCCTATACAAAAGACTTCTCAAACCAAGCTCGCTCAATCGATTTCTGTATGATGGCATGCTTCGAGGATAGTTAGGATCAGGAAAGGCTCGAAAATAAACGATTCTTGTGAAAGTCATTTGGACTTTTTCAATCTTGTTTATGAGCTTCCTAGTGTAAGGGTTCCAAACTCGGCTACAGTACTCCAGAATAGGTAACACATAAGTCTTGTACAGTTTTATCAGAATAGTAGTATCACTGGTTTTAGCCGCTCTGAACAAGCTATAAAGACAGCGCATAGCCCTAGAAATGACGTTATCTATGTGTATTTCCCAGTCAAGAGTGTTCGTAACAGTAACTCCAAGGTCGCGGATTTGAGTAAGATTTCTTGGCAAGACAGCGCCGTCCAGAGATACGCTTTGTAGGTTTGATGGGTTTTTGCAAAGGGAAAATAAATACGTTTTGCTGGAGTTGAGCTTTAATCCCCAATTACTGGTCCATAGAGACATGCGCTCTATCGCGCTATTCATTCCTGATTGAATAATATGTCTGTTACTATCATTGGATATTGTATAAATCTTGATATCATCCGCATATGCACATACGTGTGTATCTTGGTTTATTTTCAGGAAAGCCGGGAGATCTGAGGTGTATATGGTGAACAAAAGAGGTGAAAATATACCTCCCTGAGGAACACCCGATGTACATAAATGCTTTCTAGAAAAAGTGCCCTTACAGTTGACCACAAAAGTTCGATCGGAAAGGAAAGATGTCAACCAGCTTAATAGATTTGTTCTGAACCCTAAATTTTCGCACTTTCTGAGTAAACAGCTATGATCAACAGTGTCAAATGCTTCGCTTAAATCGAAGTAAACGGCATCAACAGATTGCGATGAGCTTAGTGCATTAATCCAAGAATGATTACAATCTAAAAGTTGCAGACAGGTAGAAGAGTTTTTAACAAAACCAAACTGTTCAGGGGGGATAACATTAAAATTGTCGAGCCAATCTTGGAAAGAAACTTTCAAAATTTTTTCCATGACTTTGCAAGGTGTTGGTGTGATGCTTATAGGTCTAAATTCATTAGGTGAAGAAGCAGAAGAGTTTTTAGGTATCGCAGTGACTATCGATCTCTTCCACAAAGCCGGAACCTGACCAGTAATGAGTGAAATATTCAAAATATGACACAAAGGGATTGAGATTTCACCAGCGAACATTTTATGGAAAACTGCAGGAATTTCGTCCGGAGGGAGGGAGAAGGAAGCCGTAATTCTACGTGAGTACCTACGAACTAGCGAGGGGTCAATCACTGGTAAGGGGCAATCACGGATAACATGCGTAGGGAAGCTTGCATTAGATTGACATGGAGAGGTAAAAACCCTGCAAAAAAGTCGGCCTTATCTTCCGCAGTAGTAAGGACCCGTCCATCTAAATCATATAGGCACGTCGAATTGTTCTTTTTACCCACACGCTTACTGACATAGGCATAGAGCTTCTTCAAGTTGCGACAGTTAGACAGTTTCCGTTCTTTATAATCGAGATAACGTTTCAAATGATAGCTTAGATTCTTACTAACTGTTTTGTATTCTTCGGATCCAAGCGGATCGTCTAGAACATTGAATAATCTCTCTTTATAACGATATAGGTTACGAACGTGTTTAGAATAGCGTTCTTGCACAGGTACAATTTTTCGTGTTGGGACAAATTTATCAATTAGCTCATGCAAAACATGCAAAAAACGGTCATAAATATCATCTATAGAGTCGTAGTTATCGAAAACGGAGAACCAATTAATTTCATCAAAAGTAGCATTTGATTCTATAGAATTAGCCGCCAAATAGTCTTTCCTCGTACGAGTTTCAGAGTTTGCTATTGATTTTTCGATTCGGAAGCTCACTATGTTGTGATCAGAAGCACCAAGAGGTGGCTTGATAACAATATCGAAACCCAAAGCGTTTGATGATAAAACCAAGTCAAGTACATATCTACCACACGTGGGTTCACGAACGTGTTGCTCTAGCCCAACAGAAGAAAACAGGGATAAAAAACGCTCAAACCTATGAGAACGCGCAACAGGGGGATCGCTATACCAATCGACATCTAGGTTCAGGTCACCAACGATGACAATATTATTGAAACCAGAACACAAATCAGAGAGCACATTACAAAGTTCTTCATTTTCGTTGGAATTTTGTTTCGGAGGACGATAAACAATGATAAAACGAACATACTCGATAGAATTCCCTAAAGTATCAAAACATATGACATCAGCTGGCATGTTCGGCAAACTGAAGGAGACCTGCTTGAAATCAATATGATCATGAATAAGAACACAAATTCCCCCACCTCTTTTTCCGACTCGGTCTTTCCTCATGACTCTATACGGAAAATCGGAAACAATTTCACCACAAGACACCTTGGAGTTTAACCAAGTCTCAGTAACAAAAATGAATTGCGGTTTAGAAAGAGAAACAAATTGGTGAAACTCAGATAACTTATTCACCAAACTCCTGGCATTAAGTAGAACACACGATGAAAAATTCGAGCCTAACGCGCTTCCACGTTTTTTTTACCTTTATTTAGCACATTTGGAATTTTCGACCTTTTTATTACCTGCCCTCTCCATACAACATAAATGCGCTCGCCATTAGGATCGGCACCGTTTAGTTCGGAAGCTTCGGCACGCAGTTGTTTCTCCTTTTCTCGTTCAGCTGAAGTCATAGATCGACGAATGTAAACATTGCTAAATTTAGGATTAGTCTTCAAAAGCCTGGCATTTTTAAGAGTTTCGGAAAATATTCTTTGTGACGAGAAAATGCATTTAATGAGTCGTTGTTTACCCACCTCAGGTCGACCTAATCTAGCAACTTCTACTCACCTCGCCTCGATATCAAGCAAAACAAGGATCTCGACCACAGAGTTCTCTGTAGCTGCTTGTCGACCAGATGCCGGTAAGCTGGCATCAGCCTCAGGAACTCCTGAGATGATGACAGATCTGGACATCTTGTCGGCAGCAACAACCTCAGATGGCTTCATAACGAGGAGCGATACCAGCTCACTTAACTTACCCAGTACCGGTAGCGCTTCAAGCGCTTTCTGCTCGAGGACGCGTTGCAGGTTAGATAAGAGTACAACACATTCTTCTTGAGGCGAAACTGACGATTTTGAAGACATATAAGTGGGGTATGATTTCCCGTTGGTGAGGTTGGGTTGGGTAGACACGTAGAGCGATCGATGAGACGACCACTCTAGGCGAACGCAAACTGTCGATTGACGAACGCAAACTGTCGATTAATCGAAGCTAACAGCTCCAGACTTCCAACTCAGGTCATAAAATTCATAGTATGTACTTTTGTGCTTGCATGTTGCCTTGAAAGAAATGTCGAAATGCGTCAAGAAATTGATTCTTTTGTGAGGTTCTTGAGAGAATTATCAAAATATGTATCCAGAGAAATTAATTTTACAAAGATTTATGGCCTTGGCAAATTCTGAAAACTTTTATCATCTTGTTGGAGACCATTGAGGAAGTCGAGAATTTCGTCACTTCAGGACGAGTGTTGAAGAAAACACGCGTTAATGAGGGGTAAACAAGCTTGTAACACAAACCTTCCTTGAACGCGAGGAGCAAATTTTGTGTCAACAAACGATTATTCTGGAGAAGGCTTTGGGGTCTGCTCTGCATTTACACAGTCACCACGTCATAGAAATACAAGAATTTGGGAAACAATTTAGAATAATTTCTTCCTCGTCTTGTGTCAACTGTAATATGCAATACCAACTATTTATATACCTTACTCCTCCCTTTAATTCATTCTTCCTATCGTTGTTTTTGACCAACTTCCTCTCATCGTTTAAGTCTCCCTGTTTGTTCTCTAATCCCGAATAAAGCCCCCTACTCGAAATTGGTTCTTTGCGGTTTCCTTTTTAGTGGTACTGTTAAGGTCTGTCCGAAAGAGGCTGTCCGCTCACGCGGTCGGCGTGCGCGTCGAACAGCGGTTAGGAGGGCATTTTTCGTACAAACCTTCCCACAAATGAGATACAGCTGACTGGGGTATTATCAAGTATTCTTATGATGTTCCTGCTAATCGATTCACAGGTGCAAAAAAACGCTTTCACGATGGCCGAGCAACACTGCCGTCAATCGCCTGAGCGATCAGTCTCTTTTGGACAGACTTTATGCTAGCTACCCATATATTTGGGTCTCCCGCCAAACGTAGTAATTTGAATGGACCAGACGCGATCGCTTGGGTAGGTCGTGCGGCATTCGCGGCAGCACCGTGAGCGGGTTTAGGAAGAATTTATACTTTTGTCGCCGAGCGACTCGGCGAAGTGCAATTTTATGATAGCAATTACGCGGTGCGGCATGATCAATACTACAGAACTACACTGCCCCGCTCGGTTCCACTGCGGAAGTATAAACGACCCCTTATAGAACGGCACTTTGCAGCATAGCTTCTCAGGCAGTAACGCCGGCTGAGGGGGCAGGCAATACCGGCTGACTAAACATAGTACCCGGGCGAGCCCCGGTATTCACTGCCCCCTCAGCCGGCAAATGGTGGAGCGCTCAGCCGGCAAGTGGTGGCCCTCTCACACCGCGTTCACTGCCCCCTCAGCCGGTAAATGGCTGCCCCTCAGCCCGTACTCACTGCCCCCTCAGCCGGTAAATGGAGGCCCGCTCTGCCGGTATTAATATGTCACTGCCGGTTTTTCGGCCATAACTTTTTTAGCCTAATAGATAGCCCTTTCGTGGAGGTTGTTTTCTAAATTTCGATGGAATTCTGCGTCGACTGGTGTTTCCAGTTTGGAAAAATATTTTCTTGATCCCTCAGCCTAATTCATTTTCGAAACACCGGTTTTTCGCCTATAACACCTTTGAAGACAGGATTTCGGCAAAGGCTGTTTTTGGAATCCACGTAAAATTTTGCGTCGAATGATATATCGGGTTCCTAACTTTGCTTGCTCCATAAGCCAGCCAGGTCGGTGGAGCCGAGCGCCATAGTTGTCTCCATAGGGTGCTCTGGCCTCTATGGTGTGCCTAAGTAGGAGACGCAGAGTTCTCCTGGAGCCTACAATGGGGCTCGGCTCCACCGACCAGGCTGACTTATGGGACAAGCAAAGTTAGGAACCCGATATATCATTCGACGCAGAGTTTTACGTGGATTTTAAAAACAACCTTCACCAAAACCCTATCTTCAACGGTTAAAGAGTTATAGGCGAAAAACCGGTGTTTCGTAAAATGAATTAGGCTGAAGGATCGAGAAAATATTTTTCCAAACTGGAAACACTAGTCGACGCAGAATTCCATCGAGATTTCAAAAACAACCTTTATCAAAGGTCCTTCTCCAAGCAAAAAAAAGTAATGGACAAAAAACCGACGATTTCAGGCAAAAAAATGCACTATATAAACCGAAATCGGCTGGTGGAAGGGGAACGTATTTTTCAAAACGCTATTCGATGCAGAATGTTATGGGGATCTTGAAAACAACCTTTACCAAAGAACTATCTTTAAGGGTAAAAAAGTTATGGACGAAAAACTGATTGCTTTTGGTGGAAGAAACGTTACTCCATTAATGGAAATCGTCTGAGAGACTGGGAACGTATTTTTCTCAAATTGAAAACATTATTCGACGCAAAATTTCATGAAGATTTTGGAACCAGCTCCGTTCAAAGATCCATCCTCCGAAGGCTAAAATGTTATTAGTCAAAATATGTACTTTTTCAAAGTTCGTCTGGAAAAGTTTTCCGAAAAAATTATATTTCAAGACAGGTTAAAGAAAATTTCTCATGACCTGGGCAGATCATTTCATTAAGAATAGTGAATTCTAAAAGGAGGTCATCTAGCGAAAAAAAATGTTTCAAAATTAATGATCAAAAAGTGAAATATATTGAATGCAAAAATAAAGAGGGTTGCTAAAACGTCAAATTTTGAACTTGCAAGTCTATAGGGAACCTTCGCCACTCCCCACTCAGGTATTCTTAATAACCTTGTCACCTCTCGGACCGCTGTCTCCACCCCAACGAACCTATGCTTCGCAGCCCCGCTGGGCGGCGGAAGCATAAACGACGCCTTAGATCACGAGCAGTGATCTAGAGCAGAGCCATCATCCATTCGCTCGATTTAATTTGGCGAATGGCCTATATGTTTTCTGCCAGGTACACCAAAGTGAGCTGTACAAGAAGACTGTGCTCCCAAATCTATAAAACGAAATTAAAATAAAATAAAATAAAATTTAACTATAAAACGCTAACCACAAGATTTTCCGGACATTGGAAAGCGCAACTGGTAGACCAAGGGTTGAGAAGATTCTTGAGGGTTAGAAACCTCCACAGCATCACTCACGTCGTCGACAATCAAGACTCTGGACTTGATTATTTATGCAAAGGCGTATTCCCACCTGTCCTATATAATCATGAGCATCTGTCCGATGCGCTGAATTTTTATCTGACACCTAGCACCTGAGCGTCCGCTTCTGTTGACATTGGTTATGCTAGCGTCAGAGCGATTAGCTGCTGCAGTGATTTAGAGGGTGGACGCGAGAAGAGGCATTGTTACCAGTCGCCTGGTGGCAACACATCCGGGGGTTCCTTTTGAGAGCCGCTGGCATCGATTATGCAAAAGAATGCGTGGATTAGGCGAGTCGGGTTGACGTCGTCCTTGTCGTCGTCGTCGTTGAAGCCACGGGAAGACGCCGCCAGCCCCTTGGGCTCACTAGCCAACGATAAACACCCTCCTTGGCTGGATGGCTGTGTTTTTGCTTTGATTCTTCTTCTATCCGGTATTACTGCCGTTGCGATGATTTTTTATACAGGTCTATCTACTGAATTTTCTGTCACCACAAACCTTCGAGCCAGGGCGGGCCCAGAACATTGCCAAGCATTTCTTTTTTTTTGTTTTTAGGTCCTTAGGGAATCTCGCACCCGTTTTAGCATCTATAAAAAAAACTCGGTGAAAGGGTTTAACCATGCGGTTTTCGAAGAAGTGTTTTCTCCGTGGTTCTGCGAAACTTCTGGAATCAAGCATTTTAGGCTGATTCCTATCCTCTCAGCTGCCACATTCTAGTTTTATTTTTTTATTTTGGATATAAATGCATTACGTAACTTGGCAATCATGGTGAATTGAGAATTCGTTTTTCAAATGTATATTTCTTTTAGCACGTCAAAGGATGTGTTGCGATTCGATGTCGAGCACGAACTGCGACTGCGTGGTGATGTGCTCATCAAGTGCCACCAAGTGACGTGAGTTCCCACATACTCGTCAATAATAAACTGTGAATTCAGTAATGGGAACGGTTTTTTTTCAAAAGGAAAGCCCGGAATATTAAATTGCTAGTTCCGAAATCCAAACTCATGCAAAACTTCAAGCAGTTTTCCTCGATTTGTCTGTATAGAACGGATGCTTTTATGCTTTGTTTTGTTTATTCTCTCTTATGTGTTTTCGATTTTTTTTGTGAAAGTCAAGCTCGTTTTCTCTCTCATCTTGAGGCATTCCCTATCCGTAACTTTCTCAAGCCGCGCTTCCTACTGTGAGGCTTGGAGTCCTCTGTTATTTTCCTCCTTCTTCTTCTATATGCACCTACACTTTACAGGGTGCACGTTAAATATGGTGACAAGGTTTCAAGTCTCATCCCGTCGATATATGTGCGTCGTTAGGAACCATGTATAGTCTGTTCTTTCCATCGAACCTCTCTCTGCAAATGCACAAAGTTTCGGAGCGCAAAATGTTTTTTTTGAAGCAAATGGCGAGCGAAGGCATGAAGGGTCCCTGCTTCTTCGCAGTAAAACTCGCCATTGAATCGGCTTCGGTAACTGTTGCTCGTTCACTCATGTGACCGTAAAGATTTGCTCTGATGGGTTTTTTTGAGCGGAGGGTGTATGCTTGAGAACTTACCATAGCCGAAGCCCTTGGACCATCCATTGAAAGAACGTGAGGGCACATCGCCGAATTTTTTTTTTGGCCCAGGTAAGAGTTCAAGGTTGCTGAATTCGTGCTACTTTTTTCGTTTACCTGACGACGTACAGGCGTCAAACTTGGAACATAAGTGTTCCTAAATATTTTCTATCAATCTGTACATACGTTACCAACTTTTCTCAAAAATCGATGAAATCGATTATCGATTCTCTTGAAAATCAATGAGAAGTACAAAATTCGATGAACAATATTCTTCTGCACCTGACCACGTAGTGAGCCGCCTGAATGTCTTCGGGGAATGCAAAAAATTATGAAACTGTGGATGCGCTGAAATTGACAGGGCCAACGTATGGAATTCAGCAACTTGCCCTCACCTTCTTTTGGTAGAGGGTCTCAAGACCTCAGCTATTATATTTTTTCAAGCAGACACCTCCTGCTTCAAAATGACCCCCTTTGAGCGATTCTCTAGGCCCGCATACGGGAAGTAGGAAAGATCATCGAAGATGACTACGAGTCGATTTATTTCTTATGAATTGAAGATCCCTCAGGCGTTCGCTCACCATTGATTTCAAAAACGATTTCACCCCACAAAATTTTGTACGTTTTGAGAGAGAGGTTTATCTAGTAGAAAAAACCACAGGAGCCGATTAGTCACCCTTACATAAATATCGACGGTATGAGATTTGAAACCTTTCACCATGTTTAAAGCAGTGTCCACGATAAAAATCGTCCTTCTGTTTTTTAGCCTATCTTGAAAACGGTTCCATGCTGATTTCAACGATGTCTCTGAAATCGTGCACGACCTTCTGGGAACGGAGTTATGGTCCCTCACAAATTGAGCTAGAGAAGCATGGTGGACGAGTTTCCCACGGCTTGTAACTTCCGTCTTTTGCAGCGAATATAAGCGAGCTGACCTGAGTAAAGAGAGAAGTTGAGAGTGAAGGGAAGAACGGGGCTAGTGATCGGAAATCATCGCTCATCTCACAATTTCAAGCTTTCATTCGTTCACGTCGGTGGGCGGGCGATGCGCCTTTGGGGTTTGCCTTGCGCTCAAAGTGGCAACTTCGGGCTCTTTTGGGGCTCTTGCTGGCTCGTTTTCATCCGTTCTTTCGACGTTAGCGTTACAGTGTGTCCCTCTACTACCCATTCCTAATGGAATTTCAAACACTTTTTTCATCGTGAACACTGCCTTCAAAGCGCACCCTGTATGTTGGAGTTTGCTGCGTATACGCAGTTGCGGACAATCGCGGTGGCGGAACGCAGCTTGAACGCTGGAACTGGCATCAATCGTGACAAACTCGTAGTCCCAGCACTATTTTGTTTGCGCAGAGCAATGTTGTTTGTCTGTGCGGATGTAAAACATGCCTTGAAATGTAGCGTAAGCATTCGATTTGGATTAAAAAAAGATTATAACATTAAACCCACGCAGCTGCAATCCACCTTTTCCGACTGTTTCACGAGTGTTCTGAATCGACTGTCATCCTTCAGGGGAGCTTCGAGACGATCTCGTCGGATTTCGCTGGTCGTCCGCTCTGAATTTATAGAATTTCGCGGGCCTTTTCTATGCTGCAGATTCACCTAAAACAGCTTTCTCATACGCGCTACGTACATCCTGACTTGGGCGCCAAGATTTTTTTTCGATTGAATGCAAAAAATATATGTCCGTAAGTACCGATTCTCGAGTTTTTAGCACAAAATCCCAGCCAACAATGACTTACTTGACTTAATCGGTTGGCTTTCGCCTGACGCGGTCGTTCCGCATCTTCACCGAGGTGTGCCGTCCTAGTAGTCAGCCGTGTCCATTTTTCACGGTCTTCAGCCACAATTTGAACACATTCCATGCAGCTGTCACTATTCCATTTCCTGCGAAACGAAACATCGCGCCTGAACTGTCTTTCGATGCCGAGTGACTTCAAATCCTCTTTAACCACATCCGTCCAGAACTTTCGCCTACGCCCAGGTGGCCGTTTCCAGACAGGATTTGGAAGCATTCTTAAAGCGTGTTGTACGAGACGACGAGACGATCCGGCGTTCTTCTTAGTATATGCACGAGCAGTCGAAGTCGACTTTCCATTGCTGCTTGAGATGGCGTTAGGAGATGCTGGTACCTCCCTCGTGTCAAGCGTTGATGTACTGCGTCGATTTCCTTGTAAAGGTCTTCGTTATGGCATACACGCGGCCAGAAATATCCAAGCAAACGCCTAAAAAGCTTCCTCTCCGTGCAATCCAACCTTTCCATCTGCGTTTTCGATTGCTGCCCACGTCTCCGATCCGTACATCATGATAGGGGCGAATAGCGGATAGGTAGACGCGCAACTTGACTTCCTTCGCGATGGTGGTAGACCACAAACACTTGGTTAGAGAATTGAATGCAGACGTAGCTTTCGCACATCGTTGTCGAATATCCGCTGCATAACTACCATCGTTCTTCAGCAAACAGCCCAAATAACAGAAATCGTCCACCAGTTCGATACGTTGTCCGTCCACACAAACTCCAGTTGAAGGCCTCTGAGAGACCCACATCTGCTTGCATTTGTCGGGACGAAGACGAAGTCCATAGGCTGCGGCATACTTCGAAACGAGGGGGTTCACAATCCTTTGCAGTTTTGCGTTGTTTTCAGCGAATAACACAATGTCGTCGGCGTACTCCAGGTCGACAAGGAGCGTCCTGATGGTGTTAGGATCACATCCGCAGGAAACTGTTCTGCAACTCTGCGCATGATGTCATCAACGGCGAAGTTGAAAGAAAAGGTCCTGCAACGGCTCCTTGCCTTACTCCTGTTTTCACCTCGAAAGCTGACGTAAATCCGACAGGTGTACGAACTGCTGCTGTTGTTCCTTTGTTCATGTCCTCGATTAACCGAACATACTTTCTCTGGACTCCATCTGCTCGCAGAGCATTGGAGCAATCGATCACGATGAGGAGAGTCGAACGCGGCTTCAAAGTCCAAAAAAGCAAGCTGTAATGGCTTCGAAAACCGCTGCCACGATTCAATTACTCTTCTCACGACGAACACTTGGTCGATGGTCGATCTTCCAGGTCGAAAACCGGTTTGCTCATCTCTGGTCGCTCCTTCACGATGTTTGATAAGTCGCTCGAGAATGATACGATCTAAAACCTTGTACATGACACGAAGTAGAGAGATTCCTCTGTAGTTCTTAGGATCCGAGACGGAGAGCGTCTTGTGAAGAGGTACGAAGAGCGCATGTTTCCAATGAATCGGGTATCCTTTCGCTCATCCATATAGCACGGATGGTGTTGGTCATTTCACGAATCCCAGACGGAGGAAGAGCTTTCAGCATTTCAGCAGTGATGTTGTCATCTCCACCTGCCTTCCATTCTTCATTTTCCGACACAATCCAAAACTTCAGACTCAATCGGCGGTTCCTCACTGACATCGTAATGTGCTCTCTGAACATGCGGGAGCTCAGGTACTGATGGCGCTGGACGATTCAGTAGTGAACTGAAGTAATCCTTCCATATTGGCAGCGTCGCATCACCAACTGCAACTCCATTGGTAGTGTTCAAGACAGGAGAACATCTCTTCATCTTCCCGCTATACTGTCGCAGCAACGTGTAGGCTTTCCTCGGATTCTTCTCCTCCCCAAGCCTTCTCGAACTCCTCTTAGCTCTACACGTCCACTCGTTCGCGGTCAGTGTGAAGCTGCCGACGCAACTTCCTCCTCAGACGCTTCTCCTCCACGAAGTTTCCTGCAGTTCGGAGAGCACATACTCTGTTGTAGGTAGATGTTGTTTCTTCTGAGACGTAGGCGAACTTCTTCTTAGGCTGTACAACCGGGAGTGCCTCTTTCGAAGCGTCCTGGATGCAATTGACGAAAGAGTCCGCGTCGCAAAGTTTCTTCTCAGTCCGGTACCCGATGTGAATAGAAACGCGTTGTCGGAAATTCCTTCTGCACTCTTCATCTCTGAGACTTGTCATGTCAATCCTCTGAGAGGCTGAGCCCTCGCTTCCTCTCTTATGAATCCTCGCAGTGAAGTTCAACAGAACAGGACGGTGATCCGAATCGAATGCGACATCCCACACAGCTCTAGATCTTCGAATGTCCGATACTGGAATATTCTCGTCAGGACATAGTCAAGCTGTAGTTTCAAAGTTGTCATCTTCCGCTTCCGCTGCTCTTCTGGAGATAGCCGGGTTGGTCCCTGCCACGTAAGCTGATGGCGGCGATGATTCCTCTTGAATGTCGATGCAATAATCAGACCACTGCGTTCACAAAGTCGACAAGGCGGTAGCCATTGTCCGATGTTTGCTCCACTGGGTAGAACCATTTACCGAGTACTGGGTTCCTGATCAAGTCCCATCTTCGCATTTGCGTCAATCCCCACGACAACAGCATGTTGACAAGGTATCCTGGCCAGCAACGTATTGAGTTCCTCATAGAACGCATCCTTCGAATTGTTCGGCGGTTTCAGTGGGCGCATGAGCACTCACTATCCACAGATTGAATCCTCTGTGATCCCGCAGTCGTACGAATGCATTCCGACACGACGTTGAGCCGAACTCCTTGACCATACCATTGAAATCCTTCCTTACAGCTATTGCACAGCCTCCCACTCTCCTATCGTCAGCGTTACCGCAGTAGATGGTGGACTCTCCGACGCTGATGACGGGTCTATCCTGAGGCGGGTTTCGCAAAGCAGCAAACGGCATGGAAATAGCTCAAAGTCTGATAGCGCAGTTTTTTGGATATCACCTGACGGCGATCGACAGTTCAGGGTGGCGAAATTGTGGCTTGTGGCCAAAGACCCATGACTCCCTAGGTACGGATCTAAGGTGTTATGGACCAGAGGCCTTAGTGTGCCGGACGGCGACACCTTTATGCAATGTGCGGGATACTTTCGCGATATAGTTGTGCACGCTATATCGCTCGAACGTTCCCTGTGTACACTCAAACGTCTGCTGGGTTCAGTAGAAGCAGGGGCACCAACGAGCAGGTACCAACAGACTTGTATACACACCCCCAGCAATACCTGCTAAAATATCAGTCAAACACTTTTTTCAGAATCTTTTCCAATGGTATTCGTCGCAGCATTATCTTCAAGCTTAACGAAGTTTTTTTATTTGACGAAAGTTTTGATTTTTCTTGAAAATACTAAGGCTGGCTCATCTGACCTAGTCATGCGAGTTCCTATTAGAAAATATCTTCAGTTGTCCATGCCGCTCAAAAATTGATTGGTCTTTTATTCCAATGGTGGACTAAACGCTGAATACGACCTGTGCAGTGTCAATGGTCCTTAGAACAACGGCTTCTCATGAGCGTGGCCTACTGGCCACAGCTGCATTCTAACAGACAGCCGAATCGAGTTTTAAATCCCTTGCTTGAAGGAAACAAGGGTAGTTCCCATTTGAGAACCAACGCTCTACAAAGGGTAATTTAGGCTGCTAAACTCTATCTTTTGAGCTCCAGTGTTCATTTCCTGATGGAATACGTTAGGAAACGATATTAAGGAGAATTGTAGAAGTTTGATTTTTAGGAGTGCTGTACCGCAGCAAGTTAACACTTCTGGCATGGCCAAAATATAATCAGTAAAGGTGTTCAGGGGTTGATGCCGGTTTGAGAAGTAAGGCAGTTCGTAGTACTAAGTATGAAGTTATCTTCGGTTGGATTCATACTTGCCGCCAGCAGCGACCGCGACAGTGCATAACAGGCATATAGATTTTAGATCGATTTTAATGGTAAGCATTGCGTCGCTTTGCTCGTACCTGGAATTAGATCCTGGTCCTTCAAACGCCTCAGTTTACCGCCCTAAACGTTTCAAACCCGGTGAATGAGCATCTAGTTCTTTTCCGATCGGTTAATATATGCGCCGCACGGATACAGGATATGCTAAAAGCATCTAGCGTAACTTTGACGCAAGAATTTCGTCAGACTACGGAATTTTTAGCCCCAGCGGGTGAAAATATACGGAAATTCATGCTACAACACCTTTGTAAAGTACAGAATTTCTTGTCTCGATAGGGAAAAAAGGTGTAATTTTATCGCCCCGGTCAATACATTCTGTATTGATCCGTGCTAGAAGCGATCCCAGCTGCGACCAACCGCATGGACTTTTGCCCACGACCTGCAGTCAATCCATTCCCGCGGCCAAAATCGTCTTTGGCAATTTCGTTTAAAGAGCGCCTCGAGGTCACCCTCCACGACCGCTTACAACGTGTTGAGTAATCACTCCGTGAGCTGGAGGTCCCGCTGCGTTTAGCGTACCCAGCGCGGGTTGAAAGTGCTGTTCAACACAGGCTGTAGCTAATTGGAGAAATTCTTGCTACAAATAAGGTGAGAATTTCGGCTTTTTGCGACAGCGAGAAGAATAAGGCGCTACGCAAGTTTCGCCGAATTTCCGCAAAAATTCCCACTAACACTTTTAAGGCGGAGATTACATAGTTCTAGCAAACGTATAGCCTAGTTCCCTCATTTTGAACCGGTCGAAGTGAGGCTTATCGAGCTTATCATGTCGAAATCTCCTAATCAATGTCACATTTTGCCATGACCGACCGTTCCGCTGCTTACTCCGTCCGGAGTAATCCGAGCAAGCTAGGCTTTGGCGAGAATGCGAAAAAATTGGCTTCACAGATGAGAGGGCATAACAGAGGCATTGGCTACTCACACAGTCGCGGGGTATCACGTCGGCACAATAGGGGTTGCACCCGGGTACAAAGAAATTAGCAGCACCCCCGATGTAGCTGTTGCTAACAGCAGGAGCTACTGCCAACTAGCAGGTACTTCTGCTGCTTGTGCTGACATACAACCCCTTTTCATACCCTGGCACGCGTGATATCGCCAGCCCCCTCTCCTAGGGTCTGCCGACCAGGGCTGTGCGGAAATCTTTTTCAAAATTTTCGGAAACGGAAACGGAAGAAAAATTGCCAAAAAATGCCGGAAACGGAAATTCGAAAACGGAAGAGATCACAAAACTTTGTCTCACTATCACGTTCAGTCGCTGCTCATTGGTTACAGTTCTCATTCGATCATCTATGGCTTCAGTCAATAAATCAATAAATATCAAAACTACATAAAATTTCTATGAGTCTTTCCACGATTTCTGATCTTCGCCTTGGATTAAAGGCAGCAGACACGCTCGAAAAAGTTGTTGAGATAACTACATTAGTGGGGTCGTGCAGGCCCTAGAAGGGCCCTCATGAAGTTGCAAGCGTTAAAAACGAGTCCAAATGACCGTATTTGAGCCGTAGTCAGTCACGAAATCATCCTTGCTCCGCCCATCGATACGGGCTCCGCCCCTCCATACAGGTATTCAATGCTCGATTGCGGCCAATTTAGATTACTTTTTAGGCTTCTAACGACGTAAGCGTACCAGAAAGGGTCGTACGAGTACATTAGCGTCGTTTCCCCAACAAATTTGTTGCTAGCTTCGCTATTTCAGCCAGTGCCGTACAACTCGTCCATTTCTGGGCCAATATAGAACGTACCGTTATATCTTAATTTCCGTCGATTTGTTTTCGTCTTTTTCGTTATTTCTGAATACTAACAGCTTCAGACCTTCAGTTTAATCCATAAAAATGATATCATTTTTGAGCGTGTCTGCTGCCTTTAAATCCGAAAAGGCAGTTTTAAAAATTGCTTAGTATATGTAGCGGCCCCTGCGAAACAGTGTCCAGTCTGTCCCCCAGAAAGCAGTCCAGGCTGTAGCAGGTGTAGATGAAGCGGACGCCCGCGTTGCGTGTTCAAGACCTATAGAAGTGAACCTCCAGGTTCTCACAGACGACTTTCGAGATTTTCTGTTGAACCTTTTCTTTAAGTCTATCAAAGCAAATACCGCACGATCAAATTCAAGAGGTAAAAAAAAAACTTCTCGGTAACGACAGGAAAAATCACTAATTTTCTTTAGATCCTAGAAATTTAGAAACCCAAGCTTAGCTGAGGATCTCAGCTAGGCTTAGATATCTGATTGAGCACCAGGAGTCGAAAGTGCTTTTCAGCTTCTCATGATGCCTCCAAACACTCTTGCCTTGACCCCCTACCATTACCCGTGTAGCAGTACATATTTTCTTCCGTTTCCCTACCCAAAAAGTCGAAAGCGGAAGCGGAACGGAACAGTTTCGCACAGCCCTGCTGCCGACACTCTCCTCCATTGATTTGTCTAATACGAATGAGTATTGCAGCATCCTTTTGTACGAATGCGGCGGGTATATAAGGCGACCGGTCTCACTGAGGTGACAGTTGGCCGCTTGTGGTCGGTCCGAGGAGGTGACCTCGCGTCACTTTCTAAAGGTCAAATTTGGATTCTGAGAGGATCGTCCCCGTGGCCCTTTGCGAGGGAGGCCTCCTTGTTGCGGGCCGTGACAAGGATCATGCCCAACACCGCTAAGGAGGGTGGTATTCCAAATTCTCCTCCTTTTCAGAACAGGCTGCCGATAACGAGGGGTTGAACCCCAGAATTCGCTGGCAGCATATGCTGCTGTTAGGAGCAGATCCTGCTGACAAAGAAGGGTTGTTGTTTGCCCTGGGATACAACCCCTATTGTGCCGACGTGTTACCCTACGATCGTCTGAGAATTGCACTCACACGGTCATGGCGGGCGATGCTACTGGGATCAGTAGCATTAACCCTTCCAATCTTTACTAGAAAAATTGCTCAGAACTTATCCTACGGGATCTCCAGAGTTACCAGCGTTTGGAGAATAGGTGACTGTCAATAATAAAACCATGACCACTTCAAGAGGGCACACGAATCGTCTTGACTATTTCCTGGTTGATGCTGGGTTAATAGTTTTTAATCGCTGAGATCCATAGATCGAAACTTTTTCGAGGGAAAGAAACCTATGCCTTAATTATTGGCATCAGTAAAATGCCGATTTTTAGAAAAAAAAACAAAATTGCAGGGAGGAGGCGCGTGTGGTGCTTTTCTGCTGTCAAATCAACACCTGCGCTCTCGACGTTCCACCAAAGGGTTCCACTCAGGTTTATCATAAGGAGGAGTTAGATTTGATCTTCGCAGGTGAGAATTTGTAAGGGTTATATCAGTTTCACAATTCCATCCTTACTTAGGCTTCGAATAATGACGGACTTGCGACGCGATCTCGATCAATGAGCATGGTTATCATGCCATCTCATCGAGCCGCGTTTTACTCTGAAAGAGGGCTTGGAATGCAGTGCAGACATTAATAGAAACGTTCATAGTATTTTGAAGTATTTTCGAAGTTGTCTTCTCATGAATGTGTGAATCTGACTTTCTTTTAGTTGTCAAATACAAAAGAAAAATGTGAAAAACTAATACATCTGAGATTTTGTTCTGATTCCAGATTCCTCCGTGGATAACCGAGTTGTACTGGAGTTGATGCTCGGGCAGGAGCCACCGAAGTGTTTATTTGGGTCTGCGAAGAGGCGATCGTTGCAGAACAATCGAACCGATAGCTATGAGGACTTCAGCAGGGCAGAAGGTGAGCCTCATTCACCATTTTGATTCAATTTGTTTTTTAAATTCTGATCTCTTGCTTCCTTTGCATTTTGCCTGTTTTTCTTCCAGTTTTTCTTTCAATCCGAGTCGTATTTCGATTTTTCTGTACGTGGCCTTCTACATATTTTTGAATTCTCACATGAGTTACTAGAGGGAATTGTCAAAGACCGTAATCTTGACCTTAAAATTTTATACGGATGATGAAAAAGTAATTACACTATGGCTGGGGACAAAATTCCCATGGTTGATGCCAGACTAAGAATTAAGAATAGGAACACGCTACAGCTCCTCCAAGGATTATGATGATTTTTCCTCGAAATTTTATATATAGTAAGCTAACCTAAGTATGTGGCGCTCGGCGCAATCACAGACGCAGGTGAAAGCAGCGGTTTCCCCAAGGTTTGCGTTTTGATTACTCGACCCCCTTGTTAGCAAAGGATCTGTGAAGTCTAGGATAAAGGCTTTCAAGACAGTATCGGTTTTCTAATCATCGCGCATGCAACGAGTGAGGCCAGCTTTAGCTAGCCGAGCGCATAAGCGTACGCGAACAGCGTGTCCTCTAGTTCGGAGTGAAGTTCACTGCTGTCGTTCGCGTACGTGTGCGCGCGTACGACGCGTCTCCTTCTCTTCCACACTCTCGCTCTCTCTACCCCGCTCTGCACAAGCCCGCGAAGGAACCGCGAGACAGAGGACACACGCTTGCAAAAGTGACTGAGGAAATGGTGTCGAACGGTGCCTCCTGAAGTTCCCTGGAAGGGTCAGGAAATTTTTGAAATAACCGTATTTGGGCCGCCTTTAGCCACCAAAACGTCAGGGATTTTCACATTTTTCGAACGAACCCTGCTTTCTGGTACGAGAAACCTGTGGAATAACCCGCTGATGATAAAGTCTGCCCGGGTAAGACTGCCCGCCCACGCGGTCCGCGTGTGAAACGGGCGCCTCGAGGTCATTTTTCGGTCCAGAAAAGCGATCAGAAGGATTATCACACGAATAGGGATAATGTCTCATTCCATTGTTTGCAGCCGTGTGAAAGCTTGTGCAAAAACGCTTTCGCGAAATTGGCACGACACGCACGCTGACCGCGTGGGCGGAGAGTATCATTCGGACAAATATTACCTGTAGGAAGATTTCCATCAGTTCTTACGCCACCGGCTTCAGGCCCTAGGCTTGATGCCTTAAAATCGTTAGTACTGTCGTTTTAGGAGCTGAATTCCAATCCGCATTAGCGAACAACGGTAATTGCATCACACAACAGGATGATAATCGTGCAAGGACCACTTGGTACCGGCACGACTCACCTTTATCCCACCATGATTATCATCGTGTTGCGTGATGCAACAGCCGTAGTCCGCAACTGCGGACCTGAATCAAGCTCCGGGAACGATATTATTTTCCATCGCATTCTATGCGCTCTTTGGATTCAGAATCCCAGCTCAGGATTTTATTCAACTCTAACAATTATCAAAGAATGGCTCGGAATTGAGTGCAAAGTGATCATATATATACGTAGAGTTCGCGCAATAATTCTAGTCTGATGAGTGGACGAGGCTGCGACGGGAGATCACCACGCACGAATCGAAACCCCATTCTCTAGTTAGGCTGGCGACCCCGCACGGACCGCCACTTGGTCCATGCGTCAGACTAGATCGAAAATGGACACCATACATATCACGACTGTTCATATCGGAGTCTTTTCCGGTCTGCAGTTTCAGACAAACGTTGTTGCAAAGCGCAGCTCGAAGACAATCGTTCCAGTACCATGGGTACCGACGCGATTAGTTTTCGTCCCAGCACGATAGTGTCCGACCTTCCTGCTCCGCCAACGCGTAGCTAAATGCCTCACACGGAAACCAGAGATGCCCAGGGTTTCGGAGGCATCTAGTCAAATTTTGACCCGAGATTTTACGTAAATCACGGAAGGTTCAGCCTCAGTTGGTGAAATTTTAGCTACAGCATCCGCATATTCCACGTAAATTCTCGCTACAGCACCCGCATATTCTACTCTTATTCTCGTTGCAGCACACGGTCGATCGACCCACCCAGTCTTGATCTGTACTAGAAAGACGATCTCTGCTGCGATCGAACGCATCGCCGTTTCTTCCCCACGGCCTGCAGCATCCCAGCGGCCAAAATTGTCTCTAGCAAGGTCTTCCAGAGAGCGACACCGGGTCACCCTCCACGACCACCCACACCATGTCAAGTTATTCGTGGGTTGACTGGGCCAGGACTGATTGAGCGGCATCCCTGCGGTCCCCGTAGCCAACGCGGCGTAAGAGTGCATTCACAGCCTGCCGCTAAGGCCGTAGATTCTCGCTACAAAATTATAGCGAGAATATACGGGTTTAGCGTCAGAGAGAACAATGGTTCGAACGACACAAGAATATGCGGGTTTTGGCTATCGTAGCTAAAACCCTTAAATTCTCCCTACATGGAATGGGGCGGCGTTTCAAGCCGCGCCCTCGGAGGCATCTAGCTACGCATTGGCAGAGTGCTGCAATAGCTTCCGTCTGCAACTGCGGACCGGAATTTTACTCCCATATAGACCTCGCGGGTACTCGATGATTGAAAAAATCGTTTGCAAGAGTTAAAAAGCAAAACACCCTACAGCTGCGACTAGAAATATCATTAGTATGGGTTTTCTTCCGGTCACCTTCAGTGACCAAAAAGGAATTAATTCACTGAATGGAGAAAGGATAGCTGTTGATATTCATCGATATGAAGTGCTTCTGAAGTACCATTGCAAACGTCAACAACTCAAGAGCCAGCCAGCCACTCGGCGTTTTCCTCCTTCAGGTCGACTACTTCCTTCCTTCGTATCACAAAGTCACATCATGCCGGTTTTGACTACTTTTGTTCAATACATTCACTCACTATTGGCCCTGATTGAAAAATTGGTATTCATTGATCGAGTGCAGTTGGTGAATCCTCTTAAAATGGTCATTTCTCTTGGTGGAGGGTAAATTACCCGAATCATTTGACTCCGTGATCTCTTTCGTACCCTCAAAGGTTTCGCGGCCGTGGACTTCATAAGGCATCGTCAACGTAGGATAGCATTTAACTTTTGATTCTCCAACCCTTCCGTGTGGCCCAGCTTGGAACACGGGAGCTTGGTGGTGTCAAATTGCAACGTTCTAAAAACATGGTACGAGGCCCAATGTGAAGTGTTCCTAGAAAAGGCGAACCCTTCATCGGGCATCTATCATTTATGGTTTTCGACACTATGTGAAAACCCTTGGGGTGCAAAGCAAAAATCTAAAAATTAGTTCTGGCGCGGACGCAAGCGTCCTCGTTAACTGCTCGAAATTTGTTCGTCATTGAATAGAGTTAATGTAATCAGTTTATTCTTGTGAATAGACGGGGCTGCGACGGTAGATCGCCGCGCGCGATCGAAACCCCGTTGGTGGTGATGCCGCCAACACCACATGACCTGCCGCCTGGTCCATGACTCAGACTAAATATAAAACGGAAACCATACTATGTTGGGTCTTCTTGAGACCTGGTAGGTTCTTCTTTACCGAATCGAGGTTCTTGAAGGGCTATTTTACAAATTTCATTCTGCATAAGAGTCGGTCTATTCAGAAACATGAAGAAAAGAATATGGTTCTATGCACAAACCTTGGGTTTGAGTCGAGCGCTTCCCTGCGTAAAAGAAAAACTACTGTCGTTTCCGTCACAATACTGCAGCCTTTTTCGATCGAATGAATCAAATGTTTTTGAATCGCGCGTGATTTTCCGAAAGTTTGACAGTTTCATTCGAGGTGATTTGTCAGTTTGGCATTTCCGCAAGACTTCACTAAACGCCTTCTGTAAGCACATAGTGATTTATTGAGCTTTCTTCGCAGGAACGAGCGTGCTGCACTTCTCTTTCCGGACACTTTTCTTCCTTGGCCACTAACGTTCTTTCAGAATAAAAAACTTTGCTGTGTTCAAATTTGCGAGAATAGATTGCTGGAATTTTCCACCTTTTCATTTGTTGTTTTTTTTCGATGCCGGATGCATTCGAAAACCTTTATTGTGTCAAAGCTAATCCTAGCACATTTCCTCTTGTCTTAGGCGGTGCAAACGACATCATACCTTTTCCACTAAAGTGTAACATTTTATTCATCGTGGTTAAAATAGTTCGGCTTCAGTTGCATTGAACGTAGATTTGGCCCACAGTTGGAAACTTTGGTGGTTTGAAATGTATTTTTTATTGTTGAAAAAAAAACTGAAGCTTGAAACGAGTGTTCCCAGACGTTGTCTGCAACTTCTGAGAGCAGTTTCAATTAGCGCATACCTATCATTTTATCAGTGGTGGAGATGCATTTTAATCCAATTAGCGTGGAGGTGGATCAACTTGAATGCTGATTTCGCCAATTGCGTGAAGGACAAGCGATGTCTCTTTTCATTGATCCGTTCTGATCAGGGCTGTGCGTAATTACGAATTACGGTTTACGATTTACGAATTACGGGCGTTTTTGGCGATTTTTTTACGATTTACGATTTACGAAATTTCGACCCAGAATCGTAACGAATCGTAACAAATCGTGAAAATGCGACTGGGGGGAACAACTCAGGCGATTCTCGGCCTCGAGAAGACTGAAAATTCGGCTCGTTCTCTCAATCTGCGAATCGACTTCGGTTTCTGTCCGAGCCACTGTTGTTGCTTTCCGGGCCAATGTTGTTGTTGTTGTGCGGGCTCCTGTAGTTTGCCCGAACAGCAATAGCAGAGATTGAGAGCAAGAGCTGAACTGTCAAGCGGCCACAATTCTGTTCGATGGGGCTCGGCGCCGAGAATCTTCAGAAAATAGAAAGTTGCTGGCTACAGCATGGTTAAAATTAACTCCTTTTGCATTTTCAGCATTTGATTGTTCTTTCCAATTTCAACATTCTGTGAAACTTTTCTCTTTCGTTCTCAGGCTGGCGCAGTTAACAGCAGAGAGGTCGGTTATGGCGAAATATAGTTGTTGATAAGGGGGTTTCTCAACGATCGACTGCTCCGCTTTTCACACCGACCGCCTCTAATTTATTATTGGGTTTCAACCTTTCTTTGTTCCATAAACGGGCCAAGTCGGTGGAGCCGAGCTCCACCGCCATTCATCTCCATGGACTGCTTTTGTCTCTATGATGAAAACGGGAGGCGCAGACATTTGATGGATCTACTATCGACATCGTAGCGAAATTAAGGTTCACAGTTGCGGAAAACCGGTGTTGCAACACGTGGTACAAATAGAATCATGCTTTACCCTGTGTCCTGGCACGTTTAATCTCCATCCCAGCATCATTATCTTAAAGCTGTGGGCTGCAAAGCAGTTTTCTGCCACTGCGCACAGGAATCCCCATGCATTGAATACAGGGCTGGGCTCTAAAGATCTGGCTGTCTTATGGAACCAAAAAGGTTGGAGCCCAATATACACTTCGCTGCAGATTTTTAAGTGAAGTTCGAAAACAGGTCTCACCAAGCTTCAATCTTGGGTGGTTCAAAAGTTACCATATAAAATTAGGGATTTCGTGAATTGAAATCTGCTGAGGAATCGGGAAACTATTTTGTTAACCTGGAAAGTCTATTCGACGGAGAGTTTAACGGGTTTCCGGTATAACCTATGATAGATCTCTACCTCCAAAAGCAATTAAGCTTTCGGAGGGAAAGTGGGAATTTCAAAATTCGGTTCGGAACATTTCAGCAAAATTATGGCGGCATTGTCACCTAACTTTTCCAGAAGGTTCCTAAAAGTTTTAAAATTGAAAAACCAAGCAGTTTCTGAATGCAAAAGAAAATAAGGTCAGGAAAGTTTGTATAGCGGGTCAGACAGATGGTTTGCCAAGGTGCGAGACAGTGCTTGTCTTTGATTTTCTAGATTATGCAAAGTCTGTCCGACTGAGACTGTCCACTCGAACGATCGGCGTGCGTTTTGAGCGGTCCTCGCGACGGCATTTATTTGGACGAGCCTTTCCACGCCTCCAAACCGGTATCTGGGCTACTATTCATTGTTTGCCTAATGCTCCCTCTAATCGACTTACAAGTTCAAAAAATGCCTTTCCGACAGCCGCTCGACACTCACGCCAACCGCGTGGGCTGACAGTCTCATTCGGCTGGCCTTTCTGTACATTCGGGGGATAAAGAGTGATTTTTTCGTTGTTTTGCTTATTCGTATGTATTCTTCTTTAGACAGATATAGCGATTATCTTCGAAATTTGAGACTTGAGAGGAACCTTTACCCTTTTGAATTCCAGAATCTCAAACCACCTTCACCTCTCAGACCGCTGTCTCCACACCACCAGCCCTATGTTTTTTCAGGAAAAAAGTCGTTAAGAGTGACGCTTCACAAATGTAGAGGACAGACTCAGTTTTTGCGTCAGAAGTGTTTTGTCAAACGTTTGTTTCCTCTGAAAGGGCCACCTTAAACAAGTCTGTATTCTTACCGAGACAGATATGGCCTAAAACTCTCGATCACCGAATTTTTCTCTAACACAGTGTTTCCCTCCTTGGCTTTCACCGAACTGTGTTTGATATGGCGATGGTTCTTAATATTTTCGTATTCAAGAGGAGGGCAAAACATGGCACAGGTTCTGTATTTGGTCAAGCTTAAAGGCAGTGTTCACGATAAATCTCGTTCTCGAGGTCTCGGAGTGGAACACTAAGTTTGCAGGTGCTGTAGAAGATAGGGTCGAAGAAAGCTACAAAAACTGGCCCGAAATAAATACAAACGGCTTTGAAAGCTCTCCCGGAGCGCCTACCTATCCCGGTCCGCCCCCCCCCAATCGGACGAGCTTGTTGCGCCGCACACGTTTCGATGGCAAATTGCCAAACAACTCTGCCGCAGTTAGCATTATCGATTCGCGCAGATTTCGCGATTAGCGCGCGCTTGCCGAAATCAGCAGGACCCATGATTCTCGTCCACGCCCTGAATTTAGAAACCGTTATTTTGACTTATTCTGGACGTTTTTCTTCCCTGTTTCTTCATTATTAGTTACCTCACAACCAAACAATCCCATTTTTGGGTCGAACTCGAGTGCGATATTCATCGTGAACACTGCCTTTAAAGGCAGTGTTCACGATGAATATCGCACTCGAGTTCGACCCAAAAATCGTCTTCCTGCTTTTACGCCTATCTTGAGAACGGCCCCGTGCTGACTCCAATGATGTCTCTGAAATCGTACAAGACCTTCTGGGAACAGATTTATGGTCCCTCAAAGTTTGAGCTAAGGAAACATGGTGGACGAGTTGTCCGAGGGCTGTAACTTCCGTCTTTTGCAGCCGATATATGCGAGCTGACCTGAGCAAAGAGAGAAGTTGAGAATGAAGGGAGGAACGGGGCTAGTGATCGGAAATCATCGCTCATCTCACGATTTCGAGCATTTATTTGTTCACGTCGGTGGGCGTGTGTTGCGCTTTTTGGGTTTGCCTTGCGCTCGAAGTGACAACTTCGGGCTCTTTTGGAGCTTTTCACGGTTTGTTTTCATGCGTTCTTTCGACGTCAACGTTACAGTGTGCCCCTCCACTACCCATTCCTAGTGAAAACTGAAACAAATTTTTTATCGTGAGCACTGCCTTTGAGATTTTACTGCTCTGTAAAGTTGTTTCTATCCAACGTAAGTTCACTGAAAATTTTTTCAAGCGCTGCTCAGAACCGTGTTATTTTCAAACCAAACCTCAAGCCCTGCCTTTGACGTGAAAACACCTCATCACTAAAATGCTGAGGTGTTCCCACATCAAAGGTAAGGCTCGAGGTTTGGTTTGAAAATAACACGGCACTTTAGTGATGAGGTGTTCCCATATCGAATGAGGTTTAGGCCATGTATGTGATTATTCATTATCCGTTACGAATTACGATTTACGAATTACGAGGAATTTGAAAAATTACGATTTACGACTTACGAAATCACAAAATTCAGTTACGCACAGCCCTGGTTCTGATCTGCAGGCCAATGGTGTAATATGTGATCTCAAATGAGCTTTTGTGGAACTTGAATCAGATCCACAGAGGGAAGCAGCTGCTGCTCGCGAGTTCAACTGGAACCGTTGTTGAGGCCAGAAGGGAATTGTTTTGTGTTTGCGATGATCCGAAATAATCGCACACCAAACCATTGACATTACACTCCTCAGTACTTTATATTTTGCCCAGACAATTGCAAGTAGCGTAGCAAATGCCAGTGCGCTTTACACCCAAATGTCAAAACAGAATCTCGGATTTTGATTTCCCATTTTCAACTCAATATGGACATCTATCTAACCAACATTGATATTTATTAGCAAAGTCAGACATTTTTCAGCTATACCCCCACGAAGAGGAATTTCCCTTGCATCCCACAATTACATAAATTTTTAATCAATTTCCGAATACCCGAACAGCTCAAACTCAATCATTTGTTTATATACATATTTCTTGATTTTCTTCTACCACTTACAAAAATCATTTTTTTCAAACTACATAACATCTTTCGAGTACGCGTTTTCGGTTTTTTCGTGCTGCCAGTCAGCTTTTTATTCGCACAGTCATCTCAGTGATTCAGAGTTTATTCTGGCATCATATCATACGTTGTTTTTCTCACTACGTATCCTATTACGGCAGCAGTTCTGAGCTTTCTGCAGTCTTTTCACTTCTCTACAAGCTACTAATTTTCCTTCCACGTTCGAATACAATTCACAGACCATTTGTCGTCAAAGTTTCCATAAGACTTTGTCAGAGAGAGCGGAGCGTCTTCTTCTTTTTACTTTCTAGGCAAGACAGAGATAAGGTTTGCATGGCATGGTCAATTTAGGGTTTCCGATGGGACGAAAAAAGGCTTCAAACATTGGAAGTTGATTATCTACCTGAATCCGACCCAAGAACAGATTCCTTGCGATCTAATCCTTGCGCCAAAAAGTTGCGTGTGAAAATCTACGTATGTGATTGAGAACAGCTGCTGATCGTGATCGCCCACGCGGCCGCCAGATTCAGCTTTCGGTCTCTGCTCGCCGACGGACAGCTACCATTTGATCACTTTATCACCACTAGAGTTCCTCCTCTCCTCCATCAGTTAACACCTGGTCGCGTTTGTGCTCTGTGTTGCTTCAACATGACACTTTTTCTAATGGTGGTTTGGCCATTTCCCTCATTCATGGTTCATGAAGAGTGTCACAACATATAGAGGCAGAGTTGTTAGAAGTGATGTACACAGGTTATAAATAGGTTGGACCGGGTGGATACGGGTAGGACCTTGGCTCTAGCATTGACAGTTCAATCTGCTCGCAGCAAGGGCATCTTTACAAGGTATTTCATTTGGTTGCCTCGCCTTACGCTAGAATGGTTTGGGTTGTGGTCTGAGTTCACAAAATAGAGGAGATATTCCGTATTTTGGTGTTTGAATTCGACTCGGGACCACCTCGCTTGAATGATAATAACCTGATATTACGAATTGCCAAAGATGGGCCGATTTTTCTACCTTTATCTACTGACAACGAGATCACAAAAGACAACTTCGTGAATGAACACATGAACACTTGGCGATTTAATAAAAAAAGAATTGTAGCTTACTATCATGAAGCTCGGCGCTGTGGTAGGAGGGATGTCGGGTGGAGCGACAAGTTCTGATTTATTGCGATTGATAGATATGTTTACCTACCTATTTCGCTGCCTAGCCGTGGTAGAAAGGATTTCGTTTCAGTTCAGAATTCTCTGAATTGTGATCTATCCTCCTCTTGATCACACTATGTATTTAGTGTTCCTCTACCCCCTACTGTGTCCACTCTCCCCTACCCTCTCCTACAATAGAGCCGAATGTGCTCAAGGATTTTGCTAGAGTTTTTGGTCAAGTATGTATTGGTTTCAAAGATTAACCTGTTCAGTGGTTTTTTCTTTCTGATTTTTCTCACTAAATCACTCTTCTGGGCTTTCCAGTGTCTAGCAGTAGACTCCCTCGCTTCGGGTCGGTCAGTTCTTGTTCCTCTGATCGGCCACTGCACAGCTGTTTAGTTTTTCTGCTCGTAGAGACAAGGGTTCGTCAGGTTACGTTGACCCTCCTCACATCGCCCTGGTTATTCGATCCTTCATCTTTTCAGGATTCCTGTACTTGTTACTTCGATTTTCAATAAACTGTGTGTATACAAAGATTGCACCTTCTCTACCTTTTTTCTAAAAAAACAGTTTACTCAAATGATGAGAGTCTACGGGTCCGATATGAGGACCTTTTCAGAGTTTCACTGTTGGCTTTGTGATTAGAGTTACACGCGGTGTGATACTGGCGAGTGTGCGCTAATTCTATTATAGATTCAATGCTTCATTCTCGGCAAGTTAGTGATGAGCCTTCTTTTCTTCTAGAAATGCTGAAAAAAAATCAGATTATCCGACAAACACCTTGTTTGTCGGCTGTCGATCACTAATTGTCTATTATTCTATTATTTCCTCACTTTCGGCTTGGGGGCCTCCTTCGCACTGAAAATGATTAAGAAATTCTTTCGATATTTTACGGCTTCTAACTTCTAAAAATCTTTTTAATTCACAACATGGATATGTGTTTATCACTAGCCGGATACTACATTTTTCTTTGATTCATCCAATATTTTCTTTTCTTCGTTTTCTCGTTTCCCGTGCAAGGTCAGAGTGCCAGTGTTATAAATATTCCTATTATGTGGTAGTTTATCCCTGCAGAAAAAAGTCAAGGGGATCCGGTTTCGACTCTCGTCCACACCAACATTTGTCATGGATGTTAGTGGCGGTTCTCCGCCAGAATAGTCTTCATTTTTCTTATTTTTTTCTCGTGGACGAATCCGGAACTCCAACTTAGTTGTACTTCCAATTCGGATTTGGCTCAAGCTTACTGCAGTATTGATTGGTTTCGAGAAATCCTTGCTTTAGTGATATCCGTTACTACTGGAGTACCACATGTTTATGCACATACGCTGCTCCGCCTCTCGCATGACTGGGGCGTTATTCTTACTCCTCAACGACAGCGCGTGAAGCGCTGGCGTTGGAGTATAGATATCCTTAAGGGGTCTGCAGAGTTGCAATGACCGGCGACTGGTCGCCGAGCGTCAGCCTTGACTTGGCGACAAAAATGTTTCCGAACATTATCGTCGCCGCGTCGGTTGCCGCTCGCTGGCAGTAACGCACGGCCGTCCCGGGGTTAAACCACTCTGCGGTGCCCCCTCGTCGCCCCTCACGCCGCGCCGGTTGCCCTCGTCGCCGAATGTAGTCGATATTGTATCACCCAGCTCTGTTCGTCGCTGCGAGCAACGCCACAACTTCAACTCTGCCGACCCCTTTACGCCACGCCCTCGCGGCACGCGCGGGACACCCGCTCCGTAATAGCGGTGACGGCCGGAACGAGTTTTTCAGCATTCTCATTATTCATCCATTATCAAACCATTTTCCAGTACTATTCTCTTCCACCATGATAGTGAATGCGTGTACAGATTTTGCTTGCTCGTCAAAGTTTAGGCCCAAATTAATCCGCTGCGGCATAGCGTCACTGCTGGTGTGTTCATAGTCTCCGCAAGCGCGCGATGCGCGTGACGGACGTGGAAAGTATTCACACTCCAACGCCGATCTCGGGCGTAACGCTCGTGGCGCGCTGGCACTGAGGAGTATGACTAGCGCGTAACAAAGCACTGTGCTATGATATCGCTCAATCCATTGACATTCCCTCCTTTACCTCGCTCGTTTGGATCAACTGAGATCTCACACTTCCAGGTCTTACGCGGCAAGGTTCAGATATTACTTTGTATCTCCTTGATGGCGCCAGTGGCGGGTTCTCTCTCTCTACAGTCGTTTTGCAAAATCCAGTTCTAGTTCTAGCAAATGAACGGGACGCGATCGTTCGAGGTGATCCGTACGGCTTCGGCGACTACAACTATCAGCGGTGTTTTGATCAGGAATGATGATCGACCACCCGGTCCTGCTCTATAACTAGACTAAAAGATGCGAGGCGACCATACAAATGAATGAGATTTACGAAGAAACAAATCCATCTTAGCATTTTGTTTATAAAGGATCGCGGAATCCCCAATCGCTCTATCGCTTACACAGTAGCACCTCGCAGTAACCGCGATAGAGTTCCGCGTTCCTCCATATTCGGCTACTTTCCATGAGTTACATTACCCTGCTCTTGTTATTCGAACCTTCTCGCCAGACAGCTTTTTCTAGAGAACAAACATATCAGTGAACAGAAAACTTGGATAGTTTTGAGGTGGCCAAGTGACCACAGTGCTATCTCTCTTGAGTTCGACTATTGCCTCCCAATTGTCTGAGAAGGTGTCCAGCTGTTCTTCTTTTGATTCGCCACGCCTCCTCCATGTTACGTTGAGCGTTTTTCTAGCTGTTCAATTGATTTATGGGAATTGCTTTCGATATCTCGGCCGATCGTCTCTGTGAGTTCCCTCAATCTCTCAATTGTCAGATGTGTTCAATCCCTCCCACGTGAAACAGTGTAGTCCTTCATAGCTTTTTTTGTTTTCTGTGATTAGTTGATCGCAAGGGGCATGATTTCATTAAAGGCAGTGTCGAGTTCGACTCAAAAATGAGGTTGTTCGGTCGTGAGCCATCCAATTGTGTAGGAACAGACAAGAAGAGCGCTGAGAATATGCTAAAATAGCGGTTTCCAACGTTCAAGGCATGGACGAGCTCAGGAGCCCAGATAGTTTACGCAAGCGCGCCCTGATGGCGAAATCTGCTCGAATCGCTCAGGCTGGACGTGGAGGAGTATCTTAGGCCTCTCTCAGAGTTCGATCGCCGAGCGACTCGATGGGATGTATTCAAAACATGTCATCGCGGCGATCAGCGATCGCACTCTGAAAGAGTTTTTAGGCCTATTTCACACTTACATCGCTGAGTACCGCGTTGGCATGTTTTGAATACGAATCGACGTGCGACGTGATCTCGATCGATGCTCATGGTCATCATTACGTCGCGTCGAGCGGCGATCGAACTCTGAAAGAGGCCTTAGCGATTTGCCATCGAAACGTTCGCGGCGTCACACGCTCGTCAGAAAGGGGCGGAGCGGGATAAGGGCAGGCGTACTGGGATAACGAAATCTTCATTTCGCAGCTGTTTTTATCGACTTCTCGCCCGTTTTCGATGCTCTGTTCGACCCTATCCTTCAATGCTCTTTACGTGACCACTACTTTTTTGTCTTCGTTTTCTGTCATTTTTCAGCTAATGGTGTTGTATTCCTTCAAATTCGAATTCCTTTTCCTTGTTCTCCACTGAAGAAAATTGGAATCACATCTTCCATCACGTTAATCATGACAAGTGTGTTTCGAATAGCATTGTTATGGTAGATTCGAAAGTGCTATGTTGTTGTTTTCCCGGTTTCTTCCACCACGTTTTGCTGTAATTTGTTTTTGTGTTATGTTTTTTTCACTGCTCATCATTTCCAGGGTTGTTTTCACAACGTGGGAGCGAATGATATGCACTTATACATATACTAGTCTAACGCTCAGTGTAGAAGCAAGGAAAGCTATTTGTACGCCAAAGTTCGCATTTTCATTGATAGTTGAAAATAATATTTTTGTTGACTGAGAGAAGTTCCGGGCAGGAGCTCGATATTAAGCCTACTGACTATCATAAAATTGGTGAATTCAAATACCACTTGCACGAATTCGGCGACTAGGCGCGAGCTGATGCGTTTTCGCGTCTTTAAAGGCAGTGTTCACGATGGAAATCGTTTTTCTGTTTTTCCGTCTGTCTTGAAAACGGCTCCATGATGATTCCAATGATGTCTCTGTAATCGTACAGGACCTTCTGGAATGGAGTTATGGTCCCTCAAAGATTGAGCTAAGGAAACATGGTGGACGTGTTGTCCGAGGCTTGTAACTTCTGTCTTTTGCAGCCGATGTATGCGAGCTGACCTGAGTAAAGAGAGAAGTTGAGAATGAAGGGAAGAACGGGGCCATTGATCGGAAACCATCGCTCATCTCTCAATCTCGAGCATTCATTTGTTCACGTCGGTGGGCGTGGAAAGTGCATCTGGGTGTGACGAGCTGACGGGTGTCCAACTTTGGGGCGGTAGGGGACCGTTCCAAGCTCATTTTTCGTAGTTTTTTCAACGTCAGGGTTGCGCTAGGCCCCGCAGCTGCCGATCTCCACTAAAAAATCAGACATGGTTTTAATCGTGGACACTGCCTTTAAAGGCAATGTCCACGATGAAAGCAGTACGAATTTTTACCGAAAAAACATAGACAGGTTCGGAGCTCTTTGTATTATTAGTGTTGAAAAAAGGGATAAGAAGGAGGCCTGAAAAGCGCTTTACGGCCTCGAACATGAATATTTTGCTCAATCCACGCCCTCCCCCCCCCTCTCAAGGACTACCGATCAAAGGATAGAACTGGAGAACCTACCCTAAGAACGCAACCGATTATCAAGTGGGGTAAGATCTGTTAAAGGCAGCATATTCGCTCGTAAACGTAATTGAGATAACTACGGAATTAGAATGGTATGGCACAGAACACAACGCCCACGCATTTTGAAGCGTTTTAGCGACCCACAATGACGCTACACGAGTAAGAAATTGGGCCCGCCCCTGTATCTGCCCGCCCCCTGTATTTACGTTCTCTTCCAAAACAGGGGTGCTGGACCATTCCCACCGTCGGCGACGTTTGTGGGTGGTGGAATAGGTAAAATGGGTAAAACACACACATCGACGACTCTGGGAATGGCCCAGCACGCCTGTTTTGGAGGAGGACGCAAATACAGGGGCGGGCAGACGCAGGGGCGGGACCTGACTCTCACTCGTGTAGCGTCATTGTGGGTCGTTTTTGACGCTTCAAAATGCATGGGCGTTTAGTTCTGTGCCATACCATTCTAATTCCGTAGTTATCCAGTCACGTTTACGAGCGTATATGCTGCCTTTAAGCGGACTATCACTTTTTGTCTGTTGATTTTTCAAAGTCGGTTTTTCAGTTGTTTGCTTGGATCGGAGGCGGTTAATACATAATGGACCGCGTGTCCACACTGCGCACCCACGCCAAAAACTCAATTTTTTCGTTTTACATCAAGATAAACGGATTAATTCTAATTATTGCTTTTATATCTACGCTTAATACAACTTCCATAACTGGTATGCAGATATAAAGCGCCATATATCTCCTTTTGATATAGGCAATTACAAAAAAAAATCAGCTCAAAAACTCACTGGAGTGATTGGCCGTGGAGCGCGCCGGTCCGCTACGGGAGCTAGCCGTGGAACGCGCGGTCTCCTAAGTGTTAAAGAGAGTGGGCGTGGCTTGAGCGAAACACTCAAGTTTAAGGCTGTATAGGGCTCTTTCGGGCATGTTCTTAACCATTTTTAACACTGCTAGTGATATTCGTTCTAGACCTCGCGACTTATGTTGAAAACTTGAAGTCTTATTTTATCGTGGAAACTGCTATTAACCCATTCACGACCACGCCTAATTTTGGGTGGCTGCACGTTCGGACCGCGTGCAATATTGCGTCACCGTATACAGTGTCCCACCGGTGGGCCACTTTTGCTCGAATGGCACGCCATCAAAAAATCGATTTTCTTTTTTTTCCTGTTCATCGTACGACTGTTGGCGTCAAAATCATCATGCCGAAGTTTGAGCTTCCATAACTCTTTCCTCTCACAGGAATGGCCTCCTAAATTTTTAACTGTGTAGATAATACCATCCACAAAATCACGTGAGTTCGTTGAATTCAAGCGCTTTGAAACATCAATTATCGTAGATTACCATGATAGACAATTTTCTATTCTTCAATTGACAGAAAATGCTTAGAGAAATGATACTTTTCAGATTTGCACTAATTTTTGCGTTAGCTACCCCCTCGCTCTTGAGGTCTATCGCGTGGCGACAGTTTTTTTTGTAGTAAACATTTTTAGCATTTTTTTGGCGTTTAGACGTATAAAAAACTCATCAATTTTCATATTGACTGGAAATGCTGATAGAAATTCTTTTTTTTTAAACTTCGTCTATTTTTTTCTCGGGCCGGTTCGGGGCCTTCTAGGGTTAGACTTTTTGTAAAAAAAAACCTTCTTGAGCGTTCGTTTTTTTACATTTAGAAGTAGAAAATAGTTATTTCATTAAATATTGACTAGGATTGATTAGTTTAATAACCGTTCTTCAGATTTTCACTCGTTTTCTGCTCTGGCACGTCCCTATTTTTCTCGTCCGCTCCTCTTCAAGGTAGTTTTCACCGAAGTTGGAGCCCCGTCCTACGATTGTACGCTAACTATAACCAAGCAGGACTTCTGAAAAATATCTGGTCTCTACTTTGATGATCTTTGCATAAAATAATTTCTGCGAACAAATTACGGGCGAAAGAAAAGTCGATTTTCAACACGGGAATGGTGCGCAATATCAGTAATCATATTTCTGTGACATATTAAGTAGTGATATACGATTTGACCACTCCTAGAAGTAAGGACTGTTTCTCGAGTAATGGGAAAAAGAAACAAATTCGCCATTAATTGCTTGTAAAAATGCGATCTGTACACAAGTTTGCGGTTTTCGACCTCGCCGCATTCGAAGGGTCAGATATATTGTAGTGGTGAAGCTGTCGGTGGACCACGAAGTTCATAGTCGAGTCCAGGATAGTTGAATACGTTGACCATAAATAGGTTAAGAAATTCCGTGATGCGGCGGAGAAATCGATTTTCGAAAAGAGTGTCCCACCGGTGGGACACGCGGTCCGAAGTGGTAGTCAACGAGTGTCCCACCGGTGGGACACGCGGTCGTGAATGGGTTGAAGGCAGTGTTCATGATGAGAAAGGTGCCCGTTTTTTTGGCAGAAACATAAGGTCTGGGTCCCTCTAAGAAGAGTGAGAACGGAAGTACCATGAAAAACGGCCACAAGGTGTGTGAAAGTCTCGTGGATCGGCCAACCCATTTGATCACCCCGCCCACGTCATATAACAGTTGTCCTGCGAATTCTTTATCCTTGGAAATTCTAATAACCAAACATGGGCATCTAACCATCTTATTTTATGAGAGTTTCTGGTTCACGAAACAGAAAACAAAAAAGTCACTTATCTAGGAAATCCGAATCTCAAAATCATTTGCGATGTTTCGAGTATTCTGTGAGGACTTTTCCCCATTGACCCCTACCTAGTAGACTTACACTCTCAAAACCATCGAAAACTGGAATACGGTTCTTTATCATGAACATTGCCTTTGAAGAAAGTTTATTAATTGAACGCTAAAGACGTGAAAAGGCGTCCGTGCGCGTCCACAGACAAAATCCTTTAGGTAGTAGCGTATTTTGGTGATATAGTTTCAAGAAAATTTTTAGTTCATGGAGTGAATGTTTTTTGACTGATGCAGACGTATGTATGTATGAATGAAGGGATTCGCAATTTTCAAGCAAATGCTACTGGTATAGATTGCTGAGATTAGCATCACGTGGACATTTAGGTCTTTTTCGTAGAATTGGTGGGGGGCGATTATTGGAGGAATGTGTTCATTAAACCCCAGTCACCCATCTGGTTCCAATTATTACGTTCAATAATTGCGATTTCCGTCATTCCTATGCTTGCTCGAATGTTCACAGTTTTGCCGTCGCTGAATAATCTGACAAGAATTTTCAATTCTCTGCATCACTGCTCATAATTTCTGGTCTCTGCTTTCTTCCGAAAAAATTATGTAGAGAATGCCAAATTAGGTAGCGTTGTTCAAAATGTGTGCTCTAGTGCATTCTAGGAGTTGGACTCTTGTACTGATTCAATGAAAAGCCTTGTATTTGATGACGAAGCAAAATTTATTTATGTTCCTTCTCCAGACTCCATAATTTTCGTGCTAACAAAAGTTTAAACTAGAGCTATTGAGAGAAATTTTTTTCTGTTTTCTTTATTCGGTAAAATTGACCGATAGCGCCAAAAATCAATTATTGATCCAATATCGTCGGAAAACGTTTTTGAGAGCAGCTTCAAATTCCTTCGAGAGTGATAATTCCGAATGGTTCTGAAAAAAACAAAACATGCTTCTCGATTCCAGTATGCAATTGACAACATTTGTGAACCTCTCACCCGAAGATCCTAATCTGGAGATTAGGTGCAGCTGGTCCTCTAGGCATGTAATGTCTGCGAGCATAGAGTTGGAAAAAACGCAAATTCCGATCAAAAACAAATTTGTGTGCCTTATACGCAACTTAGTTTATCCCATAGAAAAATATTTCAAAAGTAGTACCGAACTCGCGATTCTGTCTTGTTTAATGAATCCACCATCTAAAACTACGTGAAACATCTTTCCATATAACATATTCACGCTGAACATCTTTGGAATTTGTTCTTTGCTAGATTTTCTCGCTTAATGTTCTTTTTCAATTCGTAAAATTCCGACGAAGTTATCAAGCTGTATGGGTTCCGTCGTGGAAAACGTATGGTAGTAATACGATTCTTATAGCGAGTGGACCGGCCGTCGTTTCGAAGAGTTTTTGATGTAATAGTCTTATGATGAAACTTATGCCGCAGACCAACATTATTGTTCCGAGGGCTTCTTAGATCGGCATTATCCCCCGCGTCCCTTTGATCAGAAGTTCTATGCAGGACGTTAAATCGGGACGATTGCCACATGAACGACCAAGTAATTTTTATATTTATGGAGGCTCTTTAAACATCGCGAATATCCGGTTTAGTAGAGTTGAATATCCATTCATCCTTTTTTCGAGGCAAAATTTACTGTGGTCCTTCGCGTGCGTGTGCGAAGCGAGGTATAGGGAGCGAAAGATTCCAGGGGAATAGAGGAGCGGCATACGTGCACACACGCACGCGATAGCCCCTAGTGATTTTCGATCCGAAATAGAAGATACTAACATCCCGGAGCGTAAACGAAAAGCACTTCGGGGGAGCTAACAGAGTATGGTCCAGGTCTGAACCAATTATTTTCTGAGGAATTTGAGTTTGAGTTAGGCCGATGTCATACTTCCCCCGACAACCGACATAACGCAGTGTTAACCATGAATATCGACCGAAAATTCGCATGCCTCATCCGCTCTGTCGCTGTCGCGCGTCGCGTGAAGTATGATCCTGGCCTTATGTGTATGTATGTACGAAGTAAGCAAAGGTGTTGCGAAAATGCTTTTTGCTGCGCTCTGACCAAGTAGTGAGTGGTGTCGTTTTTATCGCATAGAGCAATCTGTAGGTGAAGCATGACCAAGTGGCATCAGTGGTTTTTTGAAGTGTGTGCCACATGTGGCCTTTCTGAATGCTTGAACTGAAGCTATTTCCGACATTTATGTTTGCAAGGTGCGTAGTCTCTCACATCTGACTGACTGTTATACAGCTGGTAAACTAACTCAACAGCTGACTTCCTCGTTCAATTCTAACTCAGTCATTACCTGGTTAATCACTTGGTTAACAACGTCCCCCCGATGAAGACGCTTTTTAAAGAGGACACTGTCATGCATCGTGCCGATCGATTATTGATTACAAGGTGACAACGAATCATGTGATTGACAGAATCAATCGATTGATTGGCTTCAAGTGTCGATTAAATCCGAGCACATTGTTATGGCCAGTAGCAGCATCATAGAGTGTCCGACCGGTGTAGAGGGTGACTTTACAGCGCAAGAAGCGTTGGTTGGCGCTGGCCGGCGGCTGAGAGCGAGCTGAAGCCGGCGCCGCCGTCTGACGCCTACTCGACTCGCCCCTCTGGCGGTGATATGGGGAGACAACATCTGTGCTCTCCTCCCATCTTCCGCATCCAAATTCCTTCTGCTTCTTTCTCCTTTTTGCCGTCTACTTCTGGTCATCTCAAATTTCTTTGTTACAGAACGCCTCTCTGTTTCTACTGGCTGTTTTTACCTTGTCGCATTCCTCCTTCATAATGTAGAGAGCATTTTTAGATGCTTATCTTTACGAATATATGCAGTAATATATTAAGCTTTGATGAATGAGTGGTCGAGTGGAAAATTGCCAGAAATGATGTCATCGATTCCATACAATTTCTCTTAACTTTTCCTTTTACTGTCCTCTTGCTTTCCTTCTTTTCCACCAACTACACGGAAACGTTTTGCACTTCTTAATAAGGATGACCTGTAAAGAGAGGATTCCGTCAGACGAAAGGTAACAAACATTGTTTAACTACTTGGTCGACGGGTATAGCCGCGATGATGAAGGACGTGAATATATACCTTGAAATTCTGAACTTTCTACTGCTCCAACAACTCTCCTTATTTTAGACCTGAACTGATACTGTTTTGCCAGAGATATTCTCCTTATTTCGATTGATTCTCTTTGCTCTCCGGTCGCTCCCACCGATAATTCATTCGTTCTCCCGGACAACTCATCCAAGACAGAAAACTATTGCACTGAAAGAAGGTTTTTTGTTCGTTTTTTCACCGCTTCTTCGTGATTTTGGTAAGGCATAGTGACCAACGCAACATTTTTGGCAGGAATTTGAGAATGAAAATCTTTCTTTCTTTCGGGTATGAAACCTTGGTAACTTTTGACTCTGAATCGAACCCTTGGAACAACTCCAGAAGAATTCACCAGATTTTTTTTTTCAATTCTACGAATCAGTTTAATGCCATGAGATCGTGGGTCACTCAGAGAGTCGGGGGGTCTGATTCGGCCACGATAGGCTTTCTATTCGGGTACCTAGTCGAGTTGAAAGGAACTTTCGCAGCAGCACGTGCTGCTCCGAGGAGCACGTGGCCTGTTTGATAGCACTACGTGGCGCAGCGAGGCAAAACTTTTGCCGGACCCTATTTCCCACGCTGAAGCACGTGGCGTGCTCGATAAAACTACGTGGCGCTGGAGGCGGGCTCCTAATCCTTCGATGGGAGCGGGTCTCCCCCAACAAGGATACGGTCCGAGTCACGGCTCACCCCCACAGCAGTCCGCGGCAATGACATCACCCTCACCGCGGTCGACAGCGAGGGAGCTCCCCTCGCTAAGGACCGTGGGGAGACCCCTTAGCGGCTCAAGAATCGTCCAGAAAAAGACTCTTAGTCACCCTCCAGGAGCGACCCCGAAAGGCGGACTGCGCTCTCTATGGGATGGGGCCCCTTTTATGCGTGCTGTGCGGCTGATATGCGCCGGGTCAGGTCTGAAGCGATCGATCAACGTGTTCAATCATTGGCATTGTGGTTCGTTCGTCGTTCAAACTCACCGTAGTCGAATCAAAAGCGTATCGTGGTCGAGTGAAACGGCTATGATTGGCGGCACGTGCTTCTCACTTGGACGACGATTAGGCCACGTGGCGTACGGAAAGTACGTGGCCGTATCATAGTCCAACCGCTTTGTAGTCGAATCGAATGCCGAATAGGACCCCCGACTCTCTGAGCAGGACAGGATCGCGCTTTGCAAGAAGTGTGATTCCGGCAGTGCCTTCAGAATGTAAAGCTTCCTGCCACCAGCTTATTCATCCAGCCAATTTCAACAAAAGGTGTATGAATTTTAGGAGTTTCTTTGCCTATCTCTAGTTGACTTCACTTTAAAGGCAGTGTCCACTATAAATTTCGTCCTCGGTTTTTTGTCAAAAATCGAAACTTCATGGTCTCATTGGAGCACTGGGGTCGAAAGAACGAACGAAAACGAGCTCGAAAGAGCTCCATACGGCTCCGAAGTCCGCTCGCGCTAGCCCTTCCTCTCGCGGCCGAGTTTTCCGAGGAACAGTTTGGTCCGCATATGCGTTAGCACTGGAGCGCGAGCGCGGCTGAGTTTTAACATTGGGGCGCATTTGCACGCTGTCTATTTCAGGCCCGTGCCCGCGCAACTGATCCACTGTTGAAATGTGCCTTTTGAGAAGAAGAGCTGATTTTGGATGTTTCTCAGCGTTTTTCGTGACTCTTTCTTCACTGATGTAACAGTCATACTCCAAACCTTCGTTTTCTGGTGGAAACTCGAAAAGGATTTTTATCGTGGACACTGCCTTTAAAAATTGCATGAACCTTGTTGCCTATATTCTTCATTCAAGGTTGTCTAGTCTAACTTGAATCTCGTTATCATGTTGTGATCCGTGCCCTTCTGAGTCGTTACAATTCTCTCTTGCGACCCTAATTCACTAAATGTTTTCACGCATGTTTTTAGTCGTTCACAACAGTAAGGTGCCAAACAATCAGCGAATGATGAGCTGATATTTCGCTCAAATGTTGTGGGAAAAGACAGATTTCCTCTTTCGTCGCTCAAAGAGATTAGGGCTGGAATTTATCCACCGTGGAGCCAACTTCATACTTTCCTGCAACGGGAAGACGGCTTCATCTCTGCAGAAAGCTTGATATCGCAAGGTAATATGTGTTGTCAGTCTAGAATCGAACTGAGCACAGATTTTGAAGTCTTTTTCACCAGTTATTCTAGAGTGTACGGTATTCTCAAGGAGCTCTAGGCGTTTGAACAGGAAATGAGAGAGCCGTTCAGAAAATTTCGTTGAGTTTTGGGGTTTAGTGTTGTCATGCTGAAGGCTGTTAGTTAGGCACTATGAAGTCGCTCTGAGAACTCACTTTGCCTTACGCTATATGTATCTATGTACCTCAGTGGTAGATCCAGTGGATGATGTTCTAGCAGCTAGCAAATACCCAACTCACGCAGAAGCAGCAATAGAAATCTCTAGCAATTAGCAGTTCTTCACTAAAACCAGCTATCGCCTTCTAACTTCTAAACTGATATTGTAAGCTTTGGGGCACTTCTGGTGAACTCTGGACTTCGAAAATCATCAGCAATCACCAGCAGGCGCTTTTTTGTCTGACCACCGTTATCAGCGATTATAATTCTCTAGGGCCCAATCGAGAGCTCACTAGACATGCCACAGAGTTTGAAGGTCTTCTTCTCGTCTTTGAAGACTCAGAATCTTTTAAATGCAGAGCTGTGAACGATATCTTCTTCTTCTTTTTTAAGTTTTCGCGTGTATGACCTTTCCTTATGGGTGAGAGCGGGGAGATCGCCCTACTGATCCCCAGTTTGTTAGAAAAACCTACTCCACAATACTGCACCTCTCGTTTTTGTTTGCTCCTTTTGCTGGAGTGAAACTTCGAAAAAAAAAGAGAGTTTTGCTATCTTGTGGAGCATTATCTCGGACATCATCATGCCCAGAATTTTTCTCGTGCGCTTAACCATTCCTAGCCTTTTTTTAATCCCGTGGCTTTGTTAAGGTTAATTTATTATGCTCATTCATCAACAGAAGAGAAAGCCGTGCCATGTCCTTTTCTCGCATTGATCACAGCTCATGGAAAACTCTTACTTTCTCGGTTTCTCCAGGCTGAAAAAGCAGGGAACATATCTTACCAACTGTCATGTAAGTAATCTCTCATGCGATCAATAAATGCACAAATACCACCCAGTGGGTTTTAAAAGAGAGGATATTTGAGAGAAAATCGCCCGTCAAATCATTGATGAATCAGTCAATGAGGAAGCAGCTGTTCTATCTCCCACTCGCAATATGGAAAGTTTCAGCCCGTTTTTATTAAATTCACATTGTTTTACCCATATATGTATTTCATACCGTCCACTTTCATGGGGTATTTTTTCAAATACCTTTTTAATTCATCGTCATACAACACTAGCGCCAGTCAGCGTTCATAACTCTCACCTTAAAATGCCACTCATAGTTCCAGAGCTGCATATCTCGATTTCATCTTTTGTTCAATGAAGCGGCTTTCGCCATTAGCTTTCTAAAATGCTTCATGCGACGCCAACCTTATAAACCACTCCTAATCGACGAGTAGAGAGACTTTGACGATCTTAGAAACTATCTACATCAGTTAGAACCTACCTGAAGCTGTATATGAGACAATACTTTCATAATATGGAAAATACGGCTGGTCAAAAAGGTTACAAGCATCGAATGATCGCCTGCGGAAATCGGCCTTTCCTACCCGATTTCGCGATAGCGAAATCTGTGGATATTCAAAGAAAAAAACAATTTTCTAAGAAGCTGAGCTTCCTGCCTACCAGATGAGTTCACTTATTTTTTTATCTTCTAACTTGTGAACCGTGCGTGAGCAAATCACACTCTTTTAGTTAAAGGCATCGTACGCGCTGAAAAGTCTCTCGTGTTAGACAATTTGTTCGGGTCCGTCTAATAATGCAGGGCGAGCTTGTTGAGTCGCAAACGCACTATTGTGAAGATATACAAGGTTAAATAGCCTGAATCCCGTCAAAGGAGGCCGGCTCTCCGTCAGTCATCCGGTACATTTAGCTCCCAGCCATAGTATAATGAAGGATTTCCTAACGATCCAACGCAACTGTCCAAAAGACCGATGGCGCGAATTCGAACACCACTGTCGACTGCTTTTAACCTTGGTTCTCCTCAAGGGTTGCGTATGCCTGAAAGTGGTTGAGATTGCGGCGCTGATTGATTTGTACATCCTCCACCAGATCGCGTACACCATTGATACATGAAAAACGAGCCAAAATTTCAGTACATGGGCCATCTCGAGCCACTAAAGCGTTCTAGCTGTGCCACTTACTTTGAATGATCCCGCCTCCCTAATACTAACACTTCCAGATTGATTGCTCAAGCTTGGTTAGATTCGCTCTGTTTCGATGCTTCCAACGGCGTAAGCGTTCTAGCTTAGGCAGCATGGATCTGTTAGCTTCTCTGTCTCACAATGTCACTAGCTTCGCTACATCAACCGAGCATGTACAATACCGGCCATAACTTCTGTCCCAAAGCGCGTCGGCGACGCGAAATCGCGTCGAAAACGCTGTTTTCGTTCGGAGTGGACTTTTTGAGAACCTGAAAAAACCATTCGATTTCTCTCGATGAGGAGATTGCGATTATATATTCAGACTTGAGAAAAACTCAAGTCTTCACATAGTTATGGCCTATTTTCCCTAAAAAGAGTCAAAATCTTTGTGAGTGGATACGTTCTGATTCTGAAAATACTAATTGCTTCCTCTCGTCGTCCTGATTCCAAAAATCTTTCAAAGTTAAGAAAAATGTTACTTCTAGAAATAGTTATGGCATATTTCGCCCACCCAAAGAGTAGGAATGCTCTATCAACGGCGAAACTTGAACGTGAACATCACCAGTATATTTGTGTCGTACTTCTGACTTCTAAGCTGTCTCTGTACCAGTAAAAGTGTGAGATTTGACTCATAATCTTTCTTAGTTTTATATGAGCTCGGTTTTGGCGATGGTCTCCCTTCAATTTCTCGGTTCTCCGCGCTCTCCACGCTATTGCTCTTCTCTCTCTGACGCACTCCTCGCTGCCTGTACTGCCTCGCTCGAAGACAGTCCCCCAAAACCGAATAGAATTCGAGGAACGGAGACGGACTGGAGAGTCACTGTTATAAAAGCCCGGTATCTGAAAGACCAGAGGTCGAAATGGGAGAGGAGTAAACATCATGGGTGTTCTCTGAGATATTGCTATAGCGAGACGGAACGCTGGTCGACTCAGGAAAGAAAGCAGTTATCTGAACAGGTGGTCCGTATTGAATCAGCATCAAGAGACAATCGGAACAGAAGTTAGTGTTATGGGTGGTTTGTCCTGATTTACTAAATCCTATTCTCACACTACGGTGAGTAATTCAGTGGCTGAGATCCAGCCAGCGCGCGGTCGCGGCGCGCGTAGCATTGATTCGTTTCCCACTCATCATTGAGCACTGTTCCGGGAATGCCTATGTAAAATCATGTCATAAAAGAAAAGTATCGCATCCTCGTTTATTGAGAAATATGCATTTTCACCTAGTTGAGAAAAAATGCATTTTCACCTAGTAGAGAAAAAATCCTCCGTATTAGCTCAATTTGAAAAGAAATATCCAACAGTGCCATTCTGAAAATTCTCTGTTGTCGGTGAGTGATTCCGCGGTTATAGACCACCCAGCCAGTGCGCGCTGCGGCGCGCAGCATTTGCCCGTTTCCCGGAGAAGGGTGTGACTCATCTTTCTGCACTCTTCGGCCATCATTCAGTACCAGTAAAGTACTGAATCCACGTTTTATAAGCAAAAATTACAATTGTACCAAGGTAGAAAAAATTCTTCAACAGACATAACAAAATCCGCTAAAGTTTGTGAGAAAACTAGAAGAAATGATCTACGAGATCAAACGGACGAGCTGGACAAAGCACTGAATGACCGCGTGAAGTCCGCGGATAAAGTGCAATTCATGCAGAAGGTGAGATTGAAAATTTTATATGGATTTCCCTTGCATGCATTCCCGGAAGATTGCTCAATGATGATTCACACACTTCGCGTGGAAAACGAATAAATGCTGCGCGCCGCAGCCGCGCGCGCTGGCTGGGTGGTCTATAGCCGCGAATCACCTACCGTAGTGTGAGAATAGATTTAGTAAACCAGGTAAACCAGGGACAAACCACCCATAACGCTAACTCCTGTTCCGATCGTTTCTTGATGCTGATTCAATACGGACCACCTGTTCAGATAACTGCTTTCTTTTCTGAGTCTACCAGCGTTCCGTTTCGCTTTTAGCAATATCTCAGGGAACACCCATGATGTTTACTCCTCTCCCATTTCGACCTTTTGGCCTTTCGGATACCGGGCCATAACACCGGCTCTCCAGTCCGTCTCCGTTCCTCGAATTCTATTCGGTTTTGGGGGACTGTCTTCGAGCGAGGCAGTACAGGCAGCGAGGAGTGCGTCAGAGAGAGAAGAGCAATAGCGCGGAGAGCGCGGAGAACCGAGAAATTGAAGGGAGACCATCACCAAAACCGACTCCATATATAAAACTAAGAAAGATTAAGAGTCAAATCTCACACTTTTACAGGTACAGAGACAGCTTAGAAGTCAGAATTACGACACAAATATACTGGTGATGTTCACGTTCAAGTTTCGCCGTTGATAGAGCATTCCTACTCTTTGGGTGGACGAAATATGCCATAACAATGTCAAGAAGTAACATTTTTTTGAACTTGAAAAGATTTTTGGAATCAGGACGACGAGAGGAAGCAATTAGTATTTTCAGAATCAGAACGTATCCACTCACAAAGATTTTGACTCTTTTTAGGGAAAATAGGCCATAACTATGTGAAGACTTGAGTTTTTCTCAAGTCTGAATATATAATCGAAATCTCCTCATCGAGATAAATCGAATGGTTTTTTCAGGTTCTCAAAAAGTCCACTCCGAACGAAAACGGCGTTTTCGACGCGATTTCGCGTCGCCGACGCGCTTTGGGACAGAAGTTATGGCCGGTATTGTATGTAGCGGTGTAATCCGTCCCCTTCCCAATTCAATACAAAGCATCCCGCTATTTCCTTATTTATAAGCTTCAAATTTTCAATTCATGCCATAATATTGCAAGCAAGGGGCGGGCATAGCACAACCAAGTATGAAGGCTGTAATTGGGTATCTATGGCTCGTTTTAGCCTTTCTGTCACTGTTATTGTTGCAATGGACCCCGGAAGATTCGATTTTCGGTGGAAACTCGAAGACCATTCCTATCGTCAACATTGCCTTTAATACTGTGACAGCAATGATTGCGCAGTGGAGGAGTCGGTTAGGAGAAGGGCACCAGAAAACTGCGAACCAGATTAAGGATTCATCAAGCGATGAAAGCTAGCCATACTTATGGCGCTTATAGCGTTTCATGAAGCCTTGCCTAATATATTAGGCCTAATACTATAGACCCTGTTGTTCTGAAACACACTCAGCACCTAATTCTGATGCACGTATTCATGTTTTTCCTCCTTGAAAGACAATGCGGCTTCCACCTGACCATCTATATCGAAAGCAGTCTACAGGTATCGAGTGTGTGTAGTTTTGGACGCCATCTGGTCGAGAATAGGGTTTTGTGGGCTCTGCCTAGTATCTCTTTGGCAAGCGGTACCGATAGTGTGAGGAGAACTCCGCATGTGGAATGGCATCTCTGCAGACATACTAAACCCGCGAGCAGCCGCGTTGCAGCTTCCATTGATCGGTCCAGCTACGGGAAGGAGAAAGGCGACCATCAGGTGAATAACTGCTATGACATGACTGTTCGCTTGGGAATTTAGATTCCGAAATGCTGTATTCCCAATGCAGAAGACTGGAGTGCCGCTCTCGTTAGAATTGTTGGATCCCAGGTTGCAATGCGGCTTTATTGAGAGTTTCTCGCTGTACAGGGATGAAAGGAATGAAGAGCTCTAGGTTGAAACCTTAGATGTTGAGTGTGTAAGTGAGCTCACGGTTGAATCAGAAGATGCTTGAGCGGGGCTCTCTAGTCTACCACAACGTTTCTTTTATTTCTTTCTCTGGTTGTCGCGCGGTTTTCATCAACAACCTTCTGATGTATGCGTTTCGCCATTAATCTCAGCTCATCAATCATCGCGTCAGAATCCTCAAACGATCAACAATACGCCGTATGAATGCGTTACTAGCTCATCTATATACTCGCTTTTCTTGGAAATATCGTTTAAACACATAATTACAATTTGTGCAGCCATACGTTCGTTTATTTATACCTTTGTCAGCCGACATTCCTTGACAGCAGTTACTCCATTTCCCACAAACCGTTGCACTGATGGTTCTTCAATCGTTTGCGTCGCAGAATCTCCGTGCTCAATGAACAGATATCCTGTCTTGCCTCTCAATTCTGCAATTACCACATTTGTTTTCTTTTGTTATCATAGCTGATCAAGAAACTTGAGGAGAAGAAAAAAGTTCACTCCGTAAGATCTTAACCGGCTGTGGTGCATTTTCTGCTGGCAGTGAACACTTGTGAACAGATTGGTGACCACCCTGCGCCCATGTTGTCGTCCCAGTATGTGCTTGTAGGTATTCTGCGACCGTGTTCGTCTGAAAGACTATTAGAAAAGGAGCTTATTTACTAAAGCACTGAACCCGGCTGTTTCCGAGAATCACTGATTACTTGATTTTAAATCCTAAACACCCTCAAACGATTTAGATTCTGTCTTGAGAGAGAAGTGTAGGGAAGATAATTGAAAAAAAAACTCGTGTGAGGCGCCATATTTTCCTCCCGAGACCTCTTCTGAACGCATATCAGAGAAACATATCGATGATTTCGAATAACATCGTCTAGTAATCGGCATGTGATTGGCTGAATAGGAAGGAAAGGATGTGTGTTTCCCAGAAGAAGGCACAATACGGTCCTGGTGACATGGAACATTCCCATTTCATCTCCATTAATTCCCATGCTGCGGACATTAACAGATTTTTTTCGTGAACTCTCCTTTTACTTTGTGCGATGATGTCAGCATTGAAGATGAAGATTTTAATTTGATAAAGCGATCTATCAGTCCTCACATTTCCCCAAGGAATAGTTTCCTCTTTTTTCCTTTTTGGTTGCAAGCCTTCATTTTTGTGTTGCGATGAGCGATAACTGGTTCGATTCTCGGCTCTGGCTACGGAAATTACTATCAGTTGACCGGTAAGTAATATCGCTTCTGCGCATGTCAATGCTTGGTTGTCATTTATCAACTCATTATTTGGTTGAGAGGCGTGCCAAAGACATAGTGAGGCTATTGTAACTTCTTTACTTATAGACAATTGAATTACATTTTTTTGTAATTGTGGGTAAAATGGGCAGCTAAATACCAGAAGATTTCCTCCATCCTGCATTTCATGCCCTTCGAGTTTCGCAAGGGAAGGAACGCAACAGCTACCGAGAACATCTGCGATGTTTATAAAATGCATTGGACATTCGTAAACGCCAAAGGTGGTTTTCTAAGTTCAAACCGAGTGATTTTGATTTTTATGACCCTTATCGATTAGAAAGACCATCAACGTTAGACGACGACGTGTTAAGGGCGGAAGTGTAAAGAAATTAACGTCAGGCGATCGAGAAATAGTCAAGTAGTCTTAACCAACCTTAGTCGAGCATCCAAAAACATTTGAAGCAAATTGGGACAGTAAGCAGAGTAGTATGTGTTTGTATTTAGCGTAAGAAACGACATTACTCTCCGGTCCCCTTAATACATAATCAAGCAGACCACGGACTGCCTATTTTATCGAGAAACAGATTTACGCTAACATAAAACGATCACATGCACTTCACTAGGTCTCATTCGCTGGAGACAAACGCTTGTGAGGCGGTGTGAAAGAATCCTTTTCTGAGCTGGTAATAGCAGGCACCTGTTGCTCGTCTACAGCAGGAAACTACGTATTTCTAGTGGATGCTGTCTGCGATCATAGTTTGGTTCTAATTGCATGAAATACTTCATTAGCAATTGAATGACCTAAAACAATTATGAAGTTGTTTGATGTTTCATTTTGTAGTCAAAATTCTGCATATACGTGATCTGAGGTCTGGGGCATTTTTGACGAGCTCCGCCGTTTCGATTTCGTCAGGAGCGAATGGTCTAGCTTGTGTAACCATCGTATGCAATCAGCAGTTAGATATAACCATTATCGATCGCTGACAAATAGCGATGATCGAAATGAAGGTGTATTCAAGAATATGCTAGATGTTATCTTTTTCTGAAGAAAACTGATGCGAGAGGCCTTCAGATACTGTCTTTCCAACATAATTGCATCTTGTTCGATGTTTCTTCGAATTATTCCTATTTCTCTTGAATTCTCAAATGATTGAGCTTGAAGTTATGAATGAGTTTTCTTACAATCTGAAAATCAATCGTTTCCAGACGAATCGAACGGCTCGGTAGTGTATAGCGAGATACGAAAGAGGCCGAGCAGCGAGTCCACAAAAGAGATTAACGATAAAGGGAACACCACAGCTGAGAAGCAGCATATAGCGGACGGCAGCACCTCCTCGGTAAGCGCTTGAACTAGGCTTCCTGTAGTTCCTTGATTAACTCGCTCTCAATTTCAAGCTCTGAACAATCTTTTTCACCAACTGTTTTCACATCAGTTAAAGGTCAGGGCTATGGTGCGTAGCGTTTCTTTTCAGGACCAAGCGGAAATGCCTCCTCCGCCGGTGCCACCGAAGCCGCGTTCCGCTTCAGCAATGGCGGATCCAATAACGTCAGAAATGCCGGAGAGGTGAGCAAATTCATTCATTGTGTAAAGGAGAAGTCAAATCTCGTTGTTCGAGTTGGCGGTTGGGGTAACCGAGAATAAATATGTGATCCTTGTGACGATTTCAGACGTGGCGTGCTTCCCGCTCAGGTGCGTCCACTCGTCCAACGTCCACCGAGTCCTCGGGAAGCCGGTCGAGCAACTCCAAGTATCGAACCAGACTTGGTTGGGAAAGATCGGTTGGTTCATCGAAATTCCTACGCGTCATATTTGAAAGCTGGAAGATTTTTTCGCGTTCTATTTACATAGGTTTTGTTTTTTCGTCTTGTTCATTGAGTGTCGCGCTAGAAAATGCTCGAAAAAAGAAGTTGTGGCATGGATTCTGATCGCTGTTCTCGATTTCCCGCATCGAGTTGAACCACATGACGTGTAAAAAATATTCTCTCCATTCTCTTTGCACAAACTTTCGTAGATTCATGGTGAATTTATTTTTGTAGTGAACACCCTACCGCTTACCCTCTGTTTTGGAGCCGAATGTAGTCTGTTCCTTTGCGCGCCTGTGCGGGGCGCAGCATGCGCGCGCAGACGCACGCGATGAACGAAAATAAATTTCACTTCGAAACCGAGGATATATTACCTTGCTTACGTGATGTTTTCATCCTAACCCTCAAAAGCTCTAACTGTGCAGGAGATGGTGAGAATAGGAAACACCTTACAAGGGAGTGACCAGACTTGTCTGCCAGAACTACGCAAGTAGCCATGTTTTTCTGATAGAACAGCTTCCGAGTACTTGTAAAAACCCTATTTTAGCTGCCCGAGTGATAATAAAATTTTCAAATTTTTCTATAAAAAAAATTCAAAAAAAAATGTTTTTCTCAAACTTCTCGAAAAGGAGATATTTGAGGCGCTGAATACGAATATGAGTCACGTTTTTGATAATTCGAACGATTAAGACAGTTTACGGCAGATAAATTATATTCTACCTACAAAGCTCGCAACTTCCACACCCATAACTTTTTCTTTTACTATTATATTACTCGGGCAGCTAGGATAGGGTTTTTATGACTACCCGGGAGGTAGTCGATCACAAGAACCTGGTCTCAGGCTCCGTACATACGTGGCGAGAGCGTGCGATTACGGAAAATCGATGGTCATCGTGAACACACGATTCGCTAGCCGCTCACAGGCGCTCCTTCTCGCGCGCCCTCGCCCGCTCGCTCTTGTGCGCTTACGCCAGCACCACGAAGCAAGCAGCAAGTTTCAAGCTTACTGCTTCCTCACTTAAGCAGGTGGCATTGAACCTGTAGTAAAACTTCTGCCCTTGTTTTCAATAATACTACCACAGAAGTCGAAATCATCTGCCGTTGCGACGACTCGAGCGGTTGATCACCCGATCAAACGTTTGCAATCGAATCAACACGAGGTAGGGGGTGTTTGCCCGTGTTCAGTTGCGTGCACGGGCTGCTCCATCGTTGAGGAGCGTCGAGAGGCGAACAACAGCGGGAACGCCCGCTATCGCCACGTATGGACGCTGCCTCATGGATAGTCCTGGCGACCAGGTCTGGTCATTCCTTGTTAGATCAAAACATTGGAATTACGGGCCAGAACGTAATTATACTTCTTGTGAAGCTTTCGCCGGACGATATATGAAAGAAATAACTTCATCTGCAGACGCCCGTCCTGACGGCAAGTATGAGATGGATTTTGAGAAAAGAATGCGCAGTTTTCATTACAATATTGAAATGAAGGCATGATCCAAGTTAACCAGCAATAAGGAACCTCTTCAAAACTAGTCTTTAAAAAATAGTCGATTAAACCCATTTTGATAAGCCATAGGAGATTTTTGGGGAAGGTGTTCTCTACGCTGGGAAACTTTGCCGTCAAAATCTTAACTAGCAATCTCCATGAACCGCCATAGGTTCCCGTAATCTTCAAGCTACTTACGTATGTAGAATAACTTTCACTTCTAGGTATGATAAAGCGTCAAAGTGTTTCTCGTATGCTCCAGCGAAGGCACTGAACGAGGCATTCGAGCGGCCCCGGAAACCGTCTGTGACGAAGATCGAGCGAAAGGAGGAGGAGATACAAAATGTCGATCCAGCTGAAGTCAGCAGAGTGAGTGCGGTTTATTGAATTTTTTCATGTACCGTTAAGTTTTTTCGCAGCTGAACTAAAACAACTTGTTTGTGTAATCGGCTTGGCAGTTTTTAAATAACTGGCTCACCAGATCATGTACGACTCATCGGAAACCTGCGTTTAAAGTCAAGGTGGAGTGACACTTCACCGCGAAGAGTTTTTTTTTGCGTTGACAATTTCTACGCGCTGCAGATTTTTGAGTAGCGAGGAACTACATACTGTGCTTCTGTGGGTCAAATTCCGGTTCGCAATTGCGTCTCGACACGCTTTGTGGCCGCGCGCTTTCGAGTCGGAAGAGTTTCCAGCGCCACAGCCGCCCATCTGTTGACTCTCGGTGGGTTTTGGAAACGGGAAACTAAAGAAAATTGGAGAAAACAGTATAAAAAAGCCACATCGAGTCGGTAGCAGCATTCTCAACACTGTCTATAGTGATTGGGCTGGTGCTCAAGGTCTGGGTGATGATGATGAATGCTTGCTAGAGTTTTCGGCCAGATCTGGGTATGTAATTCGCTCAAGATGAACTGTGGCTCGCTCGAATTTACTTGTCAGTTTGCCGTCCCTCGTCCAATGGTGTCGTTGGCTAGACGTCATGGCAGGTTTTGAAAACCAGAACGTTCGTTACCCGAATGCGAATCAGAATGAGCCACTAAAATTTCCTTGTCATTTGATGCATATGCGAGTGAATGTGGTGGACTTCCGTCTATCCATCGTGGTTCATCTCTGCTGACGCTAAGTTCATCACCTTTTATTGCGAACAATCGAAATACGATGCTGAAAGTCAAGAGCAATCTTCACTCTCGTAGTCGTGGTTGAGGTACCGAAGCAACTGGGAATAAAGGACTTTGTAGTACAACATCAACATTGGTCGCAGGCAGAAAACGTCGCCGTGGTCCCGTTTGAGTAATCCTGAGTCTCAACCTGTCACACAACTCCACTAGCCCAGCAGAACGCCGCCCCTGCTAGGATTGATTGAAAACAGATTCGAAGAGAAAAAAATTATTATCAAAAGTTATATAAAGAAAGAAGAAAGAGGCGTCCTTTGGATCGATAAAGGAAGAGTAAAGTTTTGCTTCACTTTACTGACCCGAAAATCATCGAAGACTGATCTGGTTCTCTCTTGGGCAAAAAATCTAGAGCAAAACATGTTTTCGAACGATCTATAACACTGCGAAAAGGTAGACTTTTTACGCTCGATTCGCATGATGTAGACAGACGTATTCGAAACTATTAGAAATTATTAGAATCTTGTCAATTGTTATTTGATGTTAATTCGAATAGTTTTTTTTAAATTGTGGGAGTCTATTTGGAATTCGTTCGCGTCTGACCAAGAGTGTTATGGTGTGAATGAATGGATTCGGTTCTAAGACCGGACAAATGCAGTATATGCTGCTTATTCACCCTGGAAAGCAATAACTTTGCAGGAGCTCCTTGTGTCACGGAGTTTATACTCAGATATTTGTGGGGAAATTTCCGAGGACAATAGACCTGATTTGGTCGTGATCACACGGTCGAGGGGAGAGGAGCGAGACGTCCCCTCGGAAGGGGACGTCTCGCACCTCTCCCCTCGAATTATACACAACGATAAGGCGTTCGAAACAGTCGACTTGGGGGAGAACGAGGGAAGCTCGCTTCACGGTTGTTCCTAAGGCCTCCCATTGAGCATGATGAACGAGAAAACAAAGCCGCAGTGTATACGATGATGCAAACGGGCTAGTCGCGAGGTGGTCTCGCACTTAGCAAGTTGAGAGAGCAGACCTGCCATTCAAGGGCGGTGAAAGGTATCTCTGTCCAGATTACCAGGGGAGATAACAAGCTTCTCCGTGACCTTTTGACAAAGGTGAATATTTTTGGCCCTATTCCTGCTTCCGAAGAACAGGAAACTGTTGAAAACGACGAGTTTCGGCCAGCCTACTTTTGATAAATCAATGACCAATGGATGTTGGGTCGCGACAGCTTGGGGAAAACTGGAGATCGGGAGAACAAGGGAAGACCTGCTAGCCGGAGGTGTCCTCCGCCTCCCCTCGATTCGGGGGAAGTTCCCCAGTTGTTTAGAAGGAAGTTTTGCTGTCGTTCTCGGGAACTTCCCCACTAATTTTGAGTATAGTTAAGCATATTCGTTTTGTTGACTAGTGACCCTTCGGGTCACTAGCCCGTGGCAGCCACTTGACTTGAAGGTAGCATACCTCTTCTTCCAGGACAAATCCACTCGGCTCTAAAGCGTGCGTTGGAGCGTATGTAGTGCCTCCTTCACTCCCACCCTCTCTCACTGTCTCCTCCCTCGCCCTGCATTCGCACGCAGAGGATTGAAGCTCTCTAAATAGAGGGCACCATCTACCAAACATGAACTTTAGTCGTGTTTTGAAGTGTTCTGGGGTGAGAAGTTCAGGGAAGCTTTGAAAGGTTAAACCTTAACTATAGTCGGAACAGGTCGGAAATAGCGCTACGCACCCCGCCAACTTCACGGGATCCACGACAAATAGCTCCGTCCGTAAACCTCTCCCAGTTGACCTCGTCAGTTAACATTACCGGTAAATCCAGCAACTCGGCAGATCAACTACTTGTCTGCCAACCAATTCAGTAGCCCAGCAAGTCAAGTAGGATAGCTGAAACAGTCTGCGAACCTCTGCCTATTAGCTCCGTCACTCAACTCTTCCACCCGATCCAGTCGACCACGCCGCTCAACTCTGTCAGTAAACTCAGCCGTTTTACAGGTCAGCTACGCCAGCTAACCTCGTCCGTGTACAGCTTGGCTCCCTCGTTTGAGCCGGTCGAAATGAGGCTTATCGGGCTTATCATGTCAAACCTTCTTTGTCACTGTTATATTTTGCCATGACCGACCGCTCCGCTGCTTGCTCCACCCGGGCTGATTTGAGCGAGCTAGGCTTTATCTTCATCAGTATTCGTCGTCATGACACATCGCCGATGAACAAATAGTTCCAAACGACAACTACGCAATCCAACCTCGTTCGTGAACTCCTGACGTTGACCTCGCCAGTAAACTTCACCAGCCAGGTCAGCATCTCCAACCTTGATGTTAACTCTCATTAAAGATAATTTCGCATCACAATAACCCTATATTCATGGCATACTCACTCCGTTCTCACTTCTTTAGCAGCGTTCTCACCCATACTACGAGTTTACACGAAAAAACGCTTTATACTCGAGTGTAAATAGACATCCAGCATCTTTTGCCGAGGCATGTAGTTCCGGATTGACAAAGCACGCATAGAGTGATCAATCGACCATCCGTCGTTATACGCTCGTCGATGCTCTTCCATTAATGGCTTCGGAAAGTGCAATGTTCGCATGGAATATCCTGAAAATGATTGAATTTTCACAGTTACAAATCCAGAGAACTGCCGCATTCAATACGTGCCGAATATGCATTCTCGAGTGACCACTACCATCGGAAGCAGGGATGTGCGGAAATTGCCGTTTTTCCGGTTGAAGTTTTCAGACGATTTTTGTCGATTGTCGTTATTCCTCTCATTTTTCGACAAATTTCGCCAAACAGTGCGTAATAGATAACAAACGCCGCGATTAGGACGCGCATGGTGAGCCCGATAAGCCTTGCTGCGACCGGCTTGAAAGGAGGGACAGGATATACATATTTTAAAAACATCAAGCCAGTTGGTGTAACCTTGGACATTAATGTTAGGCTCTCCGGAACAAGAATTAACACCCTGAACAATTTTAGGAGAAGACATAAAGGGTTCAGTAAAAAAACACTGGGTGGCTCGATTTGTGTCAGACATTTGGTAACGAAAAATTTCTATTGAGATCATCTTGCATCATAATTAACGCCTAGGAGTTGACCGACCGTTGACCACAGAAAACGCGGTACTTCACTGGAAGCGCACAGAGCGACGGAAAAGCATATGGGACCCAACTGGGAGGGCGCCAAGCGTCGCGGGAAAAGTGAGTGGGATCAAACTGGGAGAGCCCCAGGCGCCAAGGAAAGTGTGTAGGACCCGACTGAGAACGTGCGAAGCGCCCGTAACCCGCTAGGGGTGCGCAGAGCGCCGAGAAATGCGTGCAAGACTTTGCTGAGTGTGGGAGTGTAAAAGCTTCGTGTAAAGGATGCTGGACTTATGTGGCAGTTTGTGGGCCTATGCACTTCGCCGTTTTCTGTTATATTCACAATCGCGCTGAAAACATTCTTCTGTGAAGAAAAAATTTTTTGAGTTTGGAGGGGGTGTTTTTGGCGTGGAAAACATTCGTTTCGATTAGATTCGTTGCTTGACCATAAACTGGATGCATAGGCTCGGGGGTGATAAGTTGGGAGGAAGGGGTGGCGTATAGTTTGGGAAGGAGGTGGTTTGAGACGAGCGCGATTTTTCTGAACTCGGTCTTTTGCAAAGCTTGAGAAACTACCCAACTGCATGTATTTGAGTTGTTAGCGCGCAGACCAGGATAATTTTAAGGGTCGGAGGGGGAGAGGGTTGTCGAAGATGGAGCAGTATCTCAAAAATGCTCCAAATACTGTCCGAAAATGTGCGTTCTAGTCGCATTCATCCACTTCGGAATCTTTTATCCAAATTCCGGTGAAATAGTGCACACGCCGTGAAGCATGCCAACAAGTACGCCGCGAAGAGGCGTGGCTGTCACGCCTGTTAGAAAATAATTGTCGAAAGTAGTACCACATTAAGCTCTTCATTTCTTTAAAGGCTGCGTTCACGAAGATTATCCTCGGTGACTTTCCACAGTGAAATGATAGGCGAAGAGGATCCTAGGCTCCCAGTGTCGAAAGAACGGTAGAAAACGAGGCAGGAGTGGCAAAATAACGACTGCAAACAAGCGTTTTGGTGTTCGAGAACCGCCCCGTGCCCCACTTCCGCCCCTCAATGTGAACAAATGAACACTCAGATTACAGGTATGATCAAGTCAAGGAAGTGCTGATAAGTGAGCTGATCGTTTGATTGCACTGATAGGCGTGATCCTTCATAGTGGTGAATGCCTACACGCTCAAAAGTCAACGTAGACAAGAGAGGGCCTATTTTGCCTAATAACGCCGCCTTCGCGTTCTTTTTGAGCTTGCCTTGCTATATATGGCACCGGACCTTCCGTGAACCGTGAAGATATTGGAAGTGAAATCTATCGTGAACACTGCCCTAAAATGAATTTCGAGTGCTCGCTCTCTAAACTTTAATTGCACCATACCCTAAAATTTGTGCGATGAATCTGAAAAAGAAAACAAATAAATGACTCTATTGACATTACAGAACCTCCGAAAATTAATATCCTCTCTCCACAACATTCCTATTACCAGTGTGCAATAGAGTACTCATTCCGGTGCTGACTTTTTTTTACCGGGTATTGTTCCAATGTAAGAAGCTCAACTTTTTGTGGTGTTTTTGCAAAGCTATTTCTCATCTTGCTATTGAAATACGGAATGTGCATGAAAAATAGTATTTTTTTTACAGTTACCTCTCGAACATTCGCATCGTTTTTTTTGTACAAGTTTTTTTTTAGATTGCCGTTTGTCGATTGCCGGCCATTTTCGCACAAATATTGTCGATTTCCGTTCGCCGAATTTTCAAAATTGTTTGCCGCACATCCCTGATCGGAAATCACTACCGCAGGGCGCGTGCTACGCACACACACTTGCTGCAAAATTCCATCGCAGAAGCACGTACTGGAAGGTAGTATTGCGCATCATGCTGACACGAGGAATGGTCGGCACACCGACATGATAGCCGGCAAGCTCGCCGAGCACCACCTACAGCTCCCAGTGATTAGGCGGCCCTTTGAGCGGCTGGACGAGACCAGTGGCCGAGTTCATGAAACTACAGGAGCCTCCCAGGATGGTCCAAAGTCCGTCCACCGCATACATCGGCTGGTTCCAAAAACCTTCCCGGGAGGCTCCCATAGTTTCATGAATACGGCCACCGATATCACAATATTGGGTAATTGATCCTGAGACACTGCCGAGATCTGAGTCCCGACAAGAGAGTGTCGTATGTTTTCCTCGGAAATTTATGGTCGGCACGTATCCTGAAGAGACTTTGCGTTCCCTATTGAAGGTTGGCGCAAACTCGCTGCACCTATGTTATAGCATATGGCACCGAGTTTGCGCCAACCTTCAACAGCAAACGCGGCGTCTCTTCCGGATCCACGCCGACGTTACTTCGAGTTGAATGTGTATCATGCAAGCACTGAAGCTCATATTAGCTGGGGCTTGTGCTGCAATTTTAAACACAACAGAAGCACGTGCTCCCCCGGAAGCACGTTCCCTGACTAAGCCAGAAACCACCTTGTCTCCGAGTTGAATGCATATTCGACAAACGTTGAATGCGGCGATTGTCTGAGAGGATTATGTCACATACTGTGCAGCAAAATGCCTTTTTACCGATTAAAATTTTGAATCCAGAGTCTTCGATGCTTTTTCCCCATTTTTTAAGGCTTACTCTCGGCTGGGCACCGACACACTCAGGAACACCCTGTCGCCACGATGAGGCGGTAAACCATCGAGAGGGAAAAGTGCTGCACTGCACTCGCCTTCACGCGTAGACCTCGTCATAAAAATTCGCCAATGAGTCCAGCAGCTCTACATCAACTAAGCAAGCTCACCTCTTCTGTGAACCTCTACCAGTTCACCTCGTCAGTCAATTCAGCAATTCAGTCCAGCAACTCTAAATGTCACCTGCGTCTCTGCTAACCAGTTCAAGAGCTCCACTCGACAGCTCTGCATGCTACCTACGCTAGTCAAACTCGTCTGTGACGCTGTACAAGCTGACTTCGCCAGTAAACCTCGCCAGCCTATTCAACAGCACCATAGTCCCGCTCCGCCAGCTAGGCTCGTCCGTAAACCTCTACCATTTGATTTCGTCAGCGACCTTTGATTGAAAGTTCAGCGACTCCACAGACCAACCTCTCCCGCTTGCTCGTTGGTGGATATCTACCAGTTGGCTCCGTCCGTAAACTGTACCAGCCGGTTTGGCAGCTCCCTGCCAGACATTTCAGCAACTCCCAAGGCTAACCTCGTATCTCTACGAATTGACTCCGCCAGTATGCTCCGCCATGCAGTTCAGTGGCTCCACAACGACTCCGCCAGCCAACCGTTCCGTAATCCTCTACTGGTAGAGTCCGCTAGTGTACACTGTCGGCCAATCAGCAGCTATATAGGTCAACTCGGAAAGCTAACCTTGTCCGGAACGCTCTATCAGTTGACTCCCTCAGTCAACTCTGCAGTCAAGCCAGTCCGGCAGCGCCACAGGCCAGCTCTGCCAGCTAACCTAGTCCGTGAGTACCCACCAGTCAACTCTGCTAACCAGTGCAGCAGCTCAATAGAACAATCCCGCCAATAAACCTTATCCCTGAACTTCTACCACTTGACCCCTCCAATCTACTCTGCCGGTCAGTCCAGCAGCGCCACAGACCAGCTCTACAAGCTGACCTCGTCCGTGAATCCCTACCATTTGATTCCGCTAGTCTAAGCAGCCGGCCATTCCAGCAGCACCACAGGCCAGCTTTGCCAGCTGACCTAGTTCATGAATACCTACCAGTTGACTACGTCAGTCAACTCTGCCAGCCAGTGCAGCGGCTCATTGAGTCAACTCCGCCAGTTAACCTCGTCCGTAAACTTCAACCAGTAGACTCCGACCATCTACACTGGCGGCCACTCAGCAGCTATTCAGGTCAACTACGCCGGTTCCACTCAGCAGCTATACAGGTCAACTACGCCAGCCAACTCTGTTAGCCAGTCCGGCAGCGCCACAGGCCAGCTCCGCCGACTGACCTAGACTGTGAATATCTACCAGCTGACTCCGCCACTCGACTCTGCCAGCCAGTGCAGCAGCTCAATAGGTCAACTCCGCCAGTGAACCTTGTCCGTAAAATTCTTTAGTGAATTTCGAAAACTTGACTCCGTCTGTCGACTCTGCCGACTGGTCCGGCAGCGCCACCAGACAGCTCCCCAGCTGACCAAGCAAGCGAATATCTCCCAGTTGACTCCGCCAGTCAACACTGCCGTCAAGTTCGGCAGCGCCACAGGCCAACTCCGTCAGCCGACCTAGTCCGTGAATACCTATCAGTTGACTACGTCAGTCAACACTCCGGCAGCGCCACAGGCCAACTCCGCCAGCTGACCTAGTCCCTACCAGCTGACTACGTCAGTCAACTCTGTCAGCCAGTGCAGCAGCTTAATAGGTCAACTAAGGCAGTTAACCTTGTCCGTAAAATTCTATCATGAATTTCTAAAACATGACTCCGTCTGTCGACTCTGCCGACTGGTCCGACAGCACCACCAGACAGCTCCCCCAGCTCACCAAGCACGTGACTATCTCCCAGTTGACTCCGCCAGTCAACACTGCCGGCCAGTCCGGAAGCGCTACAAGCCAGCTTCACCAGATGACCTAGTCTGTGAATACCTACCAGCTGACTATGTCAGTCAACTCTGCCAGCCAGACCAGCAGCTCAATAGGTTGTGAATTTCAACCAGTAGACTTCGACAATATACACTGGCGGCCACACAGCAGCTATTCAGGTCAACTACGTCGGTTCCACTCAGCAGCTATACAGGTCAACTACGCCAGTTAGCCTTGTCCGTAACGCTCTACCAGCTGACTCCGCCACTCGACACTGCAAAGTCCCGGTTATCTCACTGGGCTTAGATTTCGATGGAATTTCAGTTAGACTCTGGCAGACCCTTGGTGACCTAAAGATTCCGATTATCACCAGCGGAGGAGCGGTGGGCCTCAGTGAAATATAGCTAGTGATAAGGAGGTTCAGAAGAAAAAGCCACCGCTTCGCGCTGTGATAACCGAAAACAGGAGTTCACTTGAAATCAACCAGAGTCTATCTAGAATGACACGCTGGATGCAGTTCCGATTTCATGCTGGATTCTAAATCGTGCAACGCCTGTGGTTGCCCACACGTCTCATGAAGTTTGGGAAGCAGTCCCAGTGAGACATTTCTCAACGAGTCTCCCACCGACTCATACCATTCCATACTCTGTCAACCACTACGATAACATTGTGGACCTCAAAATGAAGCAACCTCATTGCTCAGTGCATTTTCACAAGCCTGCTAAACTCGAGCCCGCGCGATCAAACATGAGAATATTCTTCATCTACAATTCAGACAGACGAGATGCGAGAACTTGTCAATAAGAGCTCTTCAATGATGTCCTGTGCCATCAGAATCATTTGAAACAAACTTGTTGTCGTCGGATAAGATGACATTACACACGATTCAGCAAACGGCGCCTTAATGCGTGGAACACTTACGTTTCCTTAGTTCGTGCACATGCGCAGGCGTCAAATGTTCTGACCAATAAGGTTGCTTCATTTAGAAGTCCACAATGTTGTCGAAGTGGTTGATACAATATGGAATGGTACTTGCCGAGAATCTCGGCAGCAAAGAGTAATCCGTCGGTGGGACCGACACCATGACGCTGGCGACTTCTTGAGTAATGTCTCACTGGAACTGTTTCCCAGACTCCATGAGACGTGTAGGCAACCACAGAGTTGAGCGATTCATGACCCAGCATTAACTTGGAATTACATCCAGCTTGTCGTTCTAGCTAGCTTAAATTCCATCGAAATCCAAGTCCACAGAGGTAACCGGGACTTTCTCGTCAGAAGACAGGTGAATTTCGCCGGAAAAGTGAACAAATAGCATCACTCTGAACCAATATTCTATGAACAAGGTGCACACCCACGCCGCTTCGCGGCGTACTTGTAGGCGTATATTGTGACGCCTAGAATAATCCAATCATTGCAAAATAAGAAGTTAATTATTATCTTTCCTGGGAACCCAGCCAGGCCCACACACTTCCTGTGGCGCCTGGCGCACTCCTAGTTGAGTCCCGCGCATTTTCCCCGATGCTAGATGCTCTCCCAGTTGGGTCCCACACACTTTTCTCAGCGCTTGGCACACTCACAGTCGGTTCCCACACACTTTCCCCGGCGCTTGGTGCACTTCCATTTCAGTTCCACACACTTTTTCCGGCGCTGGACGCACTCCCACTTGGATCCAATACACGTTGCACGGCGCATGGCGCACTTCCCGTTGGGTCGCGCACACTTTACACGGCGCGTGGCGTACTTCCAATTGGGACGCGCACACTTTCCCCGGTGCTTGGCGCACTCCCATTTGAGTCCCGCACACTTCCCACGGCGCTTGGCACACTAACAGTCGGGTTCCGCACACTTTACACGGGGCGTGGCACACCTTCAGTTGGGTCGCGCACACTTTACACGGCACGTGGCGCACTTCCAATTGGGTCGCGCACACTTTCCCCAGTGCTTGGCGCACTCCCATTTGAGTCCCACACACTTTCCCCGGCGCTTGGCGCACTCACAATTTGGTCCCACATACATTTCCCGGCGCTGGACGCTTTCCCATTTGGGTCCAATACACTTTTCCCGGCGCTTGGCAGACTCACAGTCAGGTCCCGCACACTTTACACGGTGCGTGGCGCACTTCCAGTTGGGTCCCGCACACTTTCCACGGCGGGTCCCGCACACTTTCCACGGCGCGTGGCGCACTTCGTTTGGTCGCGCACACTTTACGCGGCGCGTAACGCACTTCCAGTTGGGTCCCCCACACTTTCCACGGCGGATCCCGCACACTTTCCACGGCGCGTGGCGCACTTCGTTTGGTCGCGCGCACTTTACGCGGCGCGTGGCGCACTCCTAGTCGGGTCCCGCACACTTTACACGACGCGTGGCTGCACTCCCAGTTGGGTCCTGTACATCCTTCCCGGCGTATGGCGCACTCCTAACTGGATCCCACATATTCTCCGGTCAACGGTCACCGGTCAACTCTTAGCCGTTTATTATTATGTATGATACACATGAAAGAGGGGCAAAGTGGGGGTCGTCGCGAGAAATTTTCATGTTTCTCAAGTGTTGCTATATTTATCGTCGTAAGAAATATAGACTTTTTGCTGTAACTAAAGACAAATTGGGGAATTTAGAGTTCTACTAAGTGAACCATCGTCTTCGTCTGAGTAGAAATCAGAAACTCCCCCAATATTAAAAACCTCGATGCAACATATAATACGCCTAATACACAGGCGTAGCTATACTTAATGCCCCGCGGAGTACCTACCAGTTGACTACTTAGACAGTAGGTGCGGACTGACCGCTGGCAATCAAGGCCTCTCCGGGCGGTACGCCGGCAAGTTGCGAGCGGATCGCTGCTCATCGTGGCCTCGGCGGGCGGATCGCTGCCTCTCGTCGTCTCAGCGGACGGATCGCTGCGTTTTGGCGGTCGGATAGCGGCACCTTTGAAAGTTGATCACGCTAGCGGGCGGATCGCCGGCAATCTCTGAAGCGGCGATCCGCCCGCAACCTGCCAACGATCCGCCCGTCACTATTTGATAGCCAGGCGAAGCGAAACGACCACTGCACATGATGGAAGGGGGTCGGCGAAGCCGGCCCTTCGTTTGGCGAAGCGAAACGAACACTCCACATAATGGAAGGGGGTCGGGGTAGCCGGCCCTACGTTTGGCGAAGCCAAACGAACACTGCACACGATGGAAGGGAGTCGGAGAAGCCGGCCCTATGTTTGGCGAAGCCAAACGATCACTGCACATGATGGAAGGGGTCGGCGAAACCGGCCCTTCGTTTGGCGAAGCGAAACGATCACTGCACACGATGGAAGGGAGTCGGAGAAGCCGGCCCTACGTTTGGCGAAGCCAAACGGTCACTGCACATGATGGAAGGGGTCGGCGAAACCGGTCCTTCGTTTGGCGAAGCGAAACGAACACTGCTTATGATGGAAGGGGTCGACGAAGCCGGTCCTTCGTTTGGCAAAGCCAGACGAAAACTGCACATGATGGAAGGTGGTCGGCGAAGCCGGCCCTCCGTTTGGCAAACCAAGCGAACACTGCACATGATGGAAGGGAGTCGGAGAAGCCGGCCCTACGTTTGGCAGAGCCAAACGAACACTGCACATGATGGAAGGGGGTCGGGGAAGCCGGCCCTACGTTTGGCGAAGCGAAACGAACACTGCACATGATGGAAGGGGGTCGGAGAAGCCGGCCCTTAGTTCGGCGAAGCGAAACGAACACTCCACATAATGGAAAGGGGTCGGGGAAGCCGGCCCTACGTTTGGCGAAGCCAAAGGAACACTGCACATAATGGAAGGGGGTCGGGGAAGCCGGCCCTACGTTTGGCGAAGTCAAACGAACACTGCACATGATGGAAGGGGTCGGCGAAGCCGGCCCTTCGTTTGGCGAAGCCAAGCGAACATTGCACATGATGGAAGGGGGTCGGAGAAGCCTATTCTTGGTTTGACGTCGCCAAACGACTATCGCTCATGATGGAAGGTGGTCGGCGAAGCCGGTCCTTCGTTTGGCAAAGCCAAACGAACACTGCACATGATGGAAGGGGGTCGGCGAAGCCGGCCCTTTGTTTGGCGAAGCGAAACGAACACTCCTCATGATGGAAGGGGGTCGGCGAAGCCGGCCCTTCGTTTGGCGAAGCCAAACGAACATTGCACATGATGGAAGGGGGTCGAGAAGCCGGTCCCTCGTTTGGCAAAGCCAAACGAACACTGCATATGATGAAAGGGGGTCGGTGAAGCCGGCCCTCCGTTTGGCGAAGCCAAGCGAACACTGCACATGATGGAAGGGGTCGGGGAAGCCGGCCCTACGTTTGGCAAAGCCAAACGAACACTGCACATGATGGAAGGGGGTCGGAGAAGCCGGCCCTACGTTTGGCGAAGCCAAACAAACACTGCACATGATGGAAGGCGGTCGGCGAAGCCGGTCCTTCGTTTGGCGAAGCCAAACGAACATTGAACATGTTGGAAGGGGGTCGGCGAAGCCGGTCCTTCGTTTGGCAAAGCCAAACGAACACTGCACATGATGGAAGGGGTCGGGGAAGCCGGCCCTACGCGAAGCCAAACGAACACTGCACATGATGGAAGGGGGTCGGAGAAGCCGGCCCTACGTTTGGCGAAGCCAAACGAACACTGCACATGATGGAAGGGGTCGGCGAAGCCGGCCCTTCGTTTGGCAAAGCCAAACGAACATTGCACATGTTGGAAGGGGGTCGGCGAAGCCGGCCCTTTGTTTGGCTAAGCGAAACGAACACTCCTCATGATGGAAGAGGGTCGGAGAAGCCGGCCCTACGTTTGGCGAAGCCAAACGAACACTGCACATGATGGAAGGGGTCGGCGAAGCCAAACAAATAGCGCTTATGATGGAGTGGGGTCGGCGAAGCCGGACCTTCCTTTGGCGAAGCCAAACGAACACTGCACATGATATAAGGTGGTCGGCGAAGCCGGCCCTCCGTTTGGCGAAGCCAAGCGAACACTGCACATGATGGAAGGGAGTCGGAGGAGCCGGCCCTACGTTTGGCGAAGCCAAACGAACACTGCACATGACGGATGGGGTCGGCGAAACCGGCCCTTCGTTTGGCGAGGACAAACGAACACTGCACATGATGGAAGGGGGTCGGCGGAGCCGGCCCTTCGTTTGGCGAAGTGAAACGAACACTACTCATGATAAAAGGAGGTCGGAAAAGCCGGTTCTTCGTTTGGCGAAGCGAAACGAACATTGCACATGATGGAAGGGGGTCGAGAAGCCGGTCCCTCGTTTGGCAAAGCCAAACCAACACTGCATATGATGAAAGGGAGTCGGTGAAGCTGGCCCTCCGTTTGGCGAAGCCAAGCGAACACTGCACATGATGGAAGGGGTCGGGGAAGCCGGCCCTACGTTTGGCGAAGCCAAACGAACCCTGCACATGATGGAAGGGGGTCGGAGAAGCCGGCCCTACGTTTGGCGAAGCCAAACAAACACTGCACATGATGGAAGGTGGTCGGCGAAGCCGGTCCTTCGTTTGGCAAAGCCAAACGAACACTGCACATGATGGAAGGGGGTCGCAGAAGCCGGCCCTACGTTTGGCGAAGCCAAACAAACACTGCACATGATGGAAGGGGGTCGGAGAAGCCGGCCCTACGTTTGGCGAAGCCAAACAAACACTGCACATGATGGAAGGTGGTCGGCGAAGCCGGTCCTTCGTTTGGCAAAGCCAAACGAACACTGCACATGATGGAAGGGGTCGGGGAAGCCGGCCCTACGCGAAGCCAAACGAACACTGCACATGATGGAAGGGGGTCGGAGAAGCCGGCCCTACGTTTGGCGAAGCCAAACAAACACTGCACATGATGGAAGGGGTCGGCGAAGCCGGCCCTTCGTTTGGCGAAGCCAAACGAACATTGCACATGTTGGAAGGGGGTCGTCGAAGCCGGCCCTTTGTTTGGCGAGGCGAAACGAACACTCCTCATGATGGAAGAGGGTCGGAGAAGCCGGCCCTACGTTTGGCGAAGCCAAACGAACACTGCACATGATGGAAGGGGGTCGGCGAAGCCAAACAAATAGCGCTTATGATGGAGTGGGGTCGGCGAAGCCGGACCTTCCTTTGGCGAAGCCAAACGAACACTGCACATGATATAAGGGGGTCGGCGAAGCCGGCCCTTTGTTTGGCGAGGCGAAACGAACACTCCTCATGATGGAAGAGGGTCGGAGAAGCCGGCCCTACGTTTGGCGAAGCCAAACGAATACTGCACATGATGGAAGGTGGTCGGCGAAGCCAAACAATTAGCGCTTATGATGGAGTGGGGTCGGCGAAGCCGGACCTTCCTTTGGCGAAGCCAAACGAACACTGCACATGATATAAGGGGGTCGGCGAAGCCGGCCCTTCGTTTGGCGAAGGCAAACGAACACTGCACATGATGGAAGGGGTCGGCGAAACCGGCCCTACGTTTGGCGAAGCCAAACGAACACTGCACATGATGGAAGGGGTCGGCGAAACCGGCCCTTCGTTTGGCGAGGACAAACGAACACTGCACATGATGGAAGGGGGTCGGCGGAGCCGGCCCTTCGTTTGGCGAAGCGAAACGAACACTCCTCATGATAAAAGGGGGTCGGAGAAGCCGGTTCTTCGTTTGGCTTGGCCAAACGAATATCGCTCATGATGGAAGGTGGTCGGCGAAGCCAAACAAATAGCGCTTATGATGGAGTGGGGTCGGCGAAGCCGGACCTTCCTTTGGCGAAGCCAAACGAACACTGCACATGATATAAGGGGGTCGGCGAAGCCGGCCCTTCGTTTGGCGAAGGCAAACGAACACTGCACATGATGGAAGGGGTCGGCAAAACCGGCCCTACGTTTGGCGAGGCCAAACGAACACTGCACATGACGGAAGGGGTCGGCGAAACCGGCCCTTCGTTTGGCGAGGACAAACGAACACTGCACATGATGGAAGGGGGTCGGCGGAGCCGGCCCTTCGTTTGGCGAAGCGAAACGAACACTCCTCATGATAAAAGGGGGTCGGAGAAGCCGGTTCTTCCTTTGGCGAAGCCAAACGAACACTGCACATGATGGAAGGGGGTCGGCGGAGCCGGCCCTTCGTTTTGCGAAGCGAAATCAACACTGCACATGATGGAAGGGGTCGGCGAAACCGGCCCTACGTTTGGCGAAGCCAAACGAACACTGCACATGACGGAAGGGGTCGGCGAAACCGGCCCTTCGTTTGGCGAGGACAAACGAACACTGCACATGATGGAAGGGGGTCGGCGGAGCCGGCCCTTCGTTTGGCGAAGCGAAACGAACACTCCTCATGATAAAAGGGGGTCGGAGAAGCCGGTTCTTCGTTTGGCTTGGCCAAACGAATATCGCTCATGATGGAAGGTGGTCGGCGAAGCCAAACGAATAGCGCTTATGATGGAGTGGGGTCGGCGGAGCCGGCCCTTCGTTTGGCGAAGGCAAACGAACACTGCACATGATGGAAGGAGGTCGGCGAAGCCGGCCCTTTGTTTGGCGAAGCGAAACGAACACTCCCCATGATAAAAGGGGGTCAGAGAAGCCGGTTCTTCGTTTGGCGAAGCGAAACGAACACTCCCCATGATAAAAGGGGGTCAGAGAAGCCGGTTCTTCGTTTGGCGAAGCGAAACGAACACTCCCCATGATAAAAGGGGGTCAGAGAAGCCGGTTCTTCGTTTGGCTTGGCCAAACAAATATCGCTCATGATGGAAGGTGGTCGGCGAAGCCAAACAAATAGCGCTTATGATGGAGTGGGGTCGGCGAAACCGGCCCTTCGTTTGGCGAGGACAAACGAACACTGCACATGATGGAAGGGGGTCGGCGGAGCCGGCCCTTCGTTTTGCGAAGCGAAACCAACACTGCACATGATGGAAGGGGTCGGCGAAACCGGCCCTACGTTTGGCGAAGCCAAACGAACACTGCACATGACGGAAGGGGTCGGCGAAACCGGCCCTTCGTTTGGCGAGGACAAACGAACACTGCACATGATGGAAGGGGGTCGGCGGAGCCGGCCCTTCGTTTGGCGAAGCGAAACGAACACTCCTCATGATAAAAGGGGGTCGGAGAAGCCGGTTCTTCGTTTGGCTTGGCCAAACGAATATCGCTCATGATGGAAGGTGGTCGGCGAAGCCAAACGAATAGCGCTTATGATGGAGTGGGGTCGGCGGAGCCGGCCCTTCGTTTGTCGAAGGCAAACGAACACTGCACATGATGGAAGGGGTCGGCGATGCAGGCCCTTTGTTTGGCGAGGCCAAACGAACACTGCACATGATGGGAGGGGGTCGGCGAAGCCGGCCCTTCGTTTGGCGAAGGCAAACGAACACTGCACATGATGGAAGGGGGTCGTCGAAGCCGGCCCTTTGTTTGGCGAAGCGAAACGAACACTCCTCATGATGGAAAGGGGTCGGCGAAGCCGGCCCTTCGTTTGGCGACGCCAAACGAACATTGCACATGATGGAAGGGGGTCGGCGAAGCCGGCCCTTTGTTTGGCAAAGACAAACGAACATTGCACATGTTGGAAGGGGGTCGGCGAAGCCGGCCCTTTGTTTGGCGAAGCGAAACGAACACTCCTCATGATAAAAGGGGGTCGGAGAAGCCGGTTCTTCGTTTGGCTTGGCCAAACGAATATCGCTCATGATGGAAGGTGGTCGGCGAAGCCAAACAAATAGCGCTTATGATGGAGTGGGGTCGGCGAAGCCGGCCCTTCGTTTGGCGAAGCGAAACGAACACTGCACATGATGGAAGGGGTCGGCGAAACCGGTCCTTTGTTTGGCAAAGCCAAACGAACACTGCACATGATGGAAGGGGGTCGGCGAAGCCGGCCCTTCGTTTGGCGAAGCGAAACGAACACTACTCATGATGGAAGGGGGTCGGCGAAGCCGGCCCTTCGTTTGGCGACGCCAAACGAACATTGCACATGATGGAAGGGGGTCGGCGAAGCCGGCCCTTTGTTTGGCAAAGACAAACGTACACTCCTCATGATAAAAGGGGGTCGGAGAAGCCGGTTCTTCGTTTGGCTTGGCCAAACGAATATCGCTCATGATGGAAGGTGGTCGGCGAAGCCAAACGAATAGCGCTTATGATGGAGTGGGGTCGGCGGAGCCGGCCCTTCGTTTGTCGAAGGCAAACGAACACTGCACATGATGGAAGGGGTCGGCGAAGCCGGCCCTTTGTTTGGCGAAGCGAAACGAACACTGCACATGATGGAAGGGGTCGGCGAAGCCGGACCTTCGTTTGGCGAAGCGAAACGAACACTGCACATGATGGAAGGGGGTCGGCGAAGCAGGACCTTCGTTTGGCGAAGCGAAACGAACACTGCACATGATGGAAGGGGGTCGGCGAAGCAGGACCTTCGTTTGGCGAAGCGAAACGAACACTGCACATGATGGAAGGGGGTCGGCAAAGCCGGCCCTTTGTTTGGCAAAGCGAAGTGAACACTCCCCATGATGAAAGGGGGTCGGAGAAGCCGGTTCTTCGTTTGGCTTGGCCAAACGAATATCGCTCATGATGGAAGGTGGTCGGCGAAGCCAAACAAATAGCGCTTATGATGGAGTGGGGTCGGCGAAGCCTGGCCTTCCTTTGGCGAAGCCAAACGAACACTGCTCATGATATAAGGGGGTCGGCGAAACCGGCCCTTCGTTGAGCGAAGCCAAACGATTACTAATCATCAATGAAAAAGGATCGGAGAAGCCGGTTCTTCGTTTGGCGAAGCGAAACGAACACTCATGACTATAATTACAGTCCATGAGGAGTGTTCGTTTCGCTTCGCCAAACGAAGGGCCGGCTTCGCCGACCCCTTCCGAAGGACTATAATTTTAAAAACTCCCGTAGTATATAGTAAAGTAAAGAAACTATTCAACCAGAAAAAACACAAAAATACCAAGCGGGTTAAATCAGGACAGAACAAGAATAACGAAACGGGACACAAAGAAAAAAACGACAGAACTGAAAAACCACAGCAGCAAATGACATAAAAACACAGCGCATAATTTATACATAGAAAAACGAAAAAACAGCAGTAAGCAAACAAAAAACACAACCAAGCAAAGCGACAAAATAAAGCGGAAAAGAACACAGGAGAAGAAGCATTAAATCACAAACAGGAATCAAATATAAAAACAAAACAAACCGAACAGAACAAAATTTTTAAAAATATAAAACTCGCAGACTTTCTTTCGAAAAATCCATATGCACCATATGGAATTTTTGCGTCGATGAATTTTTTTATGAAGACGAAATTTTCAGGAACATTTTTTTCTCCAAGGTCGCCATAAAATTTTCAGAACAAAAATAGTTTTTTTTTCGAACAAAAAAATGATGATCATAGAAAAAATACAACGAACAGTAGATCTTAATCTAACAATCTAACAAACACATCAAAAAACTAAGTCGAAAACGACAGGCAACAACATAAAACGGAAAAACGGAAAGGAAAATAATCAGCTGTCAGGCGCCGCGCGCGACACGCCGCGCCGCGCGCTACACGCCGCGCTGCGTATCGACAACGCTGAAGAGTTGAGGCGCAGCCAATTCCGCGGATTTCTGGTCGCGCCGTTTCCATTCTTTATATATAGGATGTCTACCATATCATTAATTATTTTGTAGAGCATTATTAGATCGTTACGACTTCACCGGAGTACGAGTGCTCAGACAGTCGGGGGTAGTACGTTAGCATAATAGTGGTTATATTCCAGGGCAAACATCCGATACAACCCTTCATTGACAGCAGGAGCTGCTGCTAACGGCAGCATATGCTGCCAACATGTGCTATGGTTCAACCCCCCATTGTTCCGAGCTGATACTGTTGACGTTGACTGCAGCTTTGCACGAGGTGGTATCAGGCTTCATTCGACAGTTTCGCTTTCTTCATATTCTGAAAGAGCCAAATCCAGTTATAAAAATGCACGATCAAACACCGTAGCGGTTGACTCTCTTAAGAAATTCGACTCCCAATTTTCCAAACTCATATAATATCAGTTTGAAAATTCGGATTCGAAATCCCGCAGAGAGTTTACCTTTATGGTGTTTGATCGCGTATTTTCACAACTGAATTTAGCTCTTTCAGAATCTGAAGAAGGCGAAACCGTCGAAACGTTAATTGAATGAAGCCTGATACCACCTCGTGCAAAGCTGCAGTCAACGTCGACAATATTGAACTAATGCCGAGGTTCAACGAGAGTCGGTAACTGTTTGGAACTGACTCTTGGATTCACCACTTTTCCTCTCGTAGCTAATTGCCTTCGGGGATGTACATCTGAAAGAAGTTGTTTCGGAAATCCCCATGAACCTCTTTGTCGAATAGTGTTTTCAGGTCAGAGAAATATTTTCCCGGTCCTTCAGCAAATTCCAATTCACGAAATACCAGTTTTTTGCTTGTAACTTTTGAACCGCTGAAGATGGATGCGTGGTGAAGATTGTTTTCGAAATCTCCGTGAACTTGTAGAATTGAGTGCACATTGGGTTTCAACCTTTATTTTTCTATTGAGCCAGTCAGATATTTAGAGCTGAACCTCATATTTAATTTCTATATCGAGGTGGAATTTCTGTCCGCAGTTGCAGACGACCGCTTCTGCAGCTTGCAGCTTAAAGGCAGTGTCCACGATAAAAATCGTTTCTCTACTCTTCCGCCCATATTGAGGACGGTCCCATGCTGATTCCAATGATGTTTGTGGAATCGTACAAGGCCTTCTAGGAACGGAGTTATGGTCCCTCAAAAATTGAGCAAGGAAAAATGGTGGACGAGTTGTCCGAGGCTTGTAACTTCCGTCTTTTGCAGCCGACGTATGCGAGCTGACCTGAGTAAAGAGAGAAGTTGGGATTGAAGAGAAGAACGAGGCTATTGATCTGAAACCATCGCCCATCTCACAATCTCGAGCATTCATTTGTTCACGTCGGTGGACGTGGAAACTGCGTCTGGGGTGTGACGAGCTGATGGGTGTCCAACTTTGGGGCCATAAGGGACCGTTCCGAGCTCCTTTTCCTTAGTTTTTTCAACGTTAGGGTTGAGCTAGGCCCCGCAGCTGCCGATCTACACCAAAAAAACAGACATGGTTTTTATTGTGGACATTGCCTTTAAAGGCAGTGGTCACGATGAAAAACGTTATCGAAAAAACTACAAAAATCAGCTTAGATGTAAAATGGCTCAAAAACTGTGAAGGTAGCGCGGTGAAAAACGGGCTAGAATTAGAGTTATTGGGACCCTAAATTTCCAGTTTGAGCACACGTGCACAGAAAGATCACAGTCTCATGCCAAGCATTCAAAAATCATCGACACTCAGGGGAAGAAATAAATGCAAATTCACATAATAAAACAGTTGAACAATGAAAGCAAGCACTTCAACCAATGTTTTTGACTAGATGTGTACATGAGTCAGAAAGTTCATTGATTGGAATTCAATTTCAAGCCAGCTGATGTTCTTGATAGTAGAGATCATCGATGCCGATGATGTGGAGTGGGCTCGTCCACCATCAAAAGACAAGAAAGTTCAGGTTTCAAATTTGGCCCAGAACAGCTATTTTTTTCGCGATTTTTTCTCATAGGTTCTACTACTCTATACCCAGAAAAGGGTTTAGAGAGGAAAAGAAGACGAGCATATTTGAGCGCGACCACTGCCTTTAACAGCCTGTTCTGCAAACGGAGAAAGAATTTGGACTACGGTGTTGGGTATGATACTTATTACGGCCAGCAACACGGAGGCTAACCTCGCCACGGTGCGCAACAAGGAAGCGTTCCTCGCTTTTGGCCCATGGAGACGATACCCTCAGCGTCCAAAATTTACGTCTAGAAAGTGACGCAGGGTCACCTTCTCGGACCGGCCTCAAACTGCCAACTGCCCCGTCAGCGAGACTGGCCGCCTTATATACCCGCCGTCATCGTACAAGAGGATGCTGCAATGTTCATTCGTATCAGACAAATCAATGATGAGAGTGTCAGGAGACACTAAGAGAGGGTCTGCCTACGCATGCTGGGATTCAACCCCTCCTGCCGATCTCACGCGCGCCAATGTAAAGAAAGGGGTTGTATCCCAGCACAAGCAGCAAGAGCTCCTGCTCGTTGGTAGAAGCTCCTGCTGTTAGCAGTAGCTACAGCAGGGGTTCTCATAATCCCTTTGTGCCAGAGTGCAACCCCTATTGTGCCGACATATTACCCCACTACTATCTGAATGACTTCAAACCAAGGTCACGCCTTCTCATAGTGCTGCTAGGGAAACTGTTGGAGTTCAAAGCTTAAAGACAGGGTTCTCGATAAAATCGGATGTTGTGCTATCCCCATGGAATGGTAGATCTGGCCATCTCAAAAGTGAAAATAAGTGAAAAATTGGAGAAAAAACACTCCGGCACAAGTTATTGCTTGGTGTCCTCCCGCCCCCAATTATCGAGATTTGTGCAGAAGCTCGTTTTGTCAACTTTTATTCTGCCTCTAAAGTAATTTCAAACACTTCTGGAGACTACTGATTACTTTAGCAGCAAAATAAAAGGAGGATAAGCAAGCATTCACGAAAACCTCGCTAATTAGGGGGCCGGCCGACACCTATAATTAGCCGCTACACATTGTTTTTGAGCGTTTTTGCCGCGAATTTCCGGGGTTTTTCACTTATTTTTACTTTTGTTATGGCCAAATCTACATTCTCTTGAAGAGAGCTCAAAAGTCGTTTTTATTGCGAGTTCTGCCTTTAACATGGAAGAAAGGCCCCCGAGAGAATTCATTTAGTTTTTTTCCAAGTGCAAGTATAGAGTTTCTTCAGTGTGAAGAATAATTGGTGGTGTCATATACGAGGAGACGACAAATGCTAAATACCGCTGCTAACATAAGGAAATAAGAGGCGAAACGGGCGAAACGGGCAAAGCTGGCAGCAAAGGCGTCTGTTGCCTCCAGCTTGCTTCAAAGTGCCCCAATCTAAATTTTGAAAAACCATTCTCTTCAGCGCGGCCTATTTGTTCCAATGATATCAAAAAAGTCCGGGTAATTTAAAGGCAGCATACACGCTCGTAAACGTAATTGAGATAAATACGGAATTAGAATGGTATGGCTCCGACCACAGCGCCCACGCATTTTGAAGCATCAAAAACGATCCACAATGACGCCATACCAGTGAGAAGTCGGACCCGCCCCTGCCCCTTGTATTTGCGTTCTTTTCTAAAACAGGGGTGCTGGGCCATTCCCACTGTCGGAGACGTTTGTGGATGGTGGAATATTAACAATAGGTAAACCACACACATCAACGATGGTGGAAATGGCCTAGCACCCCTGTTTTGGAGGAGGACGCAAATACAGGGGCGGGCAGATATAGGGGAGGAACCGAATTCTCATTCGTGTAGCGTCATTGTGGGTCGTTTTTGACGCTTCAAAATGTGTGGGCGTTGTGTTCGGTGCTATACCATTCTAATTCCGTAGTTTTCTCAATTACGTTTACGAGCGTGTATGCTGCCTTTAATGAGGAAACAGAGTCGTTCCAAATCACGCGATATGTTGTAAAGTCGCGCGCAAAAATTAGTCGAAAGGTACCACCGCGCTCGAATTCACACATTATCCCATGATGAAACAAAATGTGCTCGAAAAGAATTATTTCTCGTGAAGTTTTCCGGACTTTTTTAGTATGATCTGAACCAGTAGGTCGTGCTGAAGAGGATGGTTTTTTCAAAGTTCAGATTTGATCACTCTAAAGCAATTTATAGACAAAAGACGCTGTTGTCGACCAGTTTGCTCATTTCGCCCCTTTTCTTCTAGGCTAGTAGCGGTGTTGAAGTTGGGTTCAAAAAAACGACGATGATATAAAATGTAAAGCCTAGCTTGCTCGGATGAGTCCGGGCGAAGCAAGCAGCGGAGCGGTCGGTCATGGCAAAATATAGCAGTGATAAGGAGATGTTGATATGATAAGCCCGATAAGCTTTCCTTCGACCGGCTCTAAATGAGGGAGCTACCCTATACTGTGCTTCTCTGGGCCAAATTCCGGTCCGCAATTGCGTCTTCACACGCTTTGCGGCCGCGCGCGTTCTAGTCGGAAGAGTTTCCAGCGCTGCAGCCGCCGATTTGTTGACTCTAGGTGGGTTTTAGAAACTGAAATGTAAACAAAAGTGGAGAAAACCGTCAAATAAAGCCATATCGAGTCGGCTTTGGCGCTGGAAACTCGACTGACTTGAGAGCGTGCGGTTGCAAAGCGTGTCGAGACGCAATTGCGGACCGAAAATTGGCCCAGATAAGCACAGTACATTGGGTTGACGATGAAACAATGGGTGGTGGCCATCGTGTATCAACACCCCTGAGGAGGCGGGAGAAACGGCGGAGGAGCGAGGTTCCCGATTGGACGCAACAGCCGGGGGCCGGGGCGAGCCCGTATTGCGTCCAATCAAGAACCTCGCTCCTCCCCCGTTTCTCCTGCCTCCTCAGAGGTGTTGATACTAAGTGAAAATTAATGAGAGTTCAAGGACCAGTTTGGGGAAAAAGAGTAAAATGGGGTACCAGTGATGACGTTCTACGCCCCTCCCCCCTTACCCCTGAAGAGAAATGTATGAATGCTAGAAAATGTACATCTGGATAGAGCGAATGGCATGCTTGAGGAAGCCGTATATGCTTAACGAAAATGTAAAGCGCACAACCTTTGAGGTGAAAAATTGGTCTTTCTTCTTGTTTTTTTGCTCAATTTTCAGTTTTTGTCTTTCCTCTCATCTCTCAAGAGTACCAACTATGGATGTAATTTGCATCTTCTTCCAAAAATGCTACGACAGTTTTTGTCGAGAGCCTAGCCTTCAGCGAGTGGAAAATCGACCAGTCGATACCATTGAATTGACGATTTTCATTCTTATTTTCCAAGACAGAAGCACATTTAGAGAAGAGGCCGGTTAAATACAAGTACACATACTTATAAAAGAGTGAATATGGCATGTAGGAGAGTTTTCCGCACGATTTTTATGGTGAACTTTGGCTCTGGAAAGAAATTTCGTTCACCAAATTTTGCTCGGCCAGTACTCCTGAATTAGACTGTTAGGTTGTGGTACAAATACAAACTTTAGACGAAGTCTTTTACAGAACTGGCTATTTCACTCTTGCAGAGAAGGGTTACACTGGTTAAATATTTGCGCTATTTGAGGTGAAAAACATCAAATTGGTCCAATATTCAGGCGACGATTCCCCATTCGGAACCGATACGTATGCCCGTTCAGCCAAAATGGGACGAGGATGTGGAAAACGCAAAGCAGGTATGCAGACAAGTTTTACTCATTGTTCACTCATGTTCACATATTTATAGTTTTTCAGCAATGGTATCAGATTTTTCACTCTCTCCTTATGTTTCTAGTTTTGTTTTGCACTCATTTCATGGATTTCGCTCAAACGTACCGCCAACGACGATTTATCATTGTTTCTCACCAATTTTCCCCAGTGTCTTGTTGGCAGCAGTGCTCGCCTGTCGAGAGACTATCGCTGCACTTTTTGGAATTTTTCTCCAACTCTGTTGAGGCCGAAGACCTTTAATCAGTACCATTCTTCGAAGACGCTATCGATTTCATCACTGTCCCCGTATTTTGCACGTTGTCAGTCATATGCAACTGGAAGATATCATTCTGTGTCTTCTTCATTTGGTAGACTCAAATCTGCTCTTAACACTTAGCTATTTGAAATGAGAAAGATATCGTTCTCTAGAAAAAAAGGATGAAAAATGTACTCGTAAATGAAGCCGATTTTTTTCACTGGTTTTGTTCACTCCGTACTTTGCCGATTTTTCGAACTTATTCTGGATTATCGGCGTTTGCTACGTACGTTCTTCCTGATCCCATTTTGAAGGATTTTCAGGAATATGTATTTCCGTTCTGATTTGCTATTTACAGCGATGGTATTGCAGTGATATAGTCTTACAACTGGGTAATCTTGACTTGTCTTTCAGTTAATCTACACTTCATTTCGGAGCGATGTTTACATTGTGCGTTGCGGACTGAGGAGTGTGCCTTCTTCTATTCTCTCTCTCTCAACTCTCTCTGTCTCTTAAATAAAACGTAACTTTTTCTCACTCTAAATATACTACATATTACATAGGTCCACCCTCTCCGCAATGGCCTCGCTCCCGAAAGAAGTATCTTTTGGCCTTACTAGGCTCCGTTTATACTCTAAGCCGCCGAGAATAATAAGTCCTTGGTTCGCTGGTGCCATTTAACCACATTACCGCTAGTATTAAGTAGTCAGAAAGCGCGAGGACGCGTTTTCGCGTCTTTTTCGTATTTTATGATTAACTCGCTCCAAACTCAACTTTGAGCGGAACTGGGATGATATTCATGATCATTGCGTTGAGGGCTACCCAAAAGCGTTGCTTTTGTGCAGTCTCATTGAGAACTAAGGCGCTACTTATACTCCTCAACGCCAGCGTTTCGCGCGCTTGACGCGCTTGATTGTGAAGCGAGTTATTCAAAGTGGACAAAAAAAGTTGCAAACTGCGCTCTAGCGCGTGCTCTGACCAAAGCCTGAGTAAGCCGTGCACAATGCGCGCTGGATAAACGTAAGCGTGACGCGCCGCACGCGAAGAAAACGAGCTGGGTCGCTAAATTGTCAGTTTTATCATAATTTCCCTTGTAGGCCTAGTTCATACTTCCTGCTACGAGAGACCCGTCTCAGTGCTTATCATCTAATCTGAGCGGAAACCGAATTGAATTGTACTTTCATTCAAAGGCAGTGGTGTTACCAAAATTATGAAGAAACAGCGAGAAATGCACTAATACGTCTCATTTCAGTGACATTATTCTCTTGGCCTGGACTAGTTGTCCGAATTGATGAACATGTTCACGGTGGTTGTCACCGGTAAAAATGGGACTAACCGAAAATGGAAGAATATTTAAGGCAAAACAGTATTAGTTAGGGTTTGAAAGAAAGTACGAAGCAACAGAGAGTAGAGAATTGTAAAAGGCGATTTCACAAAAGATTTCAATTTCATAACGTTTTCTTCATCATTTCAGTTATACCCGGGGGCCAAGCATTTGAATCAGCAATTAATCTCAAAATCGTAGATTATCGCGAACACTGCCTTTAAATTCGGTATCGCACGCCGTTTTGGGTTTTCGGTATTCGAGCCATTGCGAGGTATGCCGGGGTGGGGGTGAGGGGGGGGGAGTGTTCTAGAAAAGGACTGTGAAATCTCTTCATTAATACGACCTATACCAGCACGATTATGTCAATGCAAGCGCAAATAGTTGCCAACATGATCGTATCTGAGTAATCATTTAAAGATGGATGTATCAAAAAGGCGGAGTTTCGCAGGAAGTGGGCGGCTCTTGACGTTTTAAGAATTCGGTATCTCTTAAGTACGGTAGTTTTGACTTCCTTTGGCGCTTCCAACGTCGTACGCGTTCGAGTAGAAGCCTTAAAAGTCTATTAGCGAAGAAATCCAAGCCACTTTTGTGAGCGTGTATGCTGCCTTCAACTTTAACCTGCTATCCACTCCCCTTCAGAATTCAGCTGGTTAGCGTTGTGAGATTCTGCTTGTGCATTTGATGGGCCACTGTGGCACAGCACCTGAACATTCATCGCTCGCATGCCACATGTTCGGCTTTTTTGAAAGCTCGCATTCCTCATTGCCAACTGAATAATTTAGCGGCTGGATTGAAAGAACTATTTTTACTGGACGCTAGTTAATTGGTATCAACCATGAGTATCCGTGTCGAACTACAAGATGGTCAGGTCTAAAATCGGACTTTTTTCTATACGCGGGTAAACCTTTCCAACTATTAGCCTGATCTCACTCTTTACTCTGCACAGTCCCCTTGTTGGCATCTCTAATGGAGGTTGGAAAGAAAAAACGCCCATAGATCGTCATCGATCACTTTTTAAGTGTTAAACTTTCTGGCGGGGGCTTGGCTGTTAAACTATTCATGTCTCTGAAGCCCAGGTATTGGGTTACTACATGCTTACATTGTGTTCCGGCATGTTCCGCAGGTGCAATTCATGATTTCTTTCGCCTAGAAAATGGGGTCGCTGCTGTCAAATTTTTCTAAGTTGAATTCACCGATGCTCGTGTTTGTGTACATGTCCACTCCCCGGTTGTTTTCCTATTCTTTGCCAAAATTTTCACTTTTCCATCATCTGATCCTAGCAATGACTTACTATTGTAGTCTGAGCTTTGGAGTAGCAACTTGTCTGCGTCTTACATATTTGGACCAGAGTGTGTTCAAGACAAGATTTTTTTCAGAAGTTCCACAAAGGATTTGTTTGTGAGAGGAGCTTGCCATGAAACCCCCCAATTTCGTGAGGTTGATTTTTTCAACTACATACCCATAGCTAATTTTGTTGCATTTTCATTTGTGGAACAATTCAACCATCTGCCAGGTCGAAATCTTTACTGAATAGCACGACTTTTAGTCGACCGGCGTGAGCCACAATTGTAGAAAATCACCAACAAGTTTTTTTATAAGCAAAATGAAATTTTATCCGGCCATTCTTGATGGGAGGTTTTCGCTCCAAGTGTGTTTGACAAGTATGTATTAGGAAAGAGATGTAACAAAAAAGTATTTAGTTGGGAACCATGACTTTCTTTTCGGAAGAGAAATTTTTTGAAGCTCCCCGTTTGGCCTCTTCCTCTTATAGGTTGTACGTGGTGTCCATATCATAGAGAAATTACGTTCCGCGACTGCAGACAACCGCTGTTGCTGCACCCAACTCGAAGGAATTCGTACCGGGACGAAGATTCATCGGTTTCGGGCCACGCGTAGCCAGTGCGACTATTTTCGAGCTGCCTGCTGCAACAGCGGTTGCCTGCATGATGCATAGTGGAGTTTTACTCCATTATGGACATCACATACCCTATATTCCGAGGGGAAGTTTACTCGTACCGATCGCGTGCGTGTGCGTACTGCTACTCCTTTTTCTACACACTTTGCAATCTTTTTCCGCGCTCCGCACACGCACGCTGGGAACAAAGTTCATTTTGCTCCGAAATAGATGTTCGCAATGACGATAGAATGTCGATTCGGCCTGTCATTTCGATTCTGCATGAACCGCCATTCGAGGCGATTTACTCCCTAGAAAGCCTGTTTTCTCGAGTCTTTGTTGTTAGGCGGGAATCGCTGTCCTTGTTTTTTCCAACTGAGCTCCTGAGTGCAGTTTTGGGGTGCATTCCAAGAAGATTTCCATGCGAGGAAAAATGAGTTTGATAAGATATGACGGATGATAGAGTAAAAGATAGGTTCATTTCAGGCGGCCTCTCAATCTGCCATTGGTGGGTTCTTGCCAGATACATTTTTCCTCCCGTGGAAATCTTCTAGGAACGCACCCTTGGGTTTGTTCTCTGCAGGTTCAATTAAATATCATATGAGAGTCATGTTTCTGACTCCAAGCCTCGAAAAAATTTCGATATCCGAACCCATATTTCTGAACGGCTAGACGATCAGACGGAATCTTTGCACAAAATGTCATTAAGCTCATTTGTTGAAAAAAATTTTCGGAGACGTTGCCGTGTAAGTGCAATATCTATTTTCATAGCACTTTCCTGCAACTTCTCCAAGACGTTCTCTATTCTTTCTCCCTTAAACCTGATCGAGCGGTGACAGTTCCTTGTTCTCTTCTAGACGGCTCACAGGCAGGAAAGGCAGAATTGGCTCTATCTTAAGGGGGAGGGGCACTCAAGTAAATTCAAAAATGAAATGTACCACACCTGATAAAAGTTGAGTGCCCCCCCCCCATTAGGATAGAGCCGCCGCATTTTATGATGGTTGTGTTTTTCGAAAAATAAAACAAAATTTAATGCGCGTTTTAGAAGTTATGCATAGAAAGGAGTGCGACAAAAGCAAAACCTTTTGAGACTGAATTGCTTGAATAGCTATTGCCCTGTGATCTTCTACAATACCGTCATAATTTTTGGGTTTTTGAAAAAAAAACGCAAAAATTTTTTTTTGTCCTGCGACATAACTCTGTCCACGATGGTCAATTTAGGGATCTATAGTGACATTTGGAACCAGAACTGAGAGAAATCTTTTTTTAAAATGCTATTTGGCCTACTTTTTTACAAAGCAGATAGTCGTGACGACATGGACACATTCGCTCATAAATACCTTGATTGCGAAACTGCGTTTCACGTGTGTTTCGTGTTGATTGTTTAATCCAGCGTTCACGATGATCATCCTCGTTGACTTTCCATAGTGAAATGATAGGCGAGTAGGATCTTAGGCTCACAGTGTCGAAAGAACGGTAGAAAACGAGCCAGGAGCGGCGAAATAACGGCTGCAAATAAGCGTTTTGGGACACACCCCGCGCCCCATATCCGCCCCCTCGAAATGAACAAATGAAGATTCAGATTACAGGAATGATCAAGTGAAGGAAGTGCTGATAAGTGAGCTGATCGCTCCATTGCAATGATAGGGATTATCCTTGTAGCGGTCAATTCCTCCACGCTCAAAAATCAACGTAAACAAGGGAGGGCCTATTTTCGCTCAAAAACGGGTCTTCCGTGTCCTTTTTAAGCATGTCTTGCTATATAGGGCACCAGACCTTCCGTAAACCGTGGAGATATCGGAAGTGAAATTTATCGTAAACACTGCCTTTAAGGCCTAATTTTTGCCTATATAGCTTGTTGAAGAGTAAGCCATGTGTCATTCCAGAAGAAAAAACGCACGATTCTGATTCCCTGTACCTCTTTTGAATCCTAATTGGACCATCTTGAACAGAGTTATGAAAAAGGGCGAAAAAAATAAACGCTTTTTTTTCGTTGGAAACGCAAAAATTATGACCGGTATTGTATATAGGTTTACTAAATGAGATGAGTACTGCTTGATCATTATCGAGCTTTTTCTTTCCATTGACATTCTCTCATCGAGAACTAGCCTCTTTGTCAAATGCCTGCAACTATACGTTCGTTTGAAAGCTTAAATTGTTCGTTTTTGAGAACCACACGTTGATTGTCACCTCGTTATTCTGTGGAGGGAGACCACTATGAATGCTGATGGGCCACCACTGATAGACCAGTTCCCTTTCAAACCATTTTTTCCAATTACACTCTGAATTTCGCTACAATCAGGGTCATACCTCGACTCCCATGAGGGAAATTCGGCAAAAGTTCTGAGGACGCACCCTACCTTGAGGCTCCGCCAATCGTTTTGTTCGACTTGTTGGGAAATGTCAAGAACTTCCTTCTCTTCTCACCATTTCTTATCTTGAGTTTTTCGACATCGTCTAAGAAGTCGGACGAAAGTTGAAAAAAAGTTTCAGTGATTGAGTTTCAGTGATTAGTATATAACATATATTGGAGAGACAGGCATCAGTGAATTCGTAATTCGCGGTTCCCTTCATATTGTGGCGCTCCACTCTTTGTTAGCGATGTAAAGGTAATGCCTGAACAGTGAAGCATGAGAAGACGATGGGTACAAGCTGAATACGCACCCGGAAAACGTCTTCAAAATAATACTCTGAAAATTCTACTGGAAATCGCTGTGGAAAATACCACACCTGTTCTTGGCACTATTTTGGAGGAGAAATCACTATTTCGTTACTAAATTTGTAGTAGGAGCTACACACTCAGGCGATTCTCAGCCCCGAGCCGGCTGATAGTTCAGCTAGTTCTCCCAATTATCGCTTCGGCTTGTGTTGCTTTCCGGGCCACTGTTGTTGCTGTCGAGGTTTGTCCATCTCGTACGAACAGCAATAGCAGTAGCTCGGAGATTGAAAGAACGAGTCGACATGGCGGCTGCTCCGATTCCTGTTCAGAGCGGCTCGAGGCCGAGGATCGCCTGAGTATGTAGACCTATGGCTATAATTATTAGTCTATCATATTTACTCATTATTCGACTGGTTCCTCCATGAGGAAACCAACAACATCCTAATTATCATTCGGCAAATCTGATGGGAGCGGTTTTAGTGTCCTACCTAACGATAGAATCTCGATAAATCGCGGTGCGAAACTTTTTCCCGTCAGAGCTAGGCGAACATAACATTTATACTTAAATTACCTTAGCACTTCTTCAAGAATTTCCCCATCCTCATTCAGCTATTCTGTGTGTCTTTCTCCATCTTATTTCCTAAATTTCAGGCAGCTCTATTGGACGAGTTGTCTCGACTGCCAGCCAGGAGCCAATCAGTTACCGCTCAGCCATACTACATGCGAAACGATGAAGCTGAGGAACGGCCTGTGGTGAGGATATTTCCAGTCTAAAGGCATCGTGCGCGCTGAAAATCACTTTGATTTTTTTGTGTACAATCAGAGAATCGGGGCTAAAAGAAACCTGAAGCTTTAAAAATGCTCTCCTTAAAAGTCATGCCACCTGAAAACTGCTGTGGGGTCAATCATAGAGCGCTTTTTTCACAGAATGTTCATGTGGCCGTCAAGCAACATGGAAAACAAATACGGTATGAGCTCCAAGTGCAGGAAAAGTTGAAAAGACAGTGGCCATGTCTTCAAATGCAAAAAACTTCGAAAGCGATTTTGGCGCGAAATTCAAATACATTTCTACAGTGTATTCAAACAGATTTTTATCCAAAAATGAAGGTTTTTAGAGGTTCATTCAACTTTTTTGTTCCCTAAGGAGAGCAAACTATACAAAAACAAAAAAAATGATTTATGGCTCTCTGCGCGTGCGATGCCTAATCACTGAATGTAAAAAATCGCGTTTCTACAATTCTTCAACTTTTCACACAGAACTCCTTCGAAAAAACTCACTGACCTTAATATTTGTTTAACTAAGATTGCATTCCAGCGCATTCCAAGTCTTCCATTTTTCTCACTGGTGATCTGTTTAGCTTCTCCTTTTAAGGCTGGCACTCAGACCCTGCTTTTTTCAGTTCATGCGCTGTAGTTTCGGCTTTCAGAGCATTTTTCACCTTCGTTGTTTTCAGCTGCAGTGAATCCTCTTACATCTATACACAAAGAATGTTTGAGAATGATCTTTGTTGTAAACGCCAATTGAAGATGACTGTTAAGGTCGTCGAACAGGCCCAACGGGCTACTCCAACCCCCACATCAACGTTGGCTGGCGGATATCGAAGGAAAAAACGAGAGACGAAGTATGGCAGCTACAGAACGCTCAATGACGATGCGTACAAGTTAGTAGCGGCTGTTTTAAGTAGGAAGGTCATGAAGGTCATAAGGTATTGCAAGGAGAAAGCCGCTGCATTGATCTTGATCAGGCTTCCCCAAGGATTTTTATTTTCATCCCTCAATTACGCGAAGTGAATTTCTAATGTATTCCTCTCCCTATTCGAGCCTATCAATTATTCGAACTTGATTCTCCGGTCGATCGTCTGAAAATTACGTCAACTGGAAAGAAAAGTTTTGTTCGAAAAAAGTCACTATTCGCATTCCTATAAGTCAACATACAAGATAATCCTACGAAAGAAATTAATGGAATTTGGACAAACGCGATTTCATTGAGAAAGAATTAGTTCAGAATAGGTTCCTATAACTATACCGAATTGTGTCGCCGATGACTTTGATCTGCAAAAACGATACGTGCATACGCTAATTCCCATATTAGTTTGCTTTGCTCATGTTTGGAATACGGAAGCAGCTAATGCCCTGTGAGTTGTTTGTGCGGATTATCTGCCTTTCAGATGTTCCAGGCTAACTTTACCCATTTTCGGACGCTATGCCTTACTCGTGCTCCCGTTCGGCCTCTAATAGTGACATCGAAAAAGAGTTGTTATGGTTTCCTGCACGAGCGATGCCTAAAAATTATTCACCAGGTTTTTCCGACAAAGACAAATATTTCAGTGAAACAGCTACGTTTGGTGGCGAAAAACCGTCTCCCAAGGCGGCGTAGGTTCACCAGTAGTTTTTTGTTTCTTTTTAGCTGTCTTCTTTCCCTGTTACTTCTTTTTTGTGTGCTTTTTTAGCTTAGATCTTTCCATTTTTTTCTCGAGTCGAGTTTTGCTTTTTTGAAACTATTAGCATTTCTTTCTAAAGTCACGTTTTTTTCCAAAGAGAAATGATTTTCAGCAGCGACATGGACGATCTGTGCGATCCGGACTTCTATCTGAACTACACGGCACCAACTGTGGCAAAACCTGCGGCACCGAATCCACCTGAACGCAATGTCAATGTGCCAGAGCAGCGGTATCATGCTGGTGCGAGGAGTGTGCAGCTGCCAAGAAAGACCTACCAGCCCGTGGAAGCGTTCACGTAAGTCTCTTATGTAGAAAGTTCCTTTCCTTTTTACCATATGATTAGACCCGTAGAGTCGCAGTGTCTGTCACCCCGCTTATAAGCCGACATTTCAACTTTTCATGCCCTGTTTGTGTACTAACACAGGATCAGCCTTGATGATGCAGGAGTCTGGAGCTGAGCACGACCTCGTGGATGTCCCGTAATTTAGATTTTTGAGCTGGGTTTCAGAACAAGCTATCTAGGTTTATAACCATAGTTATAATAGTTATGGCCAGTTATGGCATTATTTGTACTTTCGCCGAAAGGTAGTACTATAGTGCAAATCGTGGCGCGACTGTCATGGGATTGCACTTTGCCATGCCGGCCCACAGTGGAAGTATAAATGACGCCTAACATACCACGACTACCATTTAATTTTGTCGCGAATCGTAGTTCCAAGAATAACAATCCTGATCACGGGTCACGCGGTATCATTGCGTCAGTGCCCATCTTCGGGCGGTGCGATGTCGCATCGCTACGCTTTATCAGAAAAATGAAAGAATATTTGTACCATAAAAGACCGAAAACAAGCTGCTTGTCTCATATCTAAGCCAATGCAAGTTGCTTGCGGCTTTTCTCAGAAAATTTAAGTTACACGTAACATCTCGACGGGATGCCGCACGCAGCACGCCTACTTGTACTATAAATGTAAATTACTTGAGACATTCAAGTAACTTACATTTTACAACTGAAGTGTCTGAGTTTCTTATCGTATCACGCTATACCCGCAGCGTGATTATTACTTCTTGTGATGCCTTGTTGAAAAAAATAGTCTGACGTCAGCACTGCCATTTGGGTACTCAACCCCACACTTCAATCTCTAGTGTGATTTTGATTTCGTGGTCCCTACCAGTCTCAAGCACATGTGGTGAAGACCGTAGAGGGTGGCGTAGTAAAATTGCGCAGAGTTTTTTTTTTACTCTTATGAAAATCACACATATGACGTGCATACCTGGACTGCCGCACAATTTTCCATGATGGAAGTAGGGGCGGGGCGCTCCTTTTACGGATCTATCGCAGCGCTATGCCTTGTACTGGTCCGTAAGGAGTCCACCGAGCACTGCGCAGCACGCAAGAACGCGAAGAAACCACTGACCCTGCCTCCCCTAGGCCCTGTTTCCCCCCTAGGAGTGAAGGGCCTGGGTATGTTTCTGAGGTTCTCGAGGCGGAGCCACTGGTTTACTTAGAGTGTGATTCTCGTTGGGAAAAGGTGGCATTTCAAGTTTCGCAGCTTGGCACAGATAGCAATCATAATGCCGGAACTTATTCATGAGCGGGTTCAATTTTGCACCACCTCTGATTTCGAAAAATCGGAGTTATTCTGACGAGATCGGGGAATATTTTTGCTCTATCGCAATTCGTAATTCTGGTAAACCATTGGTGACATTTTAGGGGACCTTTGGATGACATTCTGGCGTCGACCACCACCGCTCCAACGTCGGGATCATGCGTTGATTTGCGCGATCGTGATGCCCATCGCTCACGAAATTGCCGCAGCATAGCTGCCCTGACTGGACCTGGAAGGTAAAATGTGTTATATATCTTCCAATTGGTTAAATCGCTGCTCACGTCACAGGGTTCGAAGAAACATTCGGAGCAGTTGGGCACTACACACTTACATATGTCAAGTCGAGTGGTGGAGTCTTGATACCGAATAAGACCGTCGACATCGAGTCATCCGAATATTCGATCGTTCGAGATTTTGAAATTTAGAGTTTGTCGAAAACTCGATTATTCGAAATTTCGAAAATTCGAGTCAGTCAAAAATCTGGAAAATATAGTTAGTCGATAACGCGATTATTTGAAGAAACTTCAAGTGCCGAAGTATATTAGGCATTAACACCAGATATACACTTCGGGAAAAGCTCGAAATATGTAGAACTTCCAGCAGCAGGACTATCTCCCTTTAATCGCACAAAAGCTGCGAAAAATTTGTGCAGTAGAATAGAAAATAGTGTATTTTCTCATGCAGAAAATGCCTTCCGTGGTTATTCATGTGAGATTATGGAGATCCAATGCTTTATCCTTAAAATAACAATCTTTACTAATCTCCTGTTCAAGGACATATGCTGAGCGACGTGATTCTCCGTATTTCCGGTGATTTTCTGTAGATTTTCATTGTTATTAGTTGACTCTCGGTTTTGCGCTCCTTAGTTGATTCGTCGTGTGCTCTTTTCTTTTCTCTATTCCTCTTTTTAGTGTTTCCGTTGTGATGTTTTCGTTTATTTACTCTTGAAAGTACATAGTAGAAGTAAATAATTGGCAGCATGTATGTAGGACTCTAACCCTAAATTGAGTTGACCCAAAGAACCGTTGAAATATCCGTTCTTCCAAATTTCGTTTCATATGAAATATCTAGTTCTCGCCAAGGAAAGAGCTTGCAAGTAGCGTGCACTAAACGTTCTAATGAAAATTTTTGGCTGAAAATGCTGCCACAACCTTTTGTTTATCTCTTATTGAATCTCGAAGGTAGTTTTACATAGATGCTTTCGTCAAATTCAGTCTTGTGAATGTACGAGGTTGCGGCGGTAGATAACCCCTCGCGATAGAAACACAGCTAGGCGGGGCACCCCTGGTAGCACCGCACGGCCGTCGCGAGTGATCGCGTCTGGTCCATTCTCTCGGCTAGATTTGGCAAAGCGCATGCCGCATGGCTGCTGTCTGGGGTATGCATACAGACAGCGCAGTGCTACATGGTTCGAAACCTGACTGGTAGAGTACATCCTTATTTGTGATTGGAGCCTTTGGCCCGACTTAGCAATCAATTGCAACCGCAGCTCGGGCGAAAGAATCATCTATCGGGCAATTGTTCAAGTTTTTTTTTGTCGATTTTTTAAACTCTCCATCGCTGTCAGTTACTCGGTTGCACTACGCTGGCAGTCGTCATTCGGTCTCAGCTACTCGAATGCAGCGCATCCTTATCTTTCACCAAAGCTCCCTCAAACACAGGACCTGCGGAGACTTCTTTTGGCGAATAAGAGTTCTTGAGATTTCATTTCACGTTTCTCCTCCAACTGCTTCACTTTCTGAGGCAGTTTATTTGAAAATAGTTTCCGGCATGCTAAATAGTGCTGAGGTTTCTGGAGGGTACGACTGCTTTTCGTTTCTGTTTCTCATTCTTTATCTGTTTTGAACGTTTTCGTTGTTTTTGCCCATTTTGTGGAACCATTATGCCATAGCGGTGGTCTTTCATATTTCTGAAATGCGCCTTTGTGGGATCGATGGAATGTGAAAGTTTGCACTTGCTGCCAGCTGTGAAGCGTTTTCGATATGCTGTCGACAAGCCCACTCCGAATGCATTTCATGGCAGTTCAGTTTCATAACTCAGTTCGCTCTGGAAAACACGCTTTCATGCGCTATTTCATGAGAGATTCGTGGGCATCAATATCGTTGAATTCAATATCGATTCCCTGTTCATGCATAGGAGTGACTTCCCAGATCCCAGGGAGCGTAGATAAGTTCTGAGACTTTCTAAGTCTTTCAAACTATGTAAAGAACGTCCAAATGGGAATGTCCGCCCACGCGGCAGGCGTGCGTGTCGAGCGGCCGTCGCGTCGAGTGTTCCTGGACGAGTTTCACCCGGGGAAATATGGAAGTATTTATATACATTTCTGTCTCTTATTTTCTTTTCCATCTTTACATAGGGTGAGTCCTTTTCAGCTTACATTCTTGTTAGGTTTCGGAAGTCATGTGCAGCGGTTGACGGGTTGAACCCGTTTTGATGGAGAGGGAGCAATTTTTTCTTCTCTTTTTTCCTCAAGGTCTCCAGCCGCTTCGCTTCGCGGTTGGAGCGATTAAATAGTCTGGGCGGGGTGTTTTTTTCACTTGCAGAACATCTTTTGCTTCTGAACAATCCAAAAATGGGGCGAGGGGGTTATTATGGAAGGGTACGGGTTAGTTGAAACAGTGTTAATCACAACAAATAAGGAACGAATCGAAGAAATCTAGAAAAAACCAAAGGAAAAATTACGATAACTTTTTTATTTTTGCTAATTCCAGTGTTAGGAACAAAAGGTTTCAATTAAAGATTCCGTTGTCAAGAACTGAAGTGAGGTGTAATTATTTTTCTGTTAGGATTCTTTCTATGCTCAACAGAACATTCGCCGAATATTGTTCCAAATATCATTTAATACGTTTAAAGTCAAGACTTGGGAACTTGTGGCGATAGAGGCTTCCTGATGATGTAGCTGTAGGTTTTTTTTTCTGGATTTTTTTATGGCTATCGATCAAATGTGTAATGTTTCATTAATATGTGTTGTTGTTTTATTACACGTAGGTCACCCGATTCTATAAATAAATAAATAAATAAATAAATAAATAAATAAATAAATAAATAAATAAATAAATAAATAAATAAATAAATAAATAAATAAATAAGTAAAGAAATGAATAAATAAATAAATAATTAAATAAATTAATAAATAAATATAAATAAATAAACTTCTGCGCACCAAAACAAGATCAACGTCATGACATGGCCATTAAAATCTCACAAGTAGTTGTTAACAACGCTTTGTAACAAGAACTGACCCAGAAGCAATGGGGTTGGGGAATCGGAGGCTAAATAGTTGATAGGTACAGCTGCAGTCAGCTGTTTCCGCTGTGTGAACCACGTACATAAACTCTCGTTGCGATGGCTGCTTGAAGCGCACGCCGACCGCGTGGGCTGACACTCGCATTCGCATGCTCTTTGATGGGGAGGGGGGGGGGGGAGATGAAAAGAAACGTTCCATGGTTTTGAACTTTCATTTAGTTCGCTTGGGTATTAAAAAAAGACCAAATAGTCCACTTTTTTCGACTTCAGCTATTGAAACATTTTCAGCTCAATCTTGTACAGGAAAATTTGGGGCATTGAACACAGGTTTGATGTTCGTTTTGAATTTTACCAAGGAGTACGTTGCTTTACGGGAAGAAAATATCGTTTATCTACAGTAACCCACCGTAGTCTTCAGAAAAACTAAAAATGGACCTCGTAATCGTGTTCACCGCCTCACAAACTGGAAATGTTTGGATTTCGGGAATGTGAAGGTGTGAACTTTAAGGCCGTTCTGAATCCACCCAGGCTCGTTGAGTCAAATTTGGACTCTTGAAATTGTTTTTCAAAATTATCCCCACTTCAATCCTCCAAGGGCCATTACAGAAACTCCAGAATGATTTCGGGCGAGTCTCTGGAAAGAAAACTTTGATCTATCATTAGATAACATTTGAGACCATGAACACGTTTTCCAAATTTGCTAAAGTTTTCACTCAAGAAATTCACGAACAACTGACGTTTCTCTGTCAAGTTTGGCTGCAGTTTGAAATCTTTTTCTCTCTTTCCCCTTTGTTCTCGGGTCATTCCTTCCAATATTAATATTCATAGTTGGTCCATACCTTGCCTTTCAATTTATCTTCTCTTCTTGGTTTCCATACTTTTGAGTTCATTTTCTTTCTGTGTATTCCAACAGAAACGTACACTTATCATATTATTGTAGTTGAAAGACCACCGAAAACACTACGGAAAACTGGAAAGAGATTCGTAGTTGTCCTTCTGCGTATAGTAGGCCGCTCACCTCTATGCTTTAGTTACCAAAGCTTAGATGGCTGTAGAAGTCTAAAAGCAACTTCCCCGTTCCTATGTAAGAATGGCTTCTGTTGGGTGTTGTCAGTCGATAGAGTGTGTGATTGGAGTGTGTCTATGTGACGTTCGAAGGTCCGAGTTTTTTTCTTCCTGAACGCCCCCTCATTCAGCGATCGCCGCCTGTTCGCCGAGGAATACGACGCCATCTCAGAGGCCAGGGATCCCGACGATTGGTTGACGCATAAGTTGAGGAAAGTGAGAAGTAAACGCGAGCTGGATCCTGATCTCATGCGACGACGCACTCAGGAGAAGATGCTCCTCGAGGTGGGCTTTAGACAGTTCTACATTACATACATATTCCGAAATCTTCCTAAAATTAGTTATTTAAAAGACAAGAAACTGACCACTTCTGGTAAAATCATGTGATGTCAGTTGTTAAAAAAAAGTCAGCAAAAAGAATGCTTTTTTTTCCGGCGCATTTTAGGCCATCGTTTGAGGTTTTTGATCTTTTTCCTTCGCTTTTTATTGAATCGACGATAAGCGAAAATGTCCGAATTCTTCAGTTTTTCTCGAATAATCCTAGTCGCGCCTGGAGTTTTTCAAAGTTCTCTAAGTCTTCAAGAAGGGCCTGAATAATGCGTTTGGGTGGATGAAAAGCTACTGCGTTATCTCAGCAAACAAGAGAATCAGGAGTTTTTCAACCGCAGGTGCGAAATTCGTGCACAGCTGTCAGCCCAGAACGTGAAGTTTTTCAAATATGCAATCTCACTTCTCACTCTTTGTTTGTCCAGAATTAGTGCAGGATCCACCTTTCTAAATTGATTTCGGTAAATGAAAAACTAGATGGTTTTTTGGCAAGTTCAAGCACCCAAAATTGGCGTATGCGGGTTTTGAATGTTTTTCTGCAAAACATTTTTATCAAACTTTTTTCTCTAAATATTGTGCAGGAGTTTTTTGAGGCTTCTCCGCCGTATATCTCTATTTTGTGAGCCTATATGCGCAGAAGTTTTGCGAATTGGACACGGCTCTTTTTCCAAGCTCATAAATGCTTTTCTCCATTCTTAGTCTAGTGAATGGACAAGGCGCGACGGATTGCGGCTGGCCGTGCGGCGTTCGCAGCACCACAGGCCAGTGGGGTTTCGATCGCGAGCGACGATCTACCGCCGCGGATTTACCCATTCGCTAGACTGGAAATAGCGAATGGCCTTCATGCCTCTTTTAGAGACAGCACATACCCTCAATAGAACGTCGCAATTCACATCATTCGAGGCGCGAGCTGCGCGCGCGATGCCTCAGTCTTCGACTGCCCTCCGCTCTCTCACTGTGTCTAACCTCCGCTACGCACCAGCACGCGTAGGAGCCATGTGAATTTCGCCGTTTTATAGCCTGTAAACTCTGGAAAATCTATAGTGAGCTGTCGGTTTTGATCATCTCCAGCAGCGGAGCGGTAGGTCTTGGTGAAATACAACTGGTAATGAGGTTCCGAGGAAAAAGCTTGCTGTGATAATCGGAAATAGGTGCTAACTTGAAATGAACTAGGGCGAATATAAAGCCTAGCTCGCTCTGATGAGTTCGGGCGGAGCAAGCAGCGGTGCGTTCGGTCATGCCAAAATATCACTGTGGTAGGGAGATTTTGACATCATAAGCCCGATAAGCCTTACTTGTATAAAAGGGCTCAGAAAGAGTGAGTTAGGCTATATATAAACTCTGATTCATTTCAAGTGAACTCCTGTTTCCGTTATCACAGCGAGGAGCGGTGGCTTTCTCGTCGGGACCTCTTTATCACTGGTTATATCTCACAGAGGCTCACCGCTCCGCTACTTGTGATAATCGAAATTCACAGGTCACTAGGGGCTTGCCAGAGTCTGTGTACGCTCGCGAATATGATGTAGATTGCAATGGGAATTGACCTGCACGGCTGGTACCACATCGCCAACGTCGTTAGAGACGCCGGGAACTAGGTAGTGTAATCATACTTGACCAGTACTGAGTCATCATCTTGTGAATTTCCTTCCCTATGAATAGAATAATAAAAAATAGAATGCGAAAATAGCCGATATTCGAAAGCAATAGCACTCCTTGTGAAACGGTGATCAATTAGATAGAAACTTAATTAACCGCGATTTAATGTTCCACTCTTTGACCGATTCCTCCATTCTGTAAAGGCTACTGAAGAAAATATGGTTCACTGCAGACTTTTGATAAGAGGAGAAATTGACCGGTAAGTGGAAATGGTACATCACAATTAGTAGCCTGTTTACCTGATTAGCTCTTATTCGATATTGCTAATGTTCTTAATTATCCGTAGTCTTTTCAACTTTCTTTTTTTGCTCTCTTATTTAAAGAGATGGGAATTCACAATTAGGCAACTCAGAGTTTCAAAAGTAGTGTCACAGTGGCTCGCTCTCGGCGCTTCCAACGGCGTCTGCGTCATGGTTTTTGGTGCGGATGAACATGTCTGGATGATTCACTATAATGATTAAGGCGACTGCATTTGTTTCTTAGTTCCGATCTAAGTCTATACTCTCTTTTTTGGCAGAATGGGGTTGAGTGTAGCACAGGGCCACAATGTCTTTTCTCCACATTTTTTTGTATCGCGGTGAATAGGTGGAGAAGTCAATGAGGTGCATGGTGCAGTCCTGAATTGCCCATTTTTTTCTTTTTGGCAGCTTTTCCACCATTCAGTCGGCCAATTTGGCTCCACTTTAGGAGCTGAAAAACGCACACGACGACAAGGAGGTCAGACGTCCTGGTGGACCACGCAACGAGGCTGACTTCTCAGTTGAAGGTTTGTCCCATTTCACTTTTCTCAATTTGTTGCTGCAGAACGGCGTTTCTGGCGTTCTCTTTGTTTTTCGCAAAGCACAGCATTACCCTAACTGACCTAAAAACTCTCGTGTCGTATTTCTGAAGAAATTATCTCTTGCCAGCGAGGTCAGTACAAGAATAGGTGAAAATAATATTTTGTTAACTTAAATCTATTGAAAATAGCATGTTCACATCACTGAAACGCAGCCCATAAATGCCTTCGAAATTTGGATATCAGATGTTTAAAGGCAGTGTCCACGATAAGTTTCGTCCTCGGTTTTCGGCCGGAAATCGAAAGGTCAGGGTCTCATTGAAGCACTGGGGTCGAAAGAACGAACGAAAACGAGGCCGAAAGAGCTCCATACGGCTCCGAAGTCCGCTCGCGCTAGCCCTTCCGCTCGCGGTCGAGTTTTCCGAGGAACAGTTTGGTCCGCATCTACATTAGTATTGGAGCGCGTGCGCGGCTGAGTTTTAGCATTGGGGCGCACTTGCGCACGCTATCTGGTTCAGGCCCATGCCCGCGAAACTGACCCACCGCTGAAATGTGGCGTTCAAGAAGGAGAGCTAATTTTGTATGTTTCGCAGCGTTTTTCATGATTCTTTCTTCACTGATGAAACAGTCAGACTCTTAACTTTCGTTCTCTTGTGAAAACTCGAAAACGATTTGTATCGTGGACACTGCCTTTAAAGGCAGTGGTCGCGCTCAAATATGCTCGTCTTCTTTTCCTCTCTCAACCCTTATCTGGGTATAGAGTGGTAGAACCTATAAGATACAATCGCAAAAAAATAGCTGTTCTGTACCAAATTCGAAGCCTGAACTTTCTTGTCTTTTGATGGTGGACAAGTCCATCCCACATCATCGGCATCGATGATCTCTAATATCGAGAACATCAGCTGGCTTGAAACTGAATTTCAATCAATGAACTTTCGGATTTATGTACACATCTAGTCAAAAACATTGGTTGAACTGCTTGCTTTCACTGTTCAACTGTTTTATTAGGTAAATTTGCATTTATTTCTTCTTCTGAGTGTCGATGATTTTTGAATGCTTGGCATGAGACTGTGATCTTTCTGTGCACTTGTGCACGAACTGGAAATTTAGGGTCTTAATAACTCTAATTCTAGCCCGTTTTTCACCGCGCTACCTTCATAGTTTTTGAACTGTTTTATGTCTAAGCTGATTTTTGTAGTTTTTTCGATAGCGTTTTTCATCTTGACCACTGCCTTTAAAGGTATCGAAAGGATATGGGAGACCTAACCCTGGACGAAATTGTCTGGAATCTATCGGATACTCACCGTGAACCCGGATTTTTTTGAGAATTTGACACGAAACTACCGTCCGTAAAATGCCGCAAAATTGCTGGCTGAAAAACCGTGACTAAAAAAATACTGCGTTGCTGAAGGTCTTCTTAAGAAAAACGGTCCGCCACAGAGAATCGTCACAAGGTTGGCACAACTATCCCCTCAGCGAATAATCAAGTAGATCATAAGCCGAGGCCTGCTCTCGAAGAGACAGTTTATTCCAGAGTGTGATTTTGGAGATTACAGCCATGAATCCATAGGGAACAGTTTGCTTCGCTGAGCATGTTTTCTACGGCATTCTGTTGGATGTCTTGTAATTCGTGGTGCATGCTGATCCTATTCTTGGTGGAAAGACTTTAGTCATCGCAATTTTAGAGCCTTCTGCTCATGACGCGTTGAAAAGCGTAGCACTTTAGCTTTCCAGTTTAGCTTTCTTCTCTTGTGGCCATTTCAGTTTGTAGTGGCAGACGTCGTGTCGAGAACAACTCAGAGAATGAGGAAATCCATCACATTGATGGTCGTCCGAGCAGGCTCTTTTTCCCTCGCAAGAAAAATTTCATAACTTAGAGGCTCCATCCATCCGTCACAGCCGCGTCGGCAAGAGTGGCTATTTCACTAGCTCCTAAACTCTTACCATTACTGTTTGTGTAGAATCTGTTGATGCGGCTTCACTCTGAATATGTGTGTTGCGTAGATACTGTGGTAGTTGTTCTAAGGCCGGATTGTTTGAGAAGCATCTTCTTGCAATATCACGAAGGTATGGCTGCAGAACGGCCGCTCATGAAGTAATGAATCATCAAAGGAGATTCTGAGACCGTTTGTATAGATTGCTGTACCCTTTCAACGGCCACTATCCTACCGATGTCGCTCTAGCCTAGTTGCCATTCACGCATGTGCAGACTGAGTTGCCGTAACATTACCCTGAAATTCCCACCTACTACGGTTGATGGCATTTGGTTCATGTATCAAGTTTAATCTGTTGAATGAACCCCGCAAGATGATTGCCGCTGGCCGCACAACGTTGGCGGCATCACTGGATAACAGGTTTCGATCGCTTGCGGCGATCTACCGCCGCAGCTCCGTCCAATCGTCAGACTAAATTGAATGCGAGGGCTCTGGTCGTTGTTGCTGGGAACATAAATACCATCTATTATACTCAAGGTCGCAGCGGAACCTTCATTGGGGCAACGGCAGCGAAACTCTGAAGTTTGAGCCAGCGGCACCGAAACGCTGAAGTATGACTAGGTCCTGAGTGTCGTAGAAGAATGCTGTGTGCCCTAAGGGATCGATCAATTGTATCGATAGGTGCGTGTAAACGGTTCTCGAGAAGCAAACGTCGTTGCAGGCCTCAACACAACTCTAATGTACTTGCCTGAAAACAAGCTATTCGCCTTTCTCACCCACAGCCCACGTTGACTGAGAGAATCAAATGGTGTGTGTTAGCCAAAAAAGAAAGAGAAACGGAATGGTGCAAGAGGAAATGGTTGAAGAACCTATAGAATTGACAAAGCTCGTTTCGCCTCTAGCTTCAGATGAACTTTATCAGACATCTCTGCCGAGGCTCTTCAGTGAGCAACAGAATCGTTGATGAGAATGATGAAAAAAGAGCCATTTGCGGAGTGGAGTTAATAAATGATAAGGGGTTGCATAGAGAATAATAGGCGAAGCAATGTTTGAGTCCAAACAATTCAAAGTTTGGGTGTAATCAGAAATTCTAAAACTTCAAAATTAAATGTTGTAAATGAGAGACAGAAGTCCGGACTAGGGTATAGAATTTCAGAAAAAAAAGTATCGAAAAGAATCATTTAGTGAGGGTGAACTAGTGCTCAGCTGTTCTAACATTATTCGTGAATAGAGAAATCAACAAGATATGAGTTGAGAATAGGCAAGATGTTCTGACAGAACGGCCGATGCGTACGAGAAATAGGCTAGAAATGGAGTGAATCGTTGAGAAGAACTAATAGGGAATACAACTGTACAGTCTAAAAGAGATAGAAATGCTGAAGCTCATCTAGCTCAGATGAGTCCGGGAGGAGCAAGCAGCCGAGCGGTCGGTCATGACGAAATATAGCGATGATAAAAGGATTTTAATATGAGAAGGCCGATAAACTCTACTTTGACCGGCTCCAAGCCTGTTCCTGTTCATCGTAGTCAACTTTCCTACTTAGCCCCCCCTCCGTCCTTATGAGGCGAAACTTGATCGCGCTGGCACAGTTGGCGATCAGACCTACTGTTCTGACTTATATCGAAATGTGCTGAACAGCTATCTGGTTTTTATCTTGTGGACAGACCTCAGGAGAGTGGGCGGTGCAGCCATTGCGTCCATCGAAGATTGGCTGGTATCTTGAAGGAATGCGCCTTTTGCTTACACGAGCCCATGAAATGAGTTCTGTTTGGCCACTTGCGTTCGCAGGAAACAGCAGTCCTCTCAGAAACCACCGATTCTCCGGGTTATTCAGGAAGTCGCTGCCACAAGTTTTACATTGGTAGATTCTTCTTCTCCAGGTTTGGAATTGTTCTCAAGACTTTCCCGCCTGAAATCTTTACGTTTATCGCTGTCTTTCATTTTGCACTTTAGCTGGTATATTCACAGTGGGGTACTCTGTCAACGTGTAGCTAGATGCCTCCGAGGGCGCGACCTGAAACGCCGCCTTATTCCATGTAGCGAGAAATTACGGGTTTCAGCTACGATAGCTAAAACCCACATATTCTTGTGTGGACGGTACAAGGGTGCAAATTCTACGCGTATTCTACGTAAAAACGTAGGCTAAATTCGATACATTGATCTCTCTGTCGCTAAACCCGTGTATTCTCGCTATAATTTTGTAGCGAGAATCTACGGATTTCGCGACAGCCTGTGTTGAAGTGCAATCTCAAACCCGCGCTGGCTACGCTAAACGCAGGGATGTCGTTCGAACAGTGTTGGTCCAGTCTTCTCACTGAGTGATTACTCGCCACTCTGTGGGTGGCCGTGGAGGGTGACTCGGTGTCGCTCTCTGGGAGACCATGGTGAGGATAATTTTGACCGTTGGGATGCTGCAGGCCGTGGGGAAGAAACGGCGATGCGCTCAACCCCAGCCGGGATCGCCTTTCTAGTACGGATCAAGAGGTCGATCTGGGTGGGTCGATCGACCGAGTGCGACAACGACAATAAGCGTAGAATATGCGGGTGCTGTAGCGAGAATTTACGTAGAATATGCGAGTGCTGTAGCTAAAATTTCAACAACTGATGCTAAACTTTCCGTAATTTACGTAAAATATCGGGTCAAAATTAGACTAGATGCCTCGAAAACCCTGGGCATCTCTGGTTTCCGTGTGAGGCATCTAGCTACGCGCTGGCAGAGTAGTTACTACACGAATTGATTTCTCAAGTGTATAGACCGACCAACCCCTGCGATCCACATGTGTTCGGCCTCCACTGGTTTATGGCTTCTGTTGATTTCACTGTTGCACTGCCGCATTTTTGCATCATGAGGTCTAGGCATATTCATCCCTCAAGATCAGCCGCTGTCGGCTCTCTGAATATCCCTACCATTAAGACATTCTCACTCTGTGAAAATTCTAGTGATTTTGATAGCCAAACAGAGTTTATGCTTGTTCAAGGCTTCCCCTTTTCCATGACTGTTTTCAAGAAAAAAAAAATAAATCACTGCTAAAACGAACTTTTTAAACTTGCTTTCTCTCCCTCAGTTTGTTTTCTTACTGTTTCATATGCAGGTGTCGGTGTGAGAGATCCGCTTTCCGAGTACCGACGTGAGGAAGAGCGCTTGAAAAACACCAACAGTCCATTCGAGGAAATGCCCAGGTATGTGAACACTAACTCCCCTTATTGGATCTCTTTGAGAATGTTATTTTAATGAATGTTGTGGCGGTTATTTCGCGCAGTTCTTACATTGTGATTACGTCAGATCCACAGGAGGTAGATCCAGTCCACTTCTGAGAATGTAGGGCCTCTACTAAACAGCTCAATAAATCGAAAATGTAGTAAAGACGCGAACCACATTCACTGCAAACACTTCGTGGGCAGCCCGCTGCTTTGGAACAGCGCGAATTCCTCTAGGAAATTCGACGACTGGGAATCAGAACGCTAAAAACCATCGGAAAATTGGATAATAGAAAATCCGTTTACCCGGCAAGATTCTAACCACGTCTGGTGGTTGTACCTACCTTATTATTAACAGTATGTTTAACCGTCTGTTTTGATAGATTTTTCTGCTGGTAGGAGACTCTCGGTCCACTTTTTCGGCGTTTTCCAACCCCTGAACAGCAATTTGAGCCATATCTATCGTAGCATTCCTCACATCGCCAAAGGCCGCGTTTTGCCTTCAGATCCTTCCCCCCATTTGAAGCTTCAAACAAATAGAAGTAAAAGAAAAAATCTATCCGGATGAACGAATAAACTAGAAGTAAACGCTCAATCAATTAGTCGAAACGTACAAGTCGAAAATGCCGTTACTCTATTCAGACTTCAAGAAATGTGATTTCACCCAAACTTCGTCGAAGAGGATCATTATGGCCGCCTAACACGATTATGAGGTCCTCTTTAAGATTTTGGATAGACTACTTAGCGTTTAAAAGGTACAAAAAGTGCAACCACTCCCGCCGCGCAGCGGCGGGAGAGGTTTGGTTTTGCCTGGGACTTGTGATCCCTTAGATTTTGGTAAAGTAGTTAATAAAGCCTGTAAAATTTTTTTTCTAGAGATAAACTACTGTCTTGAACTCATACCTTTTTCGAACTGGCAGCTCGGGGCGGCATACTAAACAGTTCCAAAATGGATGCTCAGGATATACTAAAAGTGCAATTAGTTTTCGCAGATGCGTATATCCCTTTTCTATGGCTATTTGCTCTTTGCAGGCTCTTTGCAGGCCAGCTGTATCTTCGCGTAGGATTTTGAAGGTCCAAGGTCCTGAAATGAGCATTGCGACTGCAGCGAACAATTTAAGATGAGTAGCAAATATGTAGAATGAGCTGCACAGGGTCGTAAGAGGATGGAGTCTGATGACATCACTTATCGAGACAGCCGACCACGGGATATATAATCTGTAAAACATTGTGATTCTCACGACTCATGGCGCGAGCGACGCGCGCGATGCTGCTCCTTTCGTCTGTCATGCGCTCTCTCGCTGTCTCTAACGTCCGCTACTCACAAGCACGCGTAGAAACCATGAGAATTCCGCGGTCTTACAGCCTGTAGCCTCTTGTGAGATCGACCGTTCCTCGGATTCCCTTTAGTGCGACAGCATCGTGCATTCCCGTCTTATTTGAAGTTCTTGAAATCCAATGGGTGTCTGTCTAACTACCACGGTATTTCTGGGCGAAATTTATTGCATACAGTCGACAAGGATCGTACTGATACATTGCTTTTCTTATTGTGAGTTGGCGCAGAGTTGGTGCACTCATGTTATAACATGAGTGCAGTTTGCGCCAAGGCGTAATGGGGAACGCAAAATGTTAGTGCGGTTCGTGTCGACTGTAGATGGTTGTGGTGCGCTGAGACTACTGTGATTGTCTGAACATTCACACTTCCTTGGCTCTAGGGATAGATTGCCGTTGGGGAGCACCAGCGAGACACCGCATATAATTTGTTTTTTTTTCTGTGCCATTAAGCAATTTGAAATTATATCTGTGCACTACTCTTTCCCACATATTTTCATTTATTTTTATACTAATATAGCGCATCTAGGCGAGGTCGCTTACGCAGTAAGCCGCCCACACCTCCTCCTCGGGATCGAAGTCGCAGCCCTGCTAGAAGCGAACGTGCCACGCCTAGTATCGATGTAGGTCTTGTTGTTATTTTGAGCATTATTTCGACGTACATATTGATTTTCTTGTTCGATTCATGAAAGTTTGTAGCCAATACCTATTTTTTCAGCTGTGACTGTGGCAGTGAATTTTGTTGAAAAAAATTATCTGCAAGAGAATCTATTCGCCCGACGCTGTATATGCAATGTTGCCGTGTGATCACATAGTTTTTCAGAGCTATGGCAGCTATCGCAATCACAATGGCTATCACGAGCCGAGTTCCCATGATTTCTCGAACTTGAACAGCATCGTGCACGTGAGTGACTTGAATCTGCACTTACATATGTAGTTACCAACTTAACATGACAGACATTGCGACAGTTTCGCTCGCATAATACAGAGGAACAGGTCAGGCCTAGCACGAGCTGGGTTTCATCCAGGATATTCATCAGTAGCCGTTCGAAACTTACCGGTTGTCTTACACCGGCCGTGTTTAGTTTCTGTCGTCAGACTCACTTAACCACTTTCATTTTTTCTAGAATTTTGGAAACAAAATACCACCGCAGATTGAACGTAAAATGTGTGCTTGTGTTTCGCTTGTTTTTTTTTCGGAACCCAGCGTTCGCTCAGAATCCCGTGCTCTGTCGAGAAGTTCTGGAGCGTAGGATGTGGTCTTTAACCACATGAACTCCCGTTTCATGGATTCATCTGATTTTTTTATGGAACGCTGAGAAACTTTTTGCACTCCCGTCTAGCAGAGCCCACAGCTGCAGCGGTCTGACGGAAAGTTACCAATGGTTTTTAAATGGAGTGTTTCCCCCATCTGTCATTTGAAAAAGTGAACGGCAGAAGGCGATTTCTTGCTAGTGCTGATGTAATTTACTAATTTACTAATTCGACTCCGCGTGCTCTCTCTAGCTGGGAGATATCAGCGGCTCCCGTAGAATTTTAAAATCTTCCTGTCACTTGCAATGTTAGTCGATCAGTAAGGACCGGCTGAAGTGCGCTAATTATGGATTCCAAAAATTTAGCAGTTGAAATCTTAGCGCCTTTAGAAAGCCGGTACAAAAAACAGCTTGCCCACAAGTTCTCCCATTACCCTTGCCGTCTATTACGCCGTTTGATTGTCCTGTTTTCTGTTTTAATTTTGATTTCATATGGTGTCGTACCATCTCACAGTTTCGCATCGCAGGATTTTTTCTAAGGTTATGCATAGTTTTCATCTTCGTTGGTTGTAAATACGTATACAAGTTGTGTACGTCCCTTAATAAATCAATAAATAAAAATCTATTCTTGCTGATTTTCGATTATAAGAAAACGTTAGCGAACAGCGTTAAAATGAGTTTCGTTTTTTTTCCTTGGAACATTGCGTCGGATTTTCGGCAAGTGATCCTTTCTCAGTCTACACAGAACTTTGAATGCTTAGTAGAAAAACACAGAATGCATTCAAATAGGAAAATCCAGTTTCCTTTTTGAGACTAACGCTTGGCTCTGTTCTTGTTGCAGGAGTGAGAAAAGAAGGATGAAATGCCGTTTCTTCGGTGAAAATAGCGTGCATCGACGTTTAGCCATTAAATTGCGAATAAGGAAAATGAAGGATTCTTCTCTAGGCAGGAGAGGTGGTAGCTGAGTATGAAATACGAGAGCCACTCCTTCCATTGTCGGAAAGAAACATAACAGAAATGCAGGTCTCTAGCTCGGGATCTCTTGCCGGAGAATAGTGAACCAAGGAGGAGGGTCTGCATAATCTACTTATTTTGAAAGCTGGCATGGACTCGAGAGGCTTAATAATATCTGTATATTTTCACAACAGTGAAGTATTGTTTTGCAGATAGGCAATTTAAATAAATACGCTTTCAACCATTGATTCTAGTTAAAGGCACAGAACACCCAAAAATTAATTTTCAGATTTTATGCCTGTCTTGGAAAGAGTCACACGCTGATCACAGTGTTATCTCTGAAATCGTCCAAGACCCCTTTGAACAGAGTTATAGCTCTTCAAATATGCCTAGATTTTGAGGGTGAAAATTTGGTGGACGAGTTGTCTCAGGCCTGCATTTCTTTTCATTCGCAATCGTTGCGCGATAGCGAGCCAGGATAAGAAGACGGTCCGGTAGTGGACTAAAGAACGACGACTTGTTGAAATTCATCCATCCATCGAGCAGCTATCGAGTTCGAAAATCTGTTAGGGGGTCGGGCCTGTGGTGGTGAGCGAAGGAGGTCGGGCCTGTGGTGGTCGCTTATATCTCGCTTATTTGGAGGAAATGAGATGTGGCATTTGGCACGTGTTATACAAGAGGGGTCTTCTACACAATTACATAAAAATCTCAAAATTCATATCTGAGGGTGTACTGTGCCTTTAAATATTCATTATTTAATACGTACTTTCTTAACAGACTTGGAGAAAGTCTTTTGTAGCGATCATTTCGAAAATTGTATAAAGTAGGCTTTTCAGAATGATCCTGGTATGCATACGTGCACCACTATCACTCGTAAGACTTGGTCAGATAGCGCGGGACTTTTCTTTTCAGGGTTTTCAGGCAAAAGTATATTTACACGGAGTCCGTTCTCCTTTTTCATCATCTGCATATTTTAGGGAAACGCCTCGTACTCGTCGAAATCCGAGCAGCACATCCCTAATGGCCACCTGCCATCATCGGGTGGAAGTGTTCGTCGAGAAGTGCGCGGAGGTTCACAATTTGAGCCGCGCTCAGAGTCGCATTCCGGATTGCAGCGTCGTCAATCGTTCGGTACCGATCGTCCACCATTCCAATACATGGACTCCACCTTACAGCGGAATAACAACAACGATCCCATGAAGTACATCTCAGGACAGGTCAGCAGGAAATCGAATCTTTTCACGCTTCTAAAAATCCCAAATCCTTCAGTTTCCACTTGAAACAAAGACCCTAACCCAATTCTTCTAGACTCAATCTTAAATATGCACAGGTGATTATTTGAGAATTGATCATCTTTGCTCTCGTCCACCCCATACACTACCGTCACCTAGTAATATGTATGTTCGGCTAGATATGGCGGTATAATGTTAATGTGCTCTTGATCTCCTTCATCCTGTCCTCTGGGGTGTCAACGGGTTGCTTGAAGCAAAGAGAATTCCCATATGTTGACATGGTAATTACCGCTGATATTAAGGGTTAGTCACTCTCGGCACCACTAACATGAAACTGAAAATCATTCAGCGGTAGATCCGCGACAATGAGAAATGGTTTCGCGGAACGTTAGCTCAGCAGCCAACCTACCTTGATCCTGCCGGGTCGTAGCCTATAAGTGTACGACTTAGCAGGTTGAGGGCGTCGACCTGGCAGGTCTACGGTAGGTTCAAGCCAGATTCTTTCACAGAAAAAGCAGGACCTGGTCGCTTGCTCTCCAACTTTCCTCCTCCTCCTCGTGTAACAGCATAAAAATTTGCCTGATCAATTGCAACTGGCTTCTTACCCGCAGAGTAGGGACGGAGGAAAGCCCAGTGAACCTGACTTCCACAGCGACGAAAATGTTGACCATTTTGTGCTAGGTAGAGGCACAAATTCTTCCCCAAAAGTAATTGAATTCCGGCAAGTGTGCTGATTCTACATGTTCTGCTGGAAACAAGGTCCTATTTGAACAGATTGATAGCTTTTCAGGAACGAGTCGCGGCCGCAATCTATCGAGCAGAAACGCCACAACGCGAGCTCTACGCAAGTCAGACGCTTCACCGATCTGAGACGCCCAATCGTTATTTTCCCGAGAATGTGAGTCAGTTATAGAATGCGAAAATTTGACTCGGAGACAGCTGAATACCGAAAATTTGATCGAGTTCAATTGAATCAGTGCTAAGCACTTTTTTGTTTGAGCAATTCCATGGTGTTATCCAAAATGTTCAGAAAAGAATGTTCAGACACTTTGTGACACTAGTGGGCATACATACTTTTGCCACTCCTTGATTTCGGCAGGGTTTTAACTATGTTTAATCGCCAAAAGTTGCTGATAGAATGGAGAACAATCGAAGAACTATCTCACCTGTTCGGATTTCTGTTTGACCCTGAAGCCAGATATTTCCATCCATCGGCTGCCTCTTCAAAGTTCGGTCTCGAAATATAAAATGCTGCAACACCGCTCGTAGGGCTTGCTTAGAAAGCGCACGAGGACGCGTTTTTGGTTTTTTTCGTTCTTGTTGAATGACTCGCTTCAATTTCAACTCTCAGCGAAACTAGGGTGATATTCATGGCGTTGAGGACTAGCCAATGGTATACATAAGGGGTTTCGTTGAGAACGAAAGAAGCTTCACAATCCGCCAATTACGGTGCCGGGGCGAAGGGGGCGCGTTCCTAACCTCTGTCCCTTTGGCCTCTTTAAGAGTTCGATCGCAGCGCGACGCGACGGGATGATAACCATGCTCATCGATGGAGATCGTGCTGCACGTCGATTCGTATTCAAAACATGCCATCGCGGCGATCAGCGATGGAAAAGTGAAATAGGCCTTCGACACGGTACCGTAATCCGAAACCTGGCTGACTGCCAAACTCCTTTAGTTCTCAACGAACCCTCGCCACCCTCCCCACAAAGATTATACCGTCGTAATCACGCGTCCTCGTAAGCTTTTTTTAACTACATTTCACTGAAGGCAGGGCTCGCCATAAACAGTTATTGCGTTGTCTTTATGAAAAGGTAGATTTAACCTTCACAAAAGTGAAAACGAGTGAAAAGTCGGAGAGCAAAAGCGGGCAGGAAGAAGTTAAAACGACTAATTATGTACTGTCTGTCTGCCCGCCCTATTTTTCGAGTTTCTCGTTAATGCTTGTTTCGCAGTATTTCATTTTGCTTTTAAAGTAATTAGTAGTCTCCTGGAGTAGTGGGCAATTACTTCGAGAACAAAATGCAAGAAAAGATGGCAAAATAAGAATTTATAAAAATCTAGTGATTTGGTGGGTACACGGCCACTTAGCATCAAGCCGCTATAACCTGTGACTACCCGTTTTTTTCTCCCACTTTCCCTTACTTTCACTTTTCTGATGACCTGATCTAGCTTTTCGTGAGGATAACACAACAACCGTTTTTATCGCGAACCCTCCAAGTACATGCTGTCGTAGGATAGTGCAGTTCTTTCAGAGCGCATATGGGCGCAGTGAAACGCCTGCGTTCCCTATTATGCGTGAGACACCCTTGCCATTCCATCCGCTTCTCTACGGCCAGAATGGTACCAGTAGCCGGCAGGACCTAGATCAGATGAACAGCCTTAGCTACAGGTGAGCACCAGTATTTGGATTAAAAAAAATTATTCATTTGCTTGTGTATTAAAGTGTGGTTAAAATTTTCATCAAAGTGGACTCGAAACAGCTCATGAAGATGAACTGATGAAGTTTATAACTTTCTTCTTCTCTATCGAAAAAAAAACTCCTTGGCATATCAAAGCGGCCTTGTCGAAGCGAGGAAAACTGTGCGCGTCGCAAAACAATTCTTGGTATTATTATCTTCTTTCTGAATCAAATGAAGCGGAATGTTTATGATATAATTTTGTGTGACCTGCGTTTGCCATGCATTAGGCTACTGATGCCAAAGTTTCGTGTTATTTAAAGTGTTTAGAGGGTGGGATATGGTGAGGTTAAATGCAGTGAAACGATGTAAGCGGGACAATCATACTCTCTCCGAAGCATCTTGCGCCTTTTTAAAGATTTTTTTCCTTATAATCGCGTTCAGACAGCGCTCCTATTCTTTTCACCCTGGCGTGATCATGGTTTCTCCTATAACGAAACACTAGCCTAACTGCATTTCGTTCGATCAACTTACCCTGTCAAAGAAATCCCAAAAGACTTCAATCCTAAATCCTCGCTTAATTTTTTTCTCGTAACTAAGTGATGGCTGTTTTTTCGAAATTTTCTGGTGAATGAAACCTATCCTACTGCTGCAGGCTAGGTGCTCTAATTTCGTATTCACAGAGCACTAATCTTGTTAAGGTATTTTTGCTCCACCCTGTAGTAGAGTTACACAACTGTTGGTTTTAGACTATGGTACGAGTCGAATTTTTGGAGCAGTTAGTATTGGGTACTGACAAAAAATCCCGATCAAAATTGCCCGAAATGAAGAAATAGCTAGTTGTTTCCGAATTCGACTGGAAGTGGACAACACGCTCGCAAAGGTACAAGCGCGCAACTCTAATTGGAGTATAGATGTGGATCCAATTGCATGGCCTGCTACTGAAGGTTCGCGTCGTTTGAAGCCTCAAAAACGAGGCAACATGACTGTATTTGAGCAATATGAGCAACGAGGTGTGTAACTCCGCCCACTTTATTGCTTAGAAAACGCCACTTCGGCTCGTTTTGGACGCTTCCAGTGCCGTAGGCATTTTAGTAGTGGTCGTATGAGTTAATAATTAACTTCGTCATCTCACCCACTTTGGTGAGCACGTTGGTTTCGCGATTCAAAGCGGATATGTGTGGTGAAACTTCTCTGGTTAGCGGCACTATTACTCTGCTATCTGTCGTGGCTTACCATCTTCTAAAGCTTCGAGGTATATTCGGAAAGATAAAGCTCATTCTCTGGTGTGAATCACCGCCATTTCAGCCCTCCGTCTGAGCTGGCCAATCGACTGTCTCCGACCCCGTCGATACGCACAAGTAGCGTGGAGAAGAAGGTGTAGACCATTAACCTAGAGAACCCGCCTGCGTCCATCTGTAATCCACTTTGTCGACCCGCAAGCAGATCTAGCCGAAGAAGATACACTCACTTCGCCCGAATGCTTTCCGGAGTCACGTGCAGTAAATGGTTATCGACGGATAGGAGTAGGCAAGAGTCAGATGAACTCAGGCAGTTTCTTTCGGCCAACTGTGACCGGGGCTTTATTGTGTTTTCAAGGGATAACTCCGTCTACCTTCGTTTTTGATAGGGTTACTTATTACGTGGTACGTAGGTTTATTGAGACAGTTATCGTAAGCAGTTTCTTTACACTTCCGAAGCAACACGGTTGACTGCTTGCGGTGAGGTAAGGTTGGGATGAGAGGGGATGAACAAGGTGACCCCGTCACCTTTACAATTATTCATGTTGAGACCTTTCGCGCGAGCAACGATCTACCGTTGCAGCCCTGCACATACACTAAACTAAGTTTTACTAAGAGGTCATACATCTCGGCGTAGTGAGGAACGAGCTCAATCCCATAACGCTCAACGGAGTCAAGAAGTTGGTTCGAATGGCGATTATTCGAAGGTGTCCTTAGATACACACCATCTTTCTGATGAAGAGATCGGTTCGTATCAACTTGTCAGGATCATAAAAATTAGAATTTAAGCCTTTTTCAAAAAAAATAGACTGGGTTAGGAAGTAGACTTCAAACCCGGTACCCGACAATACTTGTTGAAGGAAGTGTACCCGCTCGAAAGAGTTGTTGAGCTTACGCCATTACTGGGGTCAAATGGCTCCAAATTGAACGCTCACGCCGTCGGAAGCGTCGGGAACAAGTCAAAGCTATTATATTTGAGCCATATCGAATCAAACAAGTTCTCAGTTCCCGCCCATTCGCTTTGCAGTCTCTTCCCCAATATAAACTCATCCTGTTTGATCGTTCGAATACGGGCTTTTTGTTTAGTATCCGAAGCTTTCAACGACGTGGGCGTTCTATGATAGGCCGCAAAAGCCTATAAGCTTCGCTATCACTAGCATTTTCCCACTAGCAAACGGGTGAATATTACGGTTTTTCTCAGGGTGTTGGTCTTTGACAGTGTAGCATCGAAACCTGACATTTTTCAGGTCTGCGTCGCCACGTTCCCAATACGCTGGTGGACAGTTGAGCAGGCGGTCTTCCTTGGTGTCTGTTGGTAGGTTTAAGAGTTGATCAGAGAGTTTGTGACGTTCCACATGTTACATGAACAGTTAATTAGAATTACCAGAGTGTAATAATACGGTACGTGAATTGAAATTTTTCGAAAACATAAACATAATTTTATTAATTTCATCTATACTAGAAAAAGTTGTTTTTATATGAAGCTGATATCTAGCGGCCAATGCGAAATGTAACGCTCAGAGCAAGAGTGCTTACTTGTTGAGTTCCTGGGAGAAAAGGTCCTTTTCAACCATGTTTTGTTTTGTATGTGCATAAAAAATACTGGCGCCGATTCAGTTCATTGAATTGTTGCCAATATTTTACAGGTACATTCTGTTCCTGCTGCCTCCATTTTTTTTACTTTTGGGAACACTGGCTTGTCCCAATATTTTACTTGCTCAGGTGAATCATCGCTCGGAGCGGGACCGGAGAGCGACTCGAGCGACGCTGTCTCTCCGCTCTGAGCGAAAATTAGCTATCTACTCGGGCGACAGCAGTCCCGCTCAGAGCGATCTTCGGTCCCAACTGGCACTGGTCCCTGTCCGGGCGATTCTCAAAAATTTTCTGACTGCTATTTTTTCTTCATTTCCGCCTCTTCTGGAAAGGATTAAGCCTTTTAAGAGGATAAGATACTTGTTACAGCCTGAGGGCCAGGATGTTAATTCTGCCACAGGCCGCAACAAGGATACCATCCCAGCATGGTCCGCAATGAGGAAGCCTTCCCTATCGCGGGCCATGGGGGATTCCCTCGGTCGCCGAAAATTGTCTCCCTGAGAGTGACCCGAGGTCACCTCTAAAGAGTGGCCTCGAAAGGCCAGCTACCCGTTGACACAAGACAATCCGTCTTTTGTACCCGCAGGATTGGTTGTTCTTTGAGTGATAACGTGGTCCGCACGTTATCGCTCAAAGAACAACCATTCCCGCGTCTCTCTATCTCTGGCGATGGCACTGCTGTCGCCCTGAGAGCGACCGGAGGGCGGCCGACGCTGATATTCCTACAGGACAGGGACCACGGTACTAGTTCGCACCTCGGCCGCTGTCCGGGCGATGACGTCATAATTGGGAGGAGCCGGTCCCGCTCCGAGCGATGGTTTGTCTGAGTACCTGGTCATCGAGCCCTACACTTTTCCTTCTTTGAAAAAAGTTATAGGCATTTTTTAACCAGATTTCCGTCTCTATTGTGCCTTCTAAAACGCCATATAGACTTTGGAAAATCCGGAAACGGACCTCATTTCAAACTTTGCACTGCGGTTGGCCGTTCGTTTTTACCAAACACAGTGTTCTGAGAGCGTTTAAAAATGTTCCAGATTTAAATTCAAATCCTCTTATATGGGTTATCTGGGGGGTACTGATCATGAATGTGGGATTTATTTGTCGATTTTCTGAAGTTTTCGACTTGTACCGTTCAGTTTCCCGTCGCGGAGATTGTGATGGCAAATCGCGACCTTAGACGAATTCCGGGGTGCTACTATAGTAATGGCTCAAATGTTATCCTGATGGTTATTTGGGGTTGCTGAGCACGAATCTGAAGTCCGTTCACCGATTTTTGACAGATTACGGTAGCATCGACATGGATCTTCTAGAGACTTTGCGTTTACTGTGGACGGTTGGCGCAGACTCGGTGCACCTATGTTATATCATATGGCACTGAGTTTGCGCCAACCTTCAACAGTGAACGCAAAGTCTCTTCACGATCCATGCCGACTTTAGATTACGGTGGGTATACGGTAGTTGGGTCAAAGTCTCAGACTTGACTCAAAATTCGTATGCGGGGATTATTCGCGGTGGTAAATATGAACTCAAAGTCCATTTGTCGATTTGCGGTAGATTTTGCTCCCTAAATGGCATGGTACCTACCGCAACCTACGGTAAACCTCAGGGCCAGTAGCAATCCTCCAATGTGGTGACTCTAAAGAGGCAGCCAACCTGAGGTCGATGACGCCTAGTTGCCTCCTTCGGTTGCCACCTTAGAACGAGAATTATTCTCGAAGAGTAGCGATGAATGCAAAACTCTGACTACTCGACATATTTGAACCAGCATCGCACAAACAGAGGCGGCGGATGCCCAACACAGCGCCTTAGACCACTAGGCCACATGTTCCCGTCTCTTTCTGTTTTCCTAAATACACTCCCTCCACAGCTTTTCGTATTCATTGTACCTTTGATCGGACTAGCAGTAGTAAATGTGGGTTTCGGGAGCGTGCAAATGTGTCTAACTCTCTGGTTTAATAAGTTTTCAACCTTGAATGATGGGATTTCGGAACTTTCCGCGAAATTCATCAAAGCGAGAGAATGTTAGATTCAAGAAACGATTTTGAAAAATTCTTGTTTGATGACCACTAACCACTGAACCACGATACAATCATACTTTGTAGTATGATTGTCGAGGAGCCAACCTCGTGTTTTTTCACAAGGTGAACCAAAAAGTTCAAAGGATTTTTCAAAATTATGGACTGTTCTTTTTCTTAATTTGTTTCGCCCTTCCCAGTCAACATAGAGAGAAGTGAACATGAAGTGAAAGAGGGAAACGAAGTTTAGATGAAAAACGCACTCAGATGAACTATTATACAGCGTTTAGTAACTAGTACACGCTGATCACGTAAGTTTGATGCCTTTTCTGAAGAACGAAACCGTTTTTCAGCCATCTTTTTTAGATGGCTTTCTAAGCAAATCTGATTTTATGTGTGGTGAGCGATTATTGAAAAAAAAATCTGAAAATGGTGAAATATGGCTACTAAACTTCTGGGAATTTGAAGCTGAGCTTAGAATAGGAGTAAAGCACGCGAAATCTATAAAGGAGACGTATTCATGACAGCTACGTACAATTTGACGTTAATCTCCCACTAATTTTCCCCAGGAATCACTGAAACATCAAGGAAACCTTCCAACGTTTCGCTGTCATTCCTATTAGCTGGCAGCGGAGCTGGATGGCCGCCAGCCGGCGGGTGCAATTTTTCCTTGCCCACCTAGACAACGAGATAGGCCGCCGTGCTGTGCTGGGTGATAAGTGGGCAGCGTACTGGGGTGCGTTCCAAGAACGTTCCCACGACGCTGTGGGAGGAAAAGCAACCTCACCATGGACAAATTTCTTTCTTTCCATGGATGCGAATTATAACTGAAAATTGCTCCCACGTGGCCGTGGCTACGATTCCATGGACGCGTTTTGCCATGGGAATGTTCTTGGAACGCACCCCTGGTCGGATCGCAAGAGCTCCACTGCCCTTTCTTGGAGCGCACTTGCTTCAAAAAGTCAACACCATTGGAAGTGCTCGACCCCATGACCGCGGTATCGACCCAGCTTCTCTTGGCTCAGTGCGGTATTTATGTTTCCTCTGCGGCAGTGAGCGATGTCGCCACCCGTTTCTTGCAGTCAGCCACCTCACAAAAGAACGCTCACTGCTCCCAGGTAGCTGACTGCAATGGTCATTAACTTGAGCGCCGCCTGTGCATTTCTTAGCCGGCCCATTCATACTGATAGCCAATCAGTGATTGACACAGTCACCACGCAGTGACAGCCGGTAGCTGCCACCTTTTGGGGGATTGCTACTGGCCCAGAATTCCGACAACGAACTCCCGATTCGTATTCAGCGCACTAGATCACCTCTACTTGGAAGTTTTGAGCCGAATCCGAAAATTTTTTCAAACCACCCTGAAAATGTCATGGGGCTTCCACCAGGCTTTGAAAAATGCGTATAACTTTTTTCAGAGCGGTTTAGGCAGCTGCGAAGACCGTGATCGGATTCTACGCTAAAAACCATTCTAGAAAGGTACTTTTCGTCCGGAATGAAAACGCTGTCTAAAAGTAGTTCCCTTCTTAGAGTTGAAATAGAGGCGTTTGCGCTCCCAATCGGTGCAGTTTACCGGGAAGTTTGATAGATCTAATATTTCATGACCCAGTTTTTAGTATGCTGTGTGTCCTAATACACTAGCCGTGATATATATTTTCCATAGATTGCTGAATATTCTCTAGATTGTAATTGGTCGTGATTAGGGACTAACGGAAGGCGCCTTCGTTTGTCCATCTGATACGCTTTTCGCGCTATCCTTTTTTACAGCGATTGTTTTGGACATGGAAGTTGGTCTGAAAGGCTTCCTAAAGTAGAGAACCCGCCTCGTATTCTCGCAAGTGCGGCGAGGGTTCGTTCCTTGTGCATCGTCCTGACGCACGTATCGTCTATTGTTCGGTAGTGTTTGCGTCAACTTTGAAATGTCGTACCTGTGTCAATACTGACCTTTTCATTCGACGATTTACGGACGCGATCCCGAAGCGTACCTGCATTTGGTTCTCGTTTGGCTAGTTGTACACTTCCTGGAGGTAAACTGTGTCGTGAGTGATGAAAGGAGAGTTACCTACTTACGGTGACTGCCACACCGAAAATGCGCTGAGAATAATGAAATAAGGAGATTCAGCGCAGAGCTTGTGGTCTGAGCAATACTCCTCTTTTTTTTACTGGCAGTTGACCAGGATTGGAAATTCTAGTTCCACTTCCACCCTTGGGGAATAGGAATGTGGAGCATGTGTCTATCACAGAACGGCAGCTTAGATCTTTTGTGCCCCCCCCCAGTATTCCTTCAAGATACATATACATACGAGATTTCATAAAAACTTGCCCTGCTCCGACTCTGCACGAGATTGCCTTTTATCGTCACTTCCTTCCGGAGGGATGGGTGAAGTTGTGCCACTAATTTTTCTCCGTGTTGGGTACACCTTGGCTGGTAGTGTCTACCGGTCAATGTGCACGGCTGACCGTCGGACGCCCTAAACATGTGTGCCGGAAAATTTCCTGAGAAACAGATCGAGCACTTCAGCAAAATGTACTTGTCGGACCTGGAGATGAATCAAAATTTCAGCTACACCTATATACATGCTGTAACTCTTAAAGAGAGTGTTCACGATAAAAAACCGTATTCCGGTTTTCTATGCTTCGGAGTAGGCAAGTCCATGAAGTAGCGGATAATAAGGAAAAGTCCCCATAAGTCTCTCGAATATTGGAGAAAACTGTATAAAAAAAGCCTATTAAATAATTATTCACGCCTGAAACGTCAAACCAAACGTCGCAAATGGTTTTGAGTTTCGAAATTTATATATAAGTGACTTCTTTGTTTTCTGTTTTCTTTACCAAAAACTCTTCGAAAATAAGAGGGAACTAATGCACATGCTTGGGTGTTGAAATCTTTCGCGATAATGAGTATTCAAAAATTCGGCAATTGTCCTTCTGATGAAACGAACGCAGGACAACTGTTAAATGACGTGGGCGGAGTAATCCAATGGGACGACTGATCCACGGGAATTCCACCCATTTCCTGGCCGTTTTCCGGCGCAGTTCCGTTCTTACTCTCCTGAGAGGTACCCAAAGCTTACGTTTCCGCCAATAAATGAGCACCTTTTTGATCGTGAACACTGCCTTCATATACCAGGAAGTTCCGTAGACTGATTTCGGTGTGGCCACGATTCGGCGCTGAGCGCCTCCCTCTTTTAATTTAATTTCCGACCACTCCGAAATCTGATGAACAGGAATTTTGTGGATATGCTTTGATATTCAATGTTCGATGAGAGAAAACACTCGGTAAGATAAGAGGATGGGTTTTTTCAAGCAATGCAGTCTTCGCAAATACAAGAATTTGAAGAGAGGTCTCTTCGTTCCTACCACAAATTCTTCTCCGTCTCCCTACCACTTCCACAGTCTTCCCTCACTTTTAACATTCATACATTCTAATCCTGTATATTTCAATCAGAAGGTGTCAAAAACAGTGGCTGATTCTTAGAGTTGGAGGTGAACGGGATCGTATGTGAACATGCTGGGTGCCAAAAGGTTCCAGAGAAGAATATGTCTCCCAAGGGAAGAGACCATTCATAATTAAACATAAGTTCCTTGGACCAGTGTCTGACATGGAATTTGAATTTTCCCTCCGTAGCTAAGGACTGATTTCCTGAGCAGAGTTATAGACGTTTATCTCCTAGCATTCCCCCTTGTTGGTTGATCGTTCACCTCATGTAAACTAGCCAGTTCTGAAAGCGTTTAGAAAAAACGGTTCGGATCTGACTTGAAATTTACCGACGCTGAATACATTTTCGAGTTTTTCATCTCGAATCTGAGGTTCATTTGTCGATTTTCCAAAGTCTTCAACATACATGGTTTCTATGGAACTTCCCATCTGGAGAAAACATTCAGTTCCCAAACGCGACCTTCGACGATATCCGAAACGTTATAATAGATTTGGCTCAAAACCCTTCTGACTAGGGCTTGTTTTACTTACACCCCGATGATTCAGAAAACCATTGTCTGGATTTTGTAGGTATATCCTGTGGATTAATAGTCCGTGTTCTAATTTCCTAAGCGCCTCAGAGCTTTACAGGAGACTTCTAGAGGTGGGCATTTTCATAGCTTTCCGAAGAGAAAAGGGGTACCCATATGGAATTTTTAGGGTGTTCAGAATTTTTTTTCGGATTTATCTCAAAACCTTTTCCTAGGGGTTATTTTGGGTGCTGATTACAAAGCTGGGGCCCATTTGTCGATTTTATCAGAACTTCCGTCTGATTTGGTTCGAAACTTCCCAAAGGTGAAAATTTTGCTGTCCTGACGCTAATTTTGGACGATTTCTGAATGCAATGAGAAAATTGCTCAAAATTCCCTCATAGAGGTTATTTGGACGGCTCATCACAAATATGTGGTCAGTTCATCGATTTTCTTAAACGGTATGTAGCGGTGGGTATGAGGCAGTCTGGTTGAAGTCTCAGATTTGGCTCAAAATTTCTTGGTGGAAGTTATATATCTATGAAGCCAAACACAAATTCGAGCTCCATTTATCGATTTTCGAAATAAGTCACGTCAGTTGACAGGCATCATGCCCACCGTAACGTACAGTAATCTCTAGCAACAAATAAATAGACCCCAGATTAGCGTTTAGAGCCCTAAATAACCCCCGAGTTGAAAGCTTTGAGCCGAATCCGGAAAATCTTTCTGAGCACCCAAAAATATTCATAGAACATTGAAATTTCCTTTTTTGAAATCCCTGGAGGCATTCAGAGAATTTCGATCACGAATAATTTAATTGCTGTCACAAACCTAAAACAACGAAAACATGGTTTTCCAAGTCGCCGGGGTGCGGGCAAAACGGTCCCTAGTGAGAGGTAATTTGGAATGGTCAACGTGGATTTGACATCCATTTGTTGTTTTTCGCAATATCGAGATAGTTGACGCCAGCAAAATGTCATTGTACACACCGTAACCTACACCAACTTCAGAAAATCAACAGGCGGATCTCCAGTTCGCGTTCAGCATCCAAAGGCGCTATTCATACTACTCAACGCCAGCGCGGCACGCGCGTGACGCGCGGGTGTGGTGTTAGAGTATGATTAGTTTCTATGAGAGTCACACGCTTGGGAAGACCATGAGCACTCCAGCGGCGACGCCATAGCGGAGCGGAATAAAAGGGCCTTAATTTTCCAAACGATTCTGTACACGCGTTCGTCTTCACGACAACAGAGGATAGTATTAGAATTAATTATCCTGAAACGGAATAGAACTGATGGCAGATTTATAGTAAAAATGCTGAAAAACTCATTACGGTCGTCGCCGCTATGGCGGAGCGAAAGCCACGCGCGCGCCGCGCGGGCTTGGCGTCAGACCATTCATACTCCAACGCCAAGCCCGCGCGTCACGCGCGTGCCGCGCTGGCGTTCAGTAGTATGAATAGCGCCTAAATGATTCCTACCCACAAATTTCCGCCCATACCGAAATATCATCCTGGCAAATTTCCTGATGGGTACCCTCTCTTATCCATGAAGCTTTGTAAGCTTTTATGTATACCTCGGTTCGGAGAACAGTTCCGCACACACGGAGGGAAATATCTTTATTTGCTTTAGTAAATGGCCCTTAAAGCATTGATTTTCAATGACCCCTTCGCTGAAGCATCCTCCCTTCTCACCTCAGCCAAAAAAAGTATCTTTCTGTACTAATTATTATAACTCTCAGTTATCGAACTTTTGAAGTTTTAGTGCAGCTTACAGAAATATGTTGTCATAGCTGCAAGAGCAGCGCTGCGCATCCAGGTTCAAAAAAAAAAGTCTGTATTCACTGTTAGATCAATTTATTGAGAAAAGCAAGGAGCTAAAACCTTTTTCGATTTGTTTCTTCATTCGAAAAAAAAATGTTTGAATAATGTGTTCTTTCTTTACCTTGGTTTCAGTTTTGTCCGAATTATAGCGTATTTAGCGTTGGCTCTTGAAAGTCGTACTATCCATAGAGACAATGCTCTGGGAAAATTCTGGTTTCGAAGTGTTTTTGGTTGTATGGTGTTGCAGATTCGAAAAAAAAAAACAAGGAATTTCCTCGAACAGTGTGCACTGTTCAAGAAAACTCCAAAATTCTCTTTTTCTCATAATCACAGTACACAGCTGGTGGCACCCTGATGTGGTCTGATTCAGTGGTTTAGTCGGCGTCTATGTTTTTCTATGATTTCTCCTTGAAACCACCCGCGCCCGTTTACCACAATCAAAGAAACTTGTTCCGCTGTAATTCCTAGACGTCATACAGGCGTGAACCTCCCGATTCAACGCAACATTATTTTATTTTCTGCAAAGTACGTTCACTTCCTTTCATCGAAGACCCAATCGTATGGATTCTCTGTTTTTCGAAGGATGAGTACTTGGAAATGTGAGTTTCTGAATTTTTTGAAATTATGCATGCGCACGTTCGGTTCAGCTCCCTGAATAACCTCCTGAAGGTTCGGCTGGTAACACTGTTTGACCTCCTATTATTGTAGTCATACGTACATATTTTGGGGCATTTCCCGAAAATCGGAAATCCAAGAACCATCGCAAATCGGTAAATCGGAATCACTCCTCACCCTCCTGCGCAAGTGTTCGAAAATCGGTACCGCGCGAATTCGAACGCTATTCTTGGCTACTTTTGATCCTGGCTTTTTCTCAAGTTGCAGCTTTTCGAGTGCCCTGTTGCTATTTCCATTCACTAAAGGGACACACTCAACAATTTATAAAATTAAAATATGACTCTCTCCGTCTACGACGCTTTTGAAAGGATTTCGTGTTCTGGCGGAAGAACTAGAACATTTGAAAACGGTTGAACCAATGCTAGGAGCCTTTTGCTTGAGCCTTAATGGCATTAGCCATTATTCCCAAGGGCACACGTGCATATGTATCTCATCTCAAACTATTGAATTCAATTTTCCGTGCCAATCATGTGCCTCTTTTTTTTCCGAAAGCGGTCGCATGGAAACAGGATTCATAATGCAGAAAAGGGTAGGCATGAAGCGGAAAATACGAAACACCACCATAATCTGTCGCCGAGATGGCCCTAAAAAATTCTCTGCATTTCCATTTTGGAGCTAGGCATCAACATGCGAGGACCTTATTCATAGGAGTTTAGAAAAAAAAAGAAATCGATGAGATTAATGGATTTTGCTTCTGGTGGGATTTTGTTGTGCACAGAAAATCCGGCTGGCCTCCCTTTTGAGGCTTTGCGATTTATTCGATTAGAAGCTGCTGTTTGGAAGATTTTTCGCGAGAGACTTTCTGCGGAAGACCAATTTTTCAGAGCGCTATGGGTGACTTTCAGGCTAGGAATTGGAAGCCTTGTTTTGTGCTCAACTAGTAGATATATTAGTTACACCCAGCAACCGCATTTCGTCCAAAACGGTGCCCGAATAACGAAGTTATCATCTCTGAAGCTTGGGAAACTTTCATGGTGTGCTCCGTAGGCCTTGAGCCGTCACGCTTTTGATTCTTCACTGTCAGTGTTCGTCGTCCACACCTGTTACGAAGACTTCCATTGGTCAATATTAGCTGGAAGGACATTTCAGAGTGCGTAATGGTCATCGAATCGAGTACGCAGATAATCTGAAGAAGTGTGCAGCGCCTGACCCAATGCGTTCAGGGTGTTTTGAAGTGTGCGCAGAGACTATGGAAGAGTATTCTGACATTTGGAGGGTTTTCCAAGCGTAAGGAGGAGTGCATACGACAACTACGAGAGTGGGAAAGGCTATAGAAACGCAGTGCAGGACATCTAGGAAAGTGCACAAGTGCCCTCGTGGTGAAAACAGTTGTTCTGTGATCCGGTACAGGTCACCTGCGAAACTGTGCGGGACACCTTGGGTAGTGAGCAGGTCTGAGAATCCAGTGCTGGTCATCTCTGAAAGTGTACAGGATGTCTCGGGTAGTGAGCAGGAGTCAGCAGATCCAGCACTGGTCAATTGGAGAACTTTGCGGGACAGTTTATGTGTCCGGGGACTCGGTGCAGGTCATCTGGGAAGCGTGCAGGACACCTCGGAACGTGCGTAATTATAAAGGTTATTTATTGCGACAAAAAAGAGAAAGAAGTCCCCTTAGACAGTAGCCGTTCAACAGTCGATCAGCTTCCTTTTCCATCAACCCAAGTCATACATCTGATTAAAAACAAGCTCCGCTTCACGTTTGTAGAAACAATCACAGAAGGCTCGTGACAAAAGGAGCTGGTATCATTAAATGAGATTAGGATTCTCGCGCGTGCTCTTTTTTTGTAGTAGAGAAGAAACAGGTGAGATGTTTGCGAAAATCTCCTGGAACAGCGCACACATCATGAAAGAGTTGTCCATCCGAAGGAGCAGTTGGGCTGAGATCCTTATGGGGCGTTCGAATACAAAATCAAATGGGCGACTATTAGAAGTATGAGATTGCCTTGATCGCGCAAGTGCGGCAGATATTATAGTGGTGAAACCTTCCCCATGAGTTTTTCATCTGTATTTTGACATGACAAATGGAGACAACTCTTTTTGAAAGAAATCACTTTCCCCTCCTTTCCCCTAACTTATCAATCCCTCTCGAGGGAGACAGCAGGCCATTCACCCGCGCCTGAGTGGGCGTGGCCGCCCGAGCTTCACTCGTCTTGGCCTCTGTCTCACCGCTGACATCGAATCATTGTCGTTGTTCGTCTACATATTCATTCTGATTCTGAACCTCAACACGGATAAGCATCATCCCTAGCCAGGAATGGCTTGTGAAGCCGGCACCTCTCAACATGTCGTTTTACGATTGAAATCGCGCGACATCTCGGACGTGTCGCTCGCCTCGTCCGAGTCGTCCGGCTGCTCTTCAGAGCGTTCCTCTGTTCTGCGCAGTCCTGCGAATTTTGAGGAAACTCCTGTATTACGCGGTACTGAGAGTCCCATTTCCTCTGAACTACCTAAGCTTGAAGAGGTCCTTTTGACTCAGTCACCGGAAGCCAAAGAGTCCGATGCCGGCTCTTCTTCTCCACATCTCCAAGCAACGCCCCTAACACCTCAAATATTGAAGAAAAGCAGTAGGTTTCTCTGATTATTTCATGTGTTCCAAGGATTTTAAAGTGAATGCTGGGTTGATAGCCGTTGCATACCTTCTCTTTACTGCGAGAGTAGCATGTGGCGTGCAACGGCGTTCCTAAGAAATCATATCGATTCAGAATAACCGATAGTTAGTCTTCGATTGAATAGAGAATATCATGCAGCAAGGGAAAGAAAGAGTTTTTTGGCCTCATCTTCAGCTTAGGGATCAAATCAATATGTAGGGATGTTCATCTAAAAACACAATTGCTAACTAAATTCTTTTTTCACTCTGGGGATCACCTTGTTATTTAGTGCACATCTGCACAAACTCAGGAGTATATTAAGCCACAATTAATCATGAACGTTTAATGATGGGTACCAAAATAAAATCGTCAAGTGTTCGTCGGGGCCAGGGGTGTGCGAACAAATTTCGAAACCGAAAAACGAAAAATTTTCTGGTCAAAAATTTGTAGAATGCTTCACTACAATGTGCTACTTTGCTAAAATACTTTTTTTCAATTTATGGGTTTTTCGATTTTTTTTTTCGGAAAATCAATACCGAAAAAAATTTCGAAAAACAATCTCACTGCAAATGATCTCTCACTGAAAAATTTGGTCTGGGTATGAGAATCTTAATTTTTCAATATCGAGCTTTCGAAAATTTTTTTCGCACATACCTGTTCGAGCCACATTCGATTACTACCCTTCGTTAGAAATTCCGCTACATTGTTTTCATTTCTGTCCTGGTAACAGAAGAAACTAGCCCTTCCTCGGAAAGGGTAATGGAGTTCTACCATTTTTTCATTTATATTTTGTTCAAAACTTTTAGCTAACCAAATACAGCGGGGGGGGGGAATTTTTTTCCGAATGCTAAATTTCAGAATTACTTAATCATGTGATTATTTATTTCCTATCAGTAGCAGCTAATCTTTCTGGCAAGACGCTCTCTCTGGGAGAATTTTTTCAATATTTTTTCAACAATATTTTTTTCACATTAAGAACACTACTGAATGACGGAGTACATTCCATACATTTTCACTCTTCTTATATTTGAACCGAACTTTAGAAATTCAAAGCATGCTATTTTTCAGATACCTCCGAAATTATTCATCACCATCCGGTTTTCGTCAAGGACACCTCAAAGTACTGGTATAAGCCGACGATTTCTAGAGAACAAGGTTAGTTCGAGCGATTTACGACCTTTCGATTTTTCTCTTGATAATGATTTTTTTCTCGTTTTTTTTCAAATGTCATTGCCATCTTCCTTCATTGTCCAGCTCATATCATCCTCTCCGATTCGGTTACCCTAAACGTTTCTTAGCTTCTTCATCCTCATTTTAACCCCAGGAATTCTCTGTTTGGCTAATTTGTGAGTTCCGAGGTGTCCTGCAAATCTTGTGCTGAGAGCTTGGTCCTAGCCTAGATAGTATCCCTTTATCTCATATACTGAAGAGCGTTCAAACAGGAAGCAATTGTTTGCTGGTTATTTTTTATGAATTTCGAAAACCCTCAATTTCATTTCTGATAGCTGAAATCGGCCTCATTGATTATTAGCCTTTCCAGTGACCGTTGTATGCCCGCTTGGGCGAAATGAATTGTCCCGACATGGTACTATTTGTGATATGGGCAGCTGTGATATCTAATTAAATTGCGCGACCACAATAGCCGCATCACTAAAGCGGACGCTGGTTTCTTGTTCGGGATATGGAAAAGTCCTACTCATTGCTTTTTCCAGCCCAACCCAAGTATGCGAGTTCTCTCCAGGGACGAGATTTAGACCACCCTCAGGCAGTCGAACTGCATTCTGCTATAGCACATGTTGACAGCCCAAACTGATGATAATGCTGGGGCTGTGGTTGTTCACATGCAATCTATTTACATGACGAAAAAATTAGATATATTCTTCAACAGTCTTTGATAGACAAACTTGAGTAGCTTTCGAGTGGCACGGTGTTTTCGAGGCATTGTTCATCATAAAAATCGTATCTTATTTTTCGATTTTATTGCGCACGTTATTCCACGAAGTAGAGGATAATGGCGAGAAGGCCTTACAGTTTCCTCAAAGTTTGAAGAAAAAACTGTTTGAAAACTTATGAAAGAAACACTACAGCACATTTCAAAACGTCAGAAGTGACTTCTTTTCTTCTTTCTTTAGACATGAATTCTGTAAAAATGAGATTGTGCTTACGTGTTTTTTAATGTTGAAATCTCTCGAGATTACGGATTAGTGATTCGTGATTGATTATCACTTTGGCAACTGTTCCTTTGTATGGACAACTCTTCCTTGGCGTGAGCGGCCGATCAGCCGCCCGATCCACGCGATTTTCACCCAACTCTTGGCCATTTTTAGTTCGCTATTCTTCCTTACTCCCCCAAAAAGGGCTCGAAGTTAATGTTCATGCTAAAAAAAAGATTTTTTCTTTTGTGAACATTGCCTCTAAGGTTTTGCGAAAAATCATACTGCGTCTGAAGCAGTTATGATGAGCAAACAATTCTGATTTTCACACGGGTAGCTTTTTATGTCCCAGAATTACTCGGAAAAAAATTAGTTGGCTTACCAGAAAATGAACTCGGTTTTTATCCTAATCATTCGTCATAACACTCATAATCAGTTGCAGAGCACGTGTTACTGCACTAACCAGCTGGTCCACTGCCAGACAGAAAGAGGAGGTGAATGGGCTGACCTGAGTCTGTTGTCTATGTTTGGGTTAAGCCGTTTGGCTTACAAAACAGCGTCTGGTCGCTAGTAGAGTTACGAGGGTTGACGGGTTGGCTGGTTGAATCGTAGAGTTTTAGTCGGCCGGGAACAACATTCTTGCAGAGAAACAATTTTGACTGAAGTCGTGATCTACAGAAGTTGAAAAAGTTGAGAGAAGCCTAGCTTCATTATGTTTGAGTGTCTGGATGGTACACTTCGCGAACCAATTGTTGAGAAGTGGTAGATGACGATAAGGGCGTAACGTCATTTTTTATCATTTCATTCCTCTACCAACCTTTACCGGCGTTGGAGTGAGAAGGCATCAAGAACTGCAGACAGATAAAGGGAACGGAATGAGCGTACGTATAATAATTGTGTATAGAATAAATTTTATGTACATAGACTAGGAATAATTCTTATCATATTTGCAAACAATTCCATCAGGAAATCACAGTGATGAATAGCTTTTTCTCCCCGCACGAAACAAACCTAACTATGTTGCAAAGAGGAATTTTCATTTCCTGATGCATTAGTGAATCAGGGGAATCGTTCCGTGATGGCGTTGCGGAAGCGAGCCGTTGTACATTGTGTAATATCTTAATCATAATCGACGAGGATGCTGTAGAGAGTTGTGTTTCGCGCCGCAGTCGCTGTTGGGAATTGTGATCGCGTTTTCTCCGACGACGTTCTTCCCTGTAGTCGATTGGAATTCACCGTGAAAAAAAAGAACAGAAACACTCGCGGATCTAAGGCAACAAAATGATGTTACAGCGCTCCATAGACGCTATAAAATCCTCGGCTGACAAATGCAGCCGGATTGAATGAGCCAGATGGCTAGCCTGCAGATTTTTAGGCAATAAAATTGGGAGTCTGATGGAATTGTAATGTATAGATTTGAAGAGGTGCTCATACCTTTTTCCCACCTCTCATCAATTTGTCTAAGCCGAAAAAAATACGGCGTAAAGCAAGTTTCAGCTATCTGCTAGAAGAGTATCATTACCGTCGCCCAATAAGAACATAAATTCCTAGGTTAGGGTCAGTTTGGATGCGTACATGCAATGACATTCAGAGGACTGCTTGCCTAAAAAGATTTACTGTGCCTATAGTAGAGCACTTAGGTTTTGACAGCTCAAAGTCCAACTAAGCCTCCACCCCAAGATTGGTCAATATGAGCTTTAGACCTTCTTCGACCCTTCTGGTCATTTCAATCTGTAGGACCCTGACCGATGAGTGCATTATTGGTACCACTAATAATTGTAAAAATTCTATCTCTTGAAACCTCGACCTGGAAAACACTGTCCTGTAACAGGTTTGATATTAGCAATCATCTTACTGATGCTCTGAATCCGTTGGCTTCCAGTCGGTGGCGTGTTACCTGATGTTAGAGGCAGTGCTCACGATGAAAAAATTGCCCATTTCTCCGCGTAAACGTAAGCTTTGGTTACTCGGAGAAGAGAAAGGACGGAAGTACGGCAAAAACGGCCAGGAAGCGGGTGAAAATCCAGCCGGCCCATTTGATCACCCCGTCCATGTTATATAACAATTATACACCGTTCGGTACACTAGAGAATCAGTTGCCAAATTTTTGAATAATCTTTATCCTGAAAGATTTTCACATCCATACATGTGCATTAGGAGATTTTGTTTCGAAAGAGTTTTCGGTTCAAGAAACAAAAAAAAACAGAGTTTGTAGCGTCGCTCGCACCGACAAGTAATGCAATATCGATTACATTTAACGGTGGGGTCTCTCTAGCGGTATCGTATTGGCTCCAGTCATCTATGTACAAAAAGCATTGTGGTGAGGTGAAACTTTAAAGTTCCGTTGAAAACCTGGTTTCGTTCCAAATTCATTATCTTCATCTTTTAATTCCTTCAATTCTGTATAAAGGCAATGCTCACCATAAGAACAGTCTCCAAGTTTTACCTTAAATTCAATTTACCGCTGTTCATTGCTGCAATAATGGCGAAAGAACTACTAACAACGAGCTATATGTAGATATCCCTGCTTGGTTGTGCTATGCCCGCCCCGCCCACTCCCTCAGCGGTCAACAAGAAAGTGTGCGGGTAGTGCATACCGCATACAAGTTTTAAGGCCGTAAAGCTTGTTTTGAGCCGCTGTTTTGTCACTATTGTTGCTATAGACGCCTGTGCAATTTCTGGTGAAAAATAGAAGACGTTTTTTATTGTGAGCACTGCCATTGATGAACGTGTCAAAAATCTCTATGATTTTCGAGTTTTTCTATTCACCCATTCCACTTTCTCTGGATTTTTTAATTGTAGTGCCATCTTATGAGTTGCGCTCTCCTTCACCAGAAAACAACAACGCTTTATTGGTTTTTTTCTCGATGTTTCAATGCTGTAGCTCTGTTGTTTAGTTTTGAATAGAATCCATGCTCTCCTTTTTCACTTTTCCTCCTTCTGGCAGGTGCGGCTAGCTCAAAATGAATCGACGGGAACGTTGTAGCCTAATTTCGCTGTGACACCTCCATCCTAAGCCGCCGCTGTGCGACCAGTTGATTTATTAAGTTCACGAGTTATTCCCCCTGCTGCGGACACCTGCCGAAAGACCTCGCTCCAAGTTTTGGCGGGAGCTCATGACTTTGAGGGCAGCCGTGTCGTTTTGAAAAAAAAACAGAGGAAGTCATGGAAGGCTCTCTAATTAATGACAGCTTTCTCACCTATTATTTATGAGCCAAAACATCCTTAGCTTTTTTTCTGTAACAGGGTGATTTCGTGGCATGGATATGCTCCATCGAATAGGTTGGGCGCTGTTTCATGACCGCATCCCTCCCTGATTTGATGGGGTGTTATGTTCGATGGCCGATTGCCAACTGCGCATTCAACCTTACGACCTCAACACACTTTACTGCGTGAATGGACGGACGGACGGGAGTGTGGACGGCAAGGGGAGTTTAAAGAGGAGACCACGATGTTCCACAAGAGACGTTTGCCATCATATCTCAGCGTTCCGGGATTGAACATCGAAGATCATGTTGGGATCACTTCGAATTCGGGCTGCAAATAATAGTTTCCCTCCCTGAAGTGCTTCTGTAGCCCGTTTCCAAATTTATATCGAGTACTCGTTAGCGTCAGTTGGTCATTTATTTTCTCAAATCCATACTTCGATGAAGAGCTTATGGTTCTGTACCTGCTGACTGAGAGGAAAACTTCCTATGGGTTGATCATTAACAACCCACAGTTGAGAATTGGGATCAGAATCTTCCTCTTGCGAAGGGAAATTTACTGGCTATGGAGTGTTTGCACACCGTTTTTTATTTACGGTTGTGGAAGGTGTGTCATCCGACTCCCTGCTTCTGAAACGAAATCTCAGAATTTTTAGAGCCCTATATGGCACATGGGTCTTTAAATATTACCCAAAAGTGTAATTGGGGACTGCTCTTCAATGTGATTTTGAGCACCCCCACCTGAAAAGTAGCCATAAGCCTCAGAATGCTCTAATGATACACGACTCGAAGTTGAAAGCACCGACTCTGTTCATGATCCTCTATACTAACTTGGTTAACGAATCATTTTAGTTTTGAAAAACCACTTTATCGGATTGTATGACTAGGTATCACTCCGTTCTCCCCGCCTCGGGCAACCTTTTCATGTTCATTGAAGTCACCCCAGTTAGAGGATATGTGGACTCCGTGGTGCTGTCCTCATCGAATTCGTCTATACGTCTGCTGATTCTGCTAGCCTTTAGTCAGGAAGCGGTCCGTTTCCTGAAAAATTCGCTCCCGAAGCGGCGGAAGTAGGCGTGATGCCCCAATTTGCCTCTGCAAGCGCGATTTTTCGGTGGCTGTTATGGGACATGATGGATTTTCGGGTCCCCAGAGTGAGATTTGGCCAAATCAGAGCCAAGTGTAAAGGTCTCGTAACGAGATTTTCGACAATTTCGTGACTGCGTCTGCGCAAGAAGTCAATTCAAGGACGACAAAATGGCTCGCAGTCCCATATTTGGCTATCGTCGAGTGCATTTCTCGGATAATGTGAGCTTTCCGGATTAGCGAGATGGCGGGCTTCGAAGGTCCACTAAGAGCCAAGAACGAAGTGATTTCCAATGCATCGTAGCGTCGTCTTCTCCCATGCATAGCGGCTTGGAGATGCCGACGCCGTCAAATGTCATATGATACTTTGTTCAAGAATTCTGTCCTGAATGAGGACAATATTTGTAATTCTTCAGACTGATGAGGGAACTAGTACTCGTCAATTCGGCCTTCTGAAACGAATTATAATTTGTTTAAGATTACTTGTAATTGTAAAAGTGTTCTAGAATCTACGCAAGTATGTGGCTGCCAAAGAGATCTTATGGTTGGAGCCGGGTTACGGAGGGGTTCCCTGGAATAAGGAAAATACTACGACCCAAGCAGTTTTCAGGATTCTCAGAGAAAACGTCTTGGATTTGGCTCGAAGCTTGTTTTTGGGGGCTATTTGGGGTCCAGAACTCTAACCTGGGTCCATCTGTCGGTTTTCGAAAAACCTCGACACAGGGTTGAGCAGGCCGTTGTGGCGATTTATATCGCGGCTACGATCCCTCCTTTAACTTTTTTTTAATCCCAAATTTTTACGACCCCCGGCGGTAGGGGGGCCTGGGACCATTTTTTAAAGGTTTGTTTGAGCTTTACATTGGTCTAAGGAAAGGAACGAAACCGATGTAAAACCATGTGCTTCTACTCACACTTTCAGTGCGATTAGTTGCACATGTGTTTGCCACTACCTCACTTTACCTTACCAAGTAGTTTGGAAAAAAGTCCAAAAATAAATAAAAAAAGAAAAAAAGTTTATCAAAAAAATTTTACGACCCTCCCCAAATTTTCATTTTTTCCCAAAAATTATACGACCCCCCTTTGCGGCCGGTCACAACGCTGCTCAACCCTGCCTCGACAAGTTTGATTTCAAATCTCTCACCGGCGCAAATTTTCGAGGGAGAGTGCGTCTTCAGATGATTTCCAAAACGCTACGACGAATTTGCTTGGAAACCTCTCTGTGAAGATTATTTGGAGAGCTGTGCTCAAATCTGAGGTCCACATATCATTTTTGGAAGTTTACGGTAGGGTATGGTGGGTATACGGTAGTTTGCTCAAAGTTTCATATTTAACTGAAAACTTCTCTGAGGGGGCTTCATATATATATATATATATATATATGGGGTGCTTAGTACGAATTTGCGGTCCATTTATCGATTTTCAAAATAATCAGCTGCGTTACTCCAGCTATGTAACCGTCATTATATCTACCATGACCTGCAGGGAGCTTCAAAATACTGAGAAACGGACACCAAATTCGCCTTTTGGACCTCGAATAATCGTCCAAAAAATGCTCCCCCCGAATCCAATTTTTTTCGACTCGTAATTATTTCCAAATGGGCTTCCTTACCTTTTTTGCCCAACTGAGAACACCTCGCCGTGACCCGGTTTAGAGAGCTCCATTGCAACAAAAAACTTCCCTAGATTTGAAAACAAAGTCGAAGGTACATCTATGTACATGGAATATATTTTCCTTCAGAGAAGGCCAAAACGACTAAAAAGCTACCCCGGTGAAATTAGAATTGAAATTGTGGAAACAAATTTTATCATTATTGACGCCATGGACCTTTCGCTTACCCTTGGTGTGTTTTTGCGATTAATTCCTTCATACAAAAGGTGTCTGGTCCGGCCAAGTGGTACTTCAGGACGGCTCATGATATTTACCTTCAACACCTCGATCTGGTTGTTTTGGGGCATTTCTCATCGGGTTGTCAACAGTAAATAGCGCTCCACACTTGTTTACTTTTCGCCGATTTTATGAGATTGTCTCGTGCTTGATGGCGGCGCGAAGATAGACTTCCCGGGAATGCAACAAGGGTATTGGGCTGGAAGATGACGGAAATACAAAAACCCCCGTGACGCAAGTATTTCGTGTATCTATGGAGGCTGAAACAACTGCACTAGAGAAATACATGGCATAAAATCTATCAGTTGAAAACTTTCGATAATTATGGCCTACGGTGGGGCTTAGATTGTACAATGACGGAATGTTATGTTTACCGATCATTCGTCATTTAGTACGCCATTAGCGCCATCACATCTGTTTACCTGGGCAGATAACAAACATCTATAGAAAGAAGTATTTCATGGATAATAATTGCAGTTATTCATCACTAAAAAATCTGGATAGCAATGCATATATCTGCTAGCCTCGTGAATAGTGAAACCTAATGATTCGCTTCTGCCTCAGACTTGAATTTTTGGGGAGTCATAAATTTATAGAATGTAAATCTTCTCTCGCCCACATGAGTCCGAGCGGAGCAGCGGCGGAGCAGCGGCGGAGCGGTCGGTCACGGAAAAATATAACATTGATAAGTAGATTTCGGCATGATAAGTCCGATAAGCCTCACTTCGACCGGCTTGAAATGAACATATTTGGTCCCTCTGAGCTGGAACTTTTATGAGGAGGTTAACCTCATTTTTCCATCATCCCATAAATATTCATGCCATATATTTTGATGGATACTTTATGGACATCCATATCCATGTCTGCCAATTACTCTACTATTCTATGATGAATTGAAAACCGTTCACCGAAACATCATTTCTAGAACCTTGGCGGCCAGTCGGGGGCCTGTACATATTTACCCTTGTCAAGCCCGGAACGCGTGGGAACCTAATAGGAACAACAAATAACATCATATGGGCGGTTTTCTTTCAGGCAGCTGGGTATCCACAGCCCACACGTTTCCGCTGGGACCTTATGCTTTAGAAGAAAAAACCCAGCTAGTTCTCGGGATTCGGTGGACAATTATTCTAAGGGACAATGTTTTAACTATTGTATTTTGTAGCGTGGAGGTGTAATTTTGGTTCTTTTGAGTTGCTATGCCCCAACAAGCCCTCCGTTCCGAATTTGTCACATGAAAATTGGTATTTCCAAAGGCGGCGAGAGGCAGGCTAATGTTATTTGGAGCTGTGAAGCCTCAGGCTAATGGAAGTAGTCCTAAATGTGTTTTCATCTCAAAAATTCCATTCAAGTCGCGAAGGAACCTCGTAGCCTGTCACGCGTTGTTCAGCAGGGTGGGATTATATTGAAATTTGCCGCCTCAATGTGGCCAGTATTAGGCTCAGAGAGACTGAGAGATCTATGCATGTCGCTTCAACTTGTTTGCTTCCCTGGCTTATTTCAATATAACGATAGGCTTTTAACGCATTGCCCAGTTTCCTCATTTGAGGAAAGTGGATAATTCCCAAGTTATCCCAAATAAGCTTATAAGAGCCGGAGAAATTCAATTTCAAATTATCAAAAAAGGGCCCTGAGGACACGAAAATCGAGCTCCCTTATTCCTTCTTTTCCTTAGCCAATGAACTTCTTAGAGCGAAATATCATGTTTCAACTTTCCCCCGTGCTGCCCAAAAAGTTCTTCGATAGCTGGTGGGATGATTTCCATGACTTATAATAACGCTATATTCAGAGAACTCCCAAATATTTCCCCTTTGGACATCATTGCACTCTTCTAAAACACCATCAATTCAGTATATATTTCTGCATTTTGAAAATCTTCATCTCTCCTCTATTCTTTGTTTGGAAAACTTTTTATGCTGCGGATGCCTAAATTCGGGTCTGAAAACTCCGATTAGAATTGTGTTCTCGGTCTAATTCAAGTCTATCAGGTGCAGTTTTGCTTTGCAAGAAAAACAGCGATGTCAGCGTTTTACAGGTAATTTCCGTCTCATTCATTAGATCTTCATTTTTCAGCGATCAACATGTTACGCGACAAGCCGCCAGGCACATTCGTCGTGCGGGATTCGAACAGTTTTCCAGGTGCTTTCGGACTCGCGCTGAAAGTCGCCACCCCTCCGCCTGGAGTTGCACCAGGTGAGAACAATTTAGATAGTTTTCCAAATAGCCATTCGTTCTGACTTCGAGAGCGAGCAAACACAAAGAGACTTCCCTCCGTTGTTTGCCGTCAACACTACTAACCAGCGCTGCTCATGCATTAGTAATGAATGTCGTAGTAGGCGTATGCGAGACTCGGGATTTTTTTCTTGAGAGGTTTGAGGATGGTACATAGTTGATGTGGATGAATGCTGGTGGGTTCAAGAATCTGTTTTTTTCAAGGAAGGATCCCATTTTATGCAGAAATTCCATTGGCTTCTTATGGTTGCCTGAGAGTTGCTTCGAGTAGGTCTCCATACAACACATACAATACCGCTGCTATCTAAGCGTAAAAAGTGGGCGAAATGGCCGAGGTCGGCAACTAAAGCGTCTTTCGACCACAACTCGCCTCGAAGTTCTCCGTTTTCAATTTCGAAAGGACCAAAATGTTCTCCGCGACGCAATATATCTAACTGTATAGAAAGAAATTGAAATTTACTGATAAAACGCTTTTTTTAAAGATGGGGTGTGTTATGAATTTGATAATTTTATTACAAGATAACGAGCTCATTCGACCAAAAGCAACCAAACGCGATCTCTAGCATGGTCAAAATGATAATATATTTCACCTTGGAAAATTATGTTCCTCCAGAATGTCCCTAAACATTCTTGCACGATTGACTAGATCACAACATGCTGTACATTTCGGCGTTTTCGAAATTGAAAACGGTGCACTTTGTGGCGAGTTGTGGTCGAAAGACGCTTTAGTTGCCGACTTCGCCCATTTCGCCCACTTTCTACCCTTGGATAGCGGCGGTATTGTAAGTACTTCCTTGGATATGTAAGGAAAGTTACCGACTTCATGAGATGCGCAGAAAAAAAAACCATCAGGCTCCTCTAGGAGATTCTTCACAATGAGGTTCAGAGGCTAAATGCTCTAGAGGGCAACTAGCACGAGAGGCGGATCTTCTGAGGACAACTAGTCCAATCCTAAGCCTCGAAATATTTACAGTCGGCACGAATTGCACTGATGCTTTGCGATCAGGGGTGTGCGGCAATTGCCGTTTGCCGATTGCCGTTTGCCGTTTGCCGGCCATTTTTGGGGTTTGACGTTGTCGTTGCCGTTTGCCGAAATTTTCGTCTTAAACGGCAAAAATTCGTTGAAACAACAGGATTCGCCCTCAACGCAGCCTCTGTGTTGGTCAGCGATTCGGAGCTGCTACAATTAATTATTTTGACGAGTTCCAGCTCCTGGTTCCGGCTCATTCAATGTATAATTGTACCCTTTCAGTAGGTAGCTTATGAAAACATCTTGACTGGGTAATCAGAGGAGTCCGTTTGAGTTCTAAAATGTGTGGGAGCTTCCAGATGTCTTTTTTAATCATCAAATTCTTAGTCCTTTAAAGGCACAGGACACCCAAGAAATTAATTCTCGGATTTCATGCTTGTCTTGAGAGAGTCACTCACTGATCACAGTGATATCTCTGGAATCGTCCAAGACCCTCTGAACAGAATTATGGCTCCTAAAGATGCCTAATTTTGAGGGTGAAAAATTGGTGGACGAGTTGTCTCAGGTCTGTATTTTTCTTCATTTGCAATCGTTGCGCGAGAGCGAGCCAGGATATGGAGACAATCCAGCAATGATCTGAAGAACGACGACTTGTTTGAATTCATCCATCCATCGAGCCGCTATCGAGTTCGAAGGTCTGTTAGCGGGACGGGCCTGTGGTGGTCGCTTATATCTTACTTATTTGGAGGAATTGAGATCTCGCACTTGGCACGTGTTATACAGGAGGGCTCTTCTACACAATTAGATGAAAATCTCAAAATTCATATCTGAGGGTGTACTGTGTCTTTAGGAGTGCCAAACCTGCAAAAAAAACCTTTTTCAGGGGCATACCGATCACTGCAAGTTCTAAGATTACAAAACCAAGTCATATCAAAGCTGTAGCGAAAAAGTAGCCTTATTTAGACATATGAACTAGTGGAGAATTTGTGTATATAGGCCCACTTTTCAAATCGGTTGGTTGGCTGATGGTAATAATTGGGACAGGAAAATTATCAGTTCTGCAAACACTTTGTCCGGCTTTTTAAAAGTTGAACAATATTCAAGGCGGTCAATAAAGGCAGTGGTCAATGATATCTTCGATTTCGAGATCATTAGCTGAAATGAAAGGTTGACTTAATGGCAGACCTGGGTTTGCTAGGAAATGGTGTAAAGATGAAAAAATTTAAAATCTTCGAAGGCAACGATTAAAGCCGCATTCAATTTTTCACCAGAAACCCAAGGGTTACAGGCCCATTGCAACAACAGTGTGGGAAACCGGCTCAAAACGAGCAACCACTAATATACGGCCCGAAACTTGAACGTGGTGTACTCGCTCCACCCTTTTCCTCGGTAGCCACAGGAAGTGAGTGGGGCGAGTAAACCACACTCAAGTTTTGGGACAAATTTATTGCTTGTGTCTAGCCGACATTGTGACTGTAATTGGCCACGTGCCAGCTTGTGAGCCGAATACGTAGAAAGGAAAGAGCCCAAGAGCAGTCCAGCTGGCTACTGCACGCGGCGCTCCAGCGACGAAGTCAGCGCAGCAGACTTACCGTCGCGCTCGTCGCATGTACATACCAGTAAAACGCCCCTCATTCTGTGCATTCGATCAACATGCCCCTCAGAGCTCTTGATTTGAAAATTCGAAGGCTGCTTTTATCGTGAGCGCTGCGTTCAACTAAACTTGTCTCACTCCATTCCTGTAGCTTCGCAAGGGTAACCATTCAATCGTAGTTTGAAATGAGCGAAATTGAAATCCTTGAGCCTACTACTTGCTACTAACAGTAAAATTTGTGACTCCGGTTATAACCTAAACCGCGCGCTGTTGATCGCGGTGTGAACTATCTGGCCATCAATTCCGACCAATCATCTCGTATTAACCCTTCTATTCGCACCTGATTGTGGTACCTGTATCATCCACACTCTTTCGGTCGGCGCACACTCCCATCGCAACAAGCTTGCTTACGGTTTGCTGATCTTCCCCTGATCGACTAGGCTGGGACGTGCTGGCCGCAGGCTACTTTCAGAGAATCCTTTGCGGACCAGTAACACTTTGCGCTGCTCAAGAAGACGCCCATCTTTTGAATCTCTAGCATTGATTTGTACGCAAACTTCAAATGGAGAGGAATTAACAGAATTATCGCCGGCGATGGAGAAGCTTGCAGCCGTTTTGGTCTTGGTAGTGACTCCTGTTAACCTTAGGCTTTCAAGCAGCTTCTGATTAATAGGACTTTTCTTCCTGTGAAGGCCATTGAAACGTCAGGCTCATAGTAACTGGCAGATATTGCATGGAATACGACACGACTAACAAGAAAGGATTGCTTACATCAGATAGAGTTTCGGAATGTTTTTTAATATGTTCTAGGGGGAGGGCAGTTTTCCAATATCCCATACATAAAATCTACTAAATGCCTCAGGCAGACCCTAAAAAGGTCCAAATTGGAACAAGGCCAGAACGGCTCGGCCGAAGTGAGTAGAGCTGATTTAACGATTGTATTACCTTTGTGTATGTTCAGAACAGATCAGAAATTGGGCAACAATGCATAGTTTCTGATCTAATCAGAATCAATACACCAAAATTTTCTACATCTATTTTGAACACATCTAAAGGTAATTCAATCGTTGAATCGGCTCCACTCTCTTCGGCCGAACCGTTTTGGCCTTGATCAGATTTTCACCTTTTTAGTGACTGCCTGAGGGTTCAGCAGACTCTGAGCTTGGTATACTGGAACACTGTGCTTCCCCTAGAACATATTAAAATTGCATCCCGAAACTCCATCTGAAGTTGGCAACCCTTCCTTCTACGCAAATGTTGGTGTATTATAGCATAAACAGATTTTGCCGTTTGCCGTTTCGCCGTTTGCCGTTTGCCGAAATTTGAAATTCCTTTGCCGCACACCCCTGTTTGCGATCCTTATTGTGCGTAGGCGCAAACTTGGTGCGCATATGTTATAACATACGTGCATCGAGTTTGTGTTGACGCAGAATAAGGAACGCATAGTACCATTGTCATCCGTGCCTGCTGTATGTAGGTCAAAACATTTTTGCTCCGCATGTCGATTTTCAAGATGATCTGGGGAATAGCTAAAGGTTTTTGTAATCTAGGAGTGAATTAATGGGCCCATCTCCCAGAACTCTCTTGTTTTCCTCCCCCAAAACAAACGATGAGTCCTGGTCATGTTCTACATTTGGTGTATGAGCCGCTATCTCCAACAGCAAATATCGTTACTTTTACCTTTTCCTTGTTTTTATCCCCCTCCCTCCGTTGTTCCAGCTTTTCCAAACATCAAAGCTGAATAACGGCATGATTCTTTCCTAGTAAAAGCAACGACTTGGAATCTCTCCCTCAGCTCAGCCGTTTCGACACCATTTTCAGCTTTTCGGCGTGGAGGTGTCATGCTACATAGATTATTCACAGGAATGAAAACAAATGGACAGCAAAGGTTCCCAAAAACATAACTCGCGTCAGTTATTGCGCCCATAACCGCCTGGAGTTTTTTTCCCTCTAGTTCCTCTTACGTGAAGATCGCGCATTATCCAATTCGTCAAATAAGCATCTCATGCAGATGCCGAGGCGTACATAGCTCGATGAGGTGTTGTTTCCTCCAAAATCATCCCACATCGCCTTCTATTATTGTCAATAATATTATTATTCATTGACGTGGAAGCACTTTTACACGTTGTTAGTGAATACAGTCAGAAAAAGCAACTAAAAGAAAAACAACTATGATTATAAAAGAAATCGCAACAATTGTCCAGATTCACAGTTCCGCTAGCCAGCTGTTGATGGCTTCCCATGAAAACTTCCGTTAAGTGTGCGTCCTCTGTATAATTGGTTCAAAAAGTTTGCTGCTAAGGATAGTGCTCACGATGATTTCCGTTCTTGGGTTTTCCACTTAAAACAATACATTATCCGCCATCTCTTGCTGCAATTACGAAGAAAAGACGAAAAGCGCACCAACATGCCTTATTTCACCGGGAATTTTAGAGGTTTTCCACCGATAAATTTCAAATTGTTAATTAAAATGTTCCTTTTATCCAGCGAGCAGTTTGTATTGCTGTGTAAACTTTAAATCGGGACGAAACTCACTCGGTTCCGTTGAGTGCGCATGCGGCGCTTGGGAAGGAAACAGCGAGACAGTGAGTTGAAGAAAGAGATAGAGAGCGCGCAGCGAACGCGCGCACACGCACGCGTGGGTCAAGCAAATTGTGTTCTCAATTAGGGCGTTTAGGTCGTTTGAATAAGTTGACTGGGTTGACCTAGGTACTCCCATACTTGCACTCTATTTTGGAAACGCTGAACCTCGGTTCCAGCCGGCAGCTGCAGAAACAGTTGTTATATTCAGCGTAGGGAAGCAGGGGTAAAGAAATTCAGCATTTCTTTGATTGCGTATGTAATTAAAGGCAGAAGACGTGTTCGGAAAAGTTTTTGAGATAAGCACGTTTTTGGAGTCGCATGGCTCCCAGTAAACTGCTCACGCCGTTGGAGGCGTCAAAAGCGAGCCAAAACTACTAAATTTCAGTAATGCAATTCGAAAAATTTCAGTATCCCCGCCCCTGAGCTCCTGCAACCCCGCCCCAAAATACAAACTCGTCCAGATTGATAGTACTAATACGGTCCCTTTGGTTTGGTTTTTGATGCTTCCAACGAGGTGAACCTTCCAGTACAGGCTGTGAGAGTATATCGGCTTCTATATCTCAATCGTTTTATTGCTAATATTTGCGGTTTCAGCAGCGCGCAGTAAAACTCGTCCACTTTCACCCGATAACAGAATAACCGTTATTCCTCTATTTCCACACAGTTTTCGTTGGTTTTTTCGTCAGTTCCCACTACAACAAGCTCCAAACCTTTGATTTAGGTCATAAAATCGATACCGTTTGTGAGCGTGTCTGCTGCCTTTAAGCGGAAACATTCGCTGCCATCCTCTAGTATAGCGGGACGAATTCGATGTCTCCTCAATGAATGCGATTCGCTGATGTGTCATTGTGTCTTACATGATGTCGGCCATAATAAGTGATCGCTTATGAATGCGCTGTCGTGTATTCTTGATGCACATGAGCACCCCCTCTCCTTTGTCGTTTGATGCCAAGTTTAGCATCAAATTCATCGGGGAATTCGGAGATCTCAGGCAACACATCGCATCACATGTATCAATATATTAATACATGTAATATGTACATACATATAGTCGGCATGGATCCTAGTATTACTTCGCTTTCCTATGGAAGGTTGGCGCAAACTCGGTGCCATATGCCATAACATATGTGCACCGAGTTTGCACCAGGGATGAGCGAAATTCCGCATTCCGATTTCCGCAGATTTTTAGGTCTCGGAATTCCGCTTTCCGATTTCCGATGTATCCTATAGAGAACAAAGTTTGAACCTTAGATATACACATAATACACGGCCTCAATGAGAGCTCACTATCCAGGGGTGTGCGTTTTTGGGGTTTCGTCCGTCTGGCAAGAGTATTCATTCTCGAGAAAGATCGAGAAAATTGAGAATTTAGCGATTTTTTTCGCTTTAGAATATGCGATCAACCGAATGATGATCGTGACCTGCCGGCAGTGCATACTAAAAAACGTCCTGTGTAGTGAATGCTTCGCTTCACCGGATGTAGATGTAGTGCAGGTGACTTGTAGACACTTTGATCCGTTTTGGACTGACTCAAACAACACGCCGCTCAACGCTCGACTAGAACTCCTGTGTCGTCAACGAGTATACATTGGATCCGACTCATTTCGGAAAACTACAAAAGCTGTTTTTCTCTGCACCGTCAATCTGATGGTTAAAGAAATTGTGATTTTCCGAACGAAACTCATTATAACATTCATGCGAATACCAGTTTGTCGTCGACTTCATATTAGTTTTCGTAAAATGTAGGCTCATTGAAATGATTCAGATATAAAAAAAAATCGGATGTTTTAGAAAATCTTGTCACAGAATCTCCAATATACTTCCTATATACTTAAGAATTGAGATCATTCTGCGTTTTTAGTCTAGATACATCTAAACGTAAATCTTTCAATTCAGGGTAAAGCAGAGAAGAGCCATTTTTGCGATTATCCTCAATGAGTCGGATCCAATCTATATCAGCGAAATAGTGGCCGCAGAGCTGAAAACTCGAAGCTCTGTCGCCCGCAGTTGTGACTGTCGCGATCTAGCAGCTATTTTATAGCGGGCCAACAAGCCGCATTAAAGGCACAGGACACCCAAAAAATTAATTTTCCGATTCCATGCTTATCTTGGAGAGAGTCACACGCTGATCACAGTGGTATCTTTGAAATAGCCCAAGACCCCCTTTAAACAGAGTTATGGCTCTTCAAAGATACCTAAATTTCGAGGGTGAAAAATTAGTGGACGAGTTGTCTCAGGCCTGTATTCCTCTTCACTTGCAATCGTTGCGTGCGAGAAAGCCAGGATAAGGTGACAGTCCGGTAATGGACTGAAGAACGACGACTTGTAGGAATTCATCCATCCATTGAGCCGCTGTCGAGTTCGAAAATCTGTTAGGGGGTCGGGCCTGTGGTGGTGAGCGAAGGGGGTCGGGCCTGTGGTGGTCGCTTATTTCTCGCTTATTTGGAGGAAATGAGATCTGGAATTTGGCACGTGTTATACAGGAGGGATCTTCTACATAATTACATGAAAATCTCAAAATTCATATCTGAGGGTGTACTGTGTCTTTAAGAATCCGCGAATTTTAAAGACTCGGGCAACGAGCCCCTCAGAATTTTCTTGACTGAGCGTGAAGCGCAAACTCTCCGTGCTCCGACGCGCCGCCCAGCCAGTGCGCCGAGCGCCATCTGGAGTCTTCAGCGGCTGGGCGGGCCAAGTGCAACAAACTGGGTAATTGAACCTACGGAATTGCCAACATCTGAGTCATGTTTAAAGAGTGCTTACCCCTGGAAATGGGCTTGGTTGGCGTCGAGCCTCATTTTCAATGCGATTTTCGTACGCGTTGGGCACTATCTCGCTCTTCTCCTCGCGATATGCACGCTCTCGTGACAGGAGGGCAAGCACATGCCTATCGCGTGCTTCAAGGGAAAATGGGCGGATTGACGTGAGCGTCGAGCTCCTTTTTGTCTGAGTATAAGGTTAGCTACCGGTTCTTGATTGCTGCAACGCAACCCTTTGGTCAGAGTCATACGCCTCGCGACCATAGACAGCGACAGTGCATATCAGGCATATCGACTTTCGGTCGATATTGATGGTGAAGACTGCTTCGCGTTGCTCGTCGCTAGAAGTATGATCCCGGCCTTTGTATTGACATAGCGCGTCACACACGAGAACTCTTGCGTGCCTCAGACATCTGTAACTATTAATTGTGGTCTCTGCAAAAATTGTTCCAATCGAATGACTGATTCGAATTCTGTTTTCAAATGATGTAGAACTCATATTTGCATATAGCTTTGGACGGCTTTCCTAAGTATATTTCTGAAAAAAATATTTTTTGAGTTTTTGAATACGACTGCGTAGAATGTTCTTAGAATGGCTGCGCGGCTTGTAGTTTGAAAAACTTGTTCAGATTCGGAAACGGCCTCCGGTTTCTTTATCAGCTGTACAGTTTTTCAGGGAATCGCCATTAGAACAATTAAGGGTTTTCTGCGACAACGGCTAAGTCTCACCATTTGAGAGGTACAACGCTTTTGCTTAGCACCGAAGCGATTTCTCGCTCAATATCGCGCGACGTCATCTTGGACTATAATATTTATATCCAAGACGCTGGAAGTCGTTTAGTTAGAAATGGTAGTGACAGTAGGCTATTAATATCCTGGGCCACCTAGGCATGTATATAGGTATCTGGAACAACCAACGGCGAAATATTTTTCAAAGTTGGTGCGGTCCCTCATAGGGGAGCGACGATAGTGAATAATGATTTTCTAACGAATTTTCGGATAGTTCACGAAATTTTCAAAAATTGTTAGTCGTTAGCCTTTAGACGTAACCCCGAAAAAGCCCGTCGGTCATTTAAATCGTTAATCGTAAGTCGAAATTAGGCACATCCCTGGAGTGATCCTCATGAGATCATAAATCTGATTAATGACGGCTAGTGATGGTTTGGTGCTGTTAGACCCAAGGTTCAAGGATACATTTTTCGATGCCAGCAGCGAGTAAACTTTGTTTCGTTTTCCGATTCCGATTTCCGCAATTTTACGGCCTCGGAATTCCGCTTTCCGACTTCCGAAATTTTGAAACTTAATCCGATTTCCGATTTTCGATTTCTGAAATTTTAATTTTGTTTCGATTTCCGATTTTCGATTTCCGAAATTCAAAATTTTTATTCCGCTCATCCCTGGTTTGCACCCATCTTCAATTGGAAACGCAAAGTAACACCAAGATCCATGCCGCTTTCACATATACAGTAGAAGGCAAATGTGTCGGATTATCTGATTTTAAGGGATTCAATTGCATTTTCAAATTGATTTTGATTCAATATAGTTCACAAAAAAAACTGTTTCGAAGCATTTTGACAAATTATATGTTTTCTCGGTGTAGCTTCCGTTATTGCCTGTAGCATCGACTAACTACTTGATGTTTCCCGTTAATGTGTTCTACGTTATTGTGAAAGAAGGTATAGTTCGGCTTCTGAGGGCAGGCATCTCGTAGACGGCAGTTGTATATGTCGGACCTTTAAGATTGCTACCCCTTGACGTAAACTAGAAGCCTCATGGTTTACCCTTTCGAAAGAGGTCACCGATGCATTCACAGTGCCCAAGATTAATTGTTTTAATATTGATCCATATCAAGAAGATTATTTTTGAGTAATTCGGCGAAACTCGTTATTTTTTGCACATACCCATCATTTCTGTTAACAGCTTGTCAGACGCTTTTACACATTTCCTGAAGTTTATTCAGCAGCGAGTAAACCCCCCAAGGTTGTATTTTCACGATTTAAATAGCTTTTTCTTAATTTTTTTTCAAAATTTGCATTCACTTGACTGAATACCTCGAAATAAAAAAAGTTCTCAGCTCGTGAATCAGATTTCCGAAAGGGTCGTATGCGGAAAGCCGAACTGTTCGGGAGTATGTATCCCGATACTTTCGCCCGCCACTGCATGCCATATGTTAGGCTTCTTGAATTCTTCGGAACCTAGCAGTTTTCTTTTTGCCCGCAATATACTTCTTCAGATGTTGAAAGGAATATTGCTCCTGCCGCGAAGCTGCCGGAGAGGTTTGGTTTTGCCCGAGCCTTGTGATCACTTAGAAATGAGAATTGGTCTTTGGACCAACTTTTTTCAACACAGCCGCAGTATCTGGAGTAATGCCCCTGCTTAGAAAAATGAAAACAAGTTACTTGTAATATAAATGTCACTTACTTGAACTAACTAAAGTAACTAAGCATTTATATTACGTGCAACATACATTTATATTGCATGTAAATTACACTTATGTTGCATGTAACTTATATTTATATATTCATCACGGGTGGTCATCACGCGAAGTAGACGACACGCGACGCAGAGAGCGCGTTCGCACGCTTCTCAGACTATACGCCACACAGCAAACCCCATGCGGAGCTTTCCGCGTTGGGGTGGGATCAAATACCTTAAACTTGGGTTATTGAACCGACAGCAACGCCAGTCCCAAGCCTGACCCCGAGAGTGCATCGTAAACTCTCCTTGGAAAGCCTTCTTGGCCGGTTTACCTAATTTGCGACTTATCTTAAGCCATTTAAGTTACATGTGACATAATGGAGGCGCATTGCACGCGGTATCCCGTCGTTATGTTGCATGTAACCAAAATGACCTGTTAAGTCGCAAGTAACTCACATCGGATTAGATATGTTACAAGTAAGTAGTCATCATTTTCCTGAGTGGTCGTGGTATTTCAAACCAGTAGGATCCTATGTCATCTTCAAAAGAATCTCTAGTCAAACAGAAGAGTGGGAGAATCCTCGTTGATGCAGTTAAGCGAGGGCGTGGAGGACCCCTCCGCGTTTGAAAAGTTCTTGTCAATAATCATTTGCTTATATCTGGTCATTAAAAAATTAGGATATTTGTGGTTTGTGTGTGTGGGAGGGCATGTCAGTTTTGTGCCCTCGTGGTGTGGCGCCGAAAATGAAATCCCTCGAGACGTATCTGTTGTGATCGATGTCCATTTCGTTGCCAAAGAAATACGCGGCAGTGGCGCACATGTGCGAATTTTCGACGCCTAAATGTGATTGGAGCACGAGATTGCAGACCAGACACACGTGATCTCTTTCCCTCGTTAGGGTTTGCTTGCGGGATATTCCCAAAAACTTTTTGTTAGAAGTTTTACAATTGCTTGGGAAATATGCCGTTCATGTTAGGATTTGGAGAGCATAGCCGTAGGCTTTTGACAGTAGTCACGATAAAGTCCGACGATTTGGAATGAATGAAAGTTTAACTCTTTCAATCCATTTTAGAGAATTTTTATGGCAGGACTCTTACAGTTGTCACCCAAACCCCCGATTTTTTCCAGAACCACTGAAACGATTTTTATGATGAACACTGCGTTTAGGTACAGGACTGATAAAGCGTGGCATATGGAGCATATAACCGATGGGGAGACCTAAGCAAACTTTTTGATGACATAGGGGTCTTCAAAACGTCCTCGGGAGTCCTCAGGACTTTGACCTGGACATCCTCCGAATGCTTTCCGAATTGACAGAACCCCTACGAGGAGTTCTCGGAAAGCATTACCCTGGATTCGAGGAAGCATTCAAGCAATTTGTGACTCGCGTAAAACCTAAGTAGTGTCATGCATCGATACTCCGACAATTAGGCTGGAATTGCTGTGCACGTCTAGAAGAATTTATACAACAAGTGTGAGCCTTGAACAATGTCTAAACGACTTCGAACGCCTGCAATTTGTGAGTGTAGCACGAAAGGACACGATCTCGAAACATACGTCAGATGCCTGGCAGTGATTTATGGAGAGAAGGGCTGTCATTTTTCTTGTAGGATCACTACGCTGCTTGCACTGAAGTCAGTCTGAAGCTAGCAAATCAGAAGGAGCAGTTCTAATTTTAGTTAGATTTCCATTACTCAAGGTAATTCGTGAATTGATAACTTTCTAACAAATTGATCTGCAACTTCGTTGAAAGTCATTACAATTTTAATTGGCGGTAGAAGTTCAGCAGTATTACAACGACATCTGAATTAGAAGTGTAAGCGATTTCGATCATACTTTCGAACTACTAGTAGAGTACGACATAATGGGCCACATGCATACCAACGCGTTCAACTTAGACTGTACGTTTTGACTCTTCGACACCACAGTTAAAAGATACAGAAGATAGAAGGTTATAAAAACCTGCCAAAGCGTGGATTTGATGCCGCCTCAGAAAATAACACCGGTAAGATCGCTGGCGCATGGCGGTCCGAACAACACTCACCCCATGTCCATGTACGACTTTCAATTAATCTCGGCATTGACAGAGTTGATATTGACAGTAGTTTTCTGCAGCTTAGAACCGAGTATGGTACAGGTTTATTCGGCTGACGTTTCGGTGTCAGCCGAATAAACCTGTACCATACTCACCCCATGATCCGACCGCCATCATTCTAGGAAGAACCCACCATGGAGACACTGCTCTAGTGCTGCCCGATATCCGACCGACGGACCAACTGGCGCCCTGATATCCTGCCGCGATCAACCCGGCTAGCCTTTTGCTTATCGCTTTCTCCCGCCATGCTTTCGCGATCAGGCCGGTGAGGCCTTTCAGTGCCGTCGGTCGGACCGATGTTAAAGGCATCGGACGCGCCGATAACCACTCACCGTTTTTTGAGTTTGAATCATTGGATGGGCCCGCCTGCGAACGTGGGTAGAGTTTGCCGGGTCACCGACGCATCAATGGGAAGATATGGGTGATCGAATGCCTCGAATTCCACCAAAAGAGGCCGGCCTTCTGACAGCCATGTGGCATAAAATGATAAAAGAAAATAGCTTATCAACAATTGGTACATCAACTTCCACTCATTCACGCGATATCGCTTGTTGAGAAGCTTCTTTCTTTATCATTTTATGCCACATGGCTGTCAGAAGGCCGGCCTCTTTTGGTGGGATTCGAGGCATTCGATCACCCATATCTTTCCATTGATGCGCCGGTGACCCGGCAAACTCTACCCACGTTCTCAGGGGGGCCCAACCAATGGTTCAAACTCGAAAAACGGTGTGGTTTTCAGCGTGTATGATGCCTTTAACATCTGAGGCGTCAAAGTTTCATATAGTTCCGCAAACATGTCAAAACGTACACAGTAAGGAGAATGTGGAAAAACTCCTCTGGTTTACCACGGTGTTAGTCTGCTATTTGTCGGAACTCGTAATCGTCCTACAAACAGAAGTTTGGAAGACTTTAGTGTTTTGGCAATATCAGGAGAGGTCATATGTAGTCCAAGAAGTGACTATCGAGAGTTTAAATCCCTCCAGACTGAAAAAAAAACAAAATGTCAACAATGGACTCGTTTAAATCTTAGAAACAGCGACAGTCTGCTTTGATTTTTCATGTTTTAGAAACAGTCCTCCTCACAAAGACCAGCTATATTTTTCTATGATTGCAGGTGACGGTACGGAACTCGTTCGGCACTTCCTTATCGAGCCATCTCCGAAAGGTGTGAAATTGAAGGGATGTAATAATGAGGTGAGCCTTAAGTCACCCATCACTTTTTAATAGTCAAAATTCTCACATCCAGTAGTGCGAGGTAATAAGAAATAAGATACTGCCAACGTTTGTGTAACGACTATTTATACTTCCACTTCCAGCCGGTATTTGGATCTTTGTCCGCCTTGGTCTACCAGCATTCTATCACCCCACTTGCCTTGCCGACAAAGTTACTACTACCCGAGTACGATCCGGCCACAACGCCAGAACATGTATCTGCCACACAAGCCCTTCTGGAGCAGGGTGCAGGTTAGTCAACTGATTCTTCTTCTTCGAGGTTTAGCTGATTCATTACCAAGTGTTTACCTTGATTAACACGTGTTGCTCTCACTTTTTTGAATTTGCTGCACTTCAAGCGCGCGTTTTTTCAAATCAAAACTGAGACTCTTGCGAGTTTACATGATTTGAGAGAATTTTGACTGACAAAACCCAGGTCTTCCATAAACCAGTCCCTGTAGTTTTGTTTACCACTAAAAATCACAAGTGCTTTGGGTAGCTGCTGTTTGGGGCAATCATATCTTTATCCCTTCAATCAATCACAACATGACCGTGGAATGGGTGTTCTACTGCAAAAAAACGATTTAATCCAGAAACACCACAAATAATTAATTTGATGGAAAAGTTTCCGAACTTCTCACGACTTTGAATGAAAAACATTTAATTCAAAAACAAACAAGGATCACCCAACAAAATAATTTCCATCACATTCAAAGATTCTCCGCCACCTATTGGGCAGATCATGAATTCCCGACGCGTAGAACTCTGGCTGTTTCGAGTCGAAGTATTTTTCTAAGGCCATTTTGACTTCGCCATCGTTGGTGAACTGTTTTCCATCCAGGGAGTGCTGCATCGAACTGAACAGATAGTAGTCGGAAGAGGTAAGACCTGGGCTATATGGAGGGTGAGAAAGAACTTCCCAGCCCAAGTCCAGCCGCCCTGTGATGAACATTGTTGCCTTCTTTACGGCAATGCTCGGCCACATGTATCTTGGATAACCCGACAGAAACTGTTGGACGTGAGCTGGTAACTTCTTCCTAACCCTCCATATAGCCCAGGTCTTGCCCCTCCTGACCACCATCTGTTCCGCCCGATGCAGCACTTCCTGGATGGAAAGTAGTCCAATAAAGATGACCAAGTCAAAATGGCCTTAGAAGAATACTTCGACTCGAAATGACCATAGTTCTACTCGTCGGGAATTTATGATCTGCCCAATCGATGGCGAAGGATCTTTGAATGGGATGGAAAGCATTTTGTTGTTCTTGGAATAAATGTTTTTTTATCCAAAGTCGTGAAAAGACCGGAAACTTTTGCGTCAACCTAATAGAATGCAGGTTTCTGCGCGGACGACACCTTTAACTTCCTGGTTTTTTTGTGAACTAGATCGAGGTCGTGAGATTTTCGTCACTCCATTCGCCTACTCAGATACACGTAGTTGTGTCCGCCAGACCGCTGCCGTATAAAGAACGAGCCCGTTGTCCCGAAACGTCCGCTGTATATCCCGAGACATCGCTCTTTGGCGCTTTTTTACCGCCTGGCTTTCTCTGGAAGACCCCCTGTTTCATCCGAAACACCTGGCGTTTGCCCCAAGCACAGACAACAGCGGTCTGGCGGAACACAACTACGAATGCCAGAGTAAGCATTGTTGCATTTCTCTGGTCTTCCTGCCTTACAATCTTCAGCGGAATTGTTTTTCTTATGAAAAAAAAAACACTTAAACTCAGCAAAAAGCGCTTGATTGAAGGATTCAATACTTTAATGTCCAGCAATGTCTTTCATAACACTAACGTAATTTAAGCCTGCAATGTGGCTTATGTGGGAAGTGTGGACTGCGAGTCGTTGACGGGCAGTGAGTGCATTCGACGAGCTGTGGCTCATACTGTGGAGGATGCCCAAAGACGAGTTATTAGACCAGTGTCCGTACACTTCAAGGTGAGACCAGATTGTTGGTTGAAATAGCAGGAGTTGCGTGATGAAATGATTTATAGAATCAGAGTATTGGAGGCAACAAACACATTTCAGGTGTCATCGCAAGGGGTCACGCTCACGGACAACACTAGGAAAGTGTTTTTCCGTCGGCATTTCCCTGTGAACGCGGTGATCTTCGCTGGAATGGATCCTGCGGACAGAAGGTGTGCTTTTTTTTGACTTAACCTCTAGAATGCGTTTATATGTAGGTCTCGACGGTCGCCTGACGCGAGTCCGGTACAGAGAGTAAAAAAGCAAAAAATCGTTTTAGGTTCGAGAATTACTGCGTCATTGGATACCACGATTCCTGCGTGAAAAGTGCGCGGTTATTCGCTATCGTGGCAAGAAAGGTGAGCCAGATTTTTTGACTCAGTCGGCACTAATGCAGTATTTTTGGCCTATTGCTGTATTCTTTTTTGTGTGCATTGCTGTGAGAATGCATCGTGTGCATCCTGCCAGCTACCTTTTTAAAAGCTCGTAAACCAAATCATAGACGTTCAAAGGCAGGATCTCGAACCAATTAACGAATATGCTCAATTTTGGGTGACACACGTTGGGACCGCGTGCAATATTGCGTCACCGTATACAGTGCCCTACCGGTTTAGAGACAGAGAGATAGTGTGAGAAGAAGGAGACGCAGCGTACGCGCGCAGACGCATGCGATGAACGGAAATAGATCTCACTCAGAATTAGAGGATATATAACAAACAGAAAACCTATGCAATAGAACTAGGACCTGAACAGGCTCATACATCCAAAGTCATCAAGTGCTGTTACGTTTGAAAGCGGAAAGAGTTGTAGGGAGGCTCCCCCTTTTGAGTTGCTGTTCAAACTCACTTCGTGTTCTGTTAACGAAGAAATGGTGCCCCAAATCCTTTCTGGCTCTTTACGGGCGAGCTTTAACTGCTATCTTCTGTGGTAGACGTCCTGGAAGTTAAAGCAAATCATTTGGCTTGGGTCCAACCTGACCATAGAAGAAATACCATAGCAATGAATTTTCTGTTGGACTATTTTTCCACATCAGAGATCTAACTGAGGAAATCAAATACCAACGACCCAGACATATCATTCGTCAATATAAAAACTCTGCAACGGTATGTTTGTTGCTTGTCAATACGCAGGGACAGGGGCTCTCTACACACCGAGGGAGGAGTTTCCCGCATTTTGCGGCTCTAATTCCACTCGGGACCACTTCGCTCGCGTTGAGTGGCGTGACGCTTCAAACTGCAAAAACGGGACAACTCCTCCCTCGTTGTGTAGACAGCCCCTGTCCCCAATACGCAGGATGATGAGTAGTTTTCAAAAAAGCAGAAAAAAACGTCCGTGGTAGGGATTCCAACTCGTTACCTCATTCTTCCATCAACAGGATCGCTTCCACTGCGCCAAGTGGCCATGTTGGTATGGCAACCAACATCCTCAACTGAGCGCAACCTTTTGTCCATCATTGTAACATATTTCCGTGCACAATCACAGTGTGGAACGATTTCTACTTCAAGGTTTGAGATTGGTGCTGCACAAGGTACTCAAGGGTCCTTAAAGGCAGTGTTCACGATGATTTTCGTCTCCGGGTTTTTCACATAAAACAGTGCGTTGGCCAACGTCGTATTTCAGTGACATTATTCTATAACATGGACTAGCTGTCCGGTTGCATGAACATGTCCGTGGTGGTTTTCCCCGGTGGAAATTGGGTCAATTGAAAATACAAGAATATTTTACGCAAAGCAGGGCCGGGATTCATGAACGCTGAACCGAGGGTCCCAGCAGGGTTTGGTTGGAAACGTTCGCAAAACAGCGACTCATCATCGCTAGGTTTGGTCGTGACTGGGCTACGCCTGGGCCCCATGTAACCGCACCTCCGAGGTGGTGGTTTGATTCGGTTTGATCCCAGCTGGGGCAGCTATCCAAACCAAACCAAACCAAACCTTGCCGGAACCCAATTCGTTCATGAATCACAGCCCAGGATTAGTTAGGGCCCTGATGAAATAACGGGGCAATAGTGATAAGAGATTTGTAAAGAACGGATTCCACAAAAGATTCCATTGTCACCACAAACACTTCCTGTGATACTCAAGAGGCGGGGTGGTACTTCAGGATTTTGCGTACTTCTGGTGCGTTTTTCTCAATTTCTACGTCATTTTATTTCTACCCGGGAGCCACTTAAAGGCAGCATACACGCTCGTAAACGTGGTTGGGATAACAATTTGGATCGTGCCGTATGGCTTAAAACATAATGCCTACGCATTTTGAAGTGTCAAAAATGACCCACAATGACTTGTTAGGCAACCTACCAACTATACTTGGGCACTTGCAATATTCGAATAATCAGATAATTGAATCTTTTGCAGCAATCTCAGAGTGTACTCTAACTTTTCCTGTTTCCTCGAGTTGGTGTAGGGTTACCGCTCCCACAATTGATGATAGTCCAAATTTCTGGTCATTCAGTAAATTGCATTTAGCAATTATTCGAAATTATTCGAATAATTTTGAAATAACTCATAATTTCACTTTTATGAGAAGGTAGAATTCTAAATTCCCATGAGTTAGGGGAGCCCTGCCCCCTGAAGTAATGCGTGGAAACAGAAACGGTTCGAATACATTCTGGTGTTGAGGCGAAAATCCAAATTATTCGAAATATTCGATTACGCGGTGTGCCCAAGTATACTACCAACACTACCGACGGTGAATATCACCCAGCAACCTTGCGTTGCAGGAAAAGGGCAAATACAGGGGGCGTGAAAATACAGGGCGGGGCCAATTTCTGACTCATGTAGCGGCATTGTGGGTAGTTTTTGACACTTTAGAACGCGTAGGCGTTGTAATTTGGTCCATACCATTCTATTTCCGTAGTTATCTCAATCAAGTTTACGAGCGTGTGTGCTGCCTTTAAAGGCAGCATACACGCTCGTAAGCATAGTCGAGATAACAGCATAGATAGGTCCGCACGGCCCGTACTATGTCGTCAACGACGTTTGAAGCGCTGAAAACTGTTCAGGATGACAGTATTTTACAATGTTTGAGCAATCTTGCCTTCCACGCCCGTATTTTCACACCCCTTTGAGTAACAGAATGAGAATTGATACTTGTGAAAACGTGTGATAATTGAGAGTGATAGCACTATCAAATGGGAGTGCACGAGAGAAATAGCTTGGTTTACTTGAGCATAACAGGTCTGCATACCTAATGACTCTCGTCCACTTTCGAGAATGCCGCTCTACTTTGGCTTACCTCTTGAAATGGAGGATTTTATCAGTGCACAAACATGTTATACTCAAGTAAACCAAGCTATATCTCTCGTGCACTCCCATTTTATAGTGCTATCACTCTCAATTATCACACGTTTTCGCAAGTATCGATTCTCATTCTGTTACTCAAAGGGGTGTGAAAATACGGGCGTGGAAGGTAAGATTGCTCAAACATTGTCAAATATTGTCATCCTGGACAGTTTTCAGCGCTTCAAACGTCGTTGACGACATAGCACGGGCCGTGCGGACCGATCTATGCTGTTATCTCGACTATGCTTACGAGCGTGTATGCTGCCTTTAATCTATACAGCGAATAATCTCAGAATTGATGATTATCGTGAACACTGCCTTCAAATCGCCCGCTGCGATGCGCCTCTCAGTGAAACGCAAAAATGCGCCTCTAGTTCCGTTCAGAGAAAAGAAGCACAGTTAGGCAGTTCAAATTCGTAATTTCCGTAAAAAATTATCCTTAAATGCACAGTGTAACCTCGGAATCGTTCTCCAGTTTAAAAGCTTATCTTGGAGAGAATTTCGGACTAATCACAATGGTGTGTCCAGAATCGCTCAGAACCCACTACGAACGGAGTTATGGCCCCTAAAAGATTGTGGATTTGAACTATGAGAATTTCGTGGACGAGTAGTCACGGTTCTATTTTTCCTCGCCGTTCGCAGTCATCCAACCACACTATAAATTTGGGCCGATAAAAAATTGTAGAATACAGATTTTTATTAGATTCCACTTCGCTTTTCGTCCCTATTGAGACCGGAAACTCTGAAGTGGGGAGAGGGAATGGGTGCGGATTTCGGGGGCGGAGAGAGTGGGTGCTCGAGTTTTCTTGCTTATTCTGAAGAGTTGAGATTCCGCGTTTGACAGGGTTGCTACTCAGAGCGTCCGGACCATAATATCAATTTTTTACCCACGAGCTCGGACTGTGTCTTTAAAAGATCCGTTTCGGTTGGAATGGGCATTTTCTTTGAGTGATCATCCTTGTTAGAAGGATCGTAGGTTTCAACCTCCAAGAAATGGAACGTTTGTCTGCGGTAAGTGCATCAATGCCCATGTAATTCTGGTTTTTCTCAAAATGGAATGCCGTGATGCTGCAATAACGAAATCGAAGAAACGAAGAGGAACTATAAAGGAAAGGGAAAGCAGTTTGGAAATATCACCTCTTCAGATATGGTGGGTGTAGCCACGAAAGGGATAGCTGCGGTCCACGCAACAGTCCGCGCGCCTGTCGCGTGCGCCGATCGATCACCACATTTCTCGTGGGCGCACAGGACGCAGCGGAGGCTTCTGAGGTGTCCTTCGCTATCTTTTTTTGTGGTTAGGTCAACAATACTTCTGCTCATTGGCCCGCCCCCACATGTAAACTTCAAGGTCTGTTCCCACAGAGGAACTCATACCCTTTGATCTTCGGTGAGACTTAAAGGCAGTGTCCACGATAAAACCATGCCTTACTTTTGGTGGAGATCGGCAGCTGCTGGGCTTAGCGAAACACTAACGTTGAAAAAACTGAGAAAAATGAGCTCGAAACGGTCCGCCACAGCCCCAAAGTTGGACATCCATCAGCTCGGCACCCCCAGATGCACTTTCCACGCCCACCGACGTTAACAAATGAATGCTCGAGACTGTGAGATGAGCGATAGTTTCCGATCAATAGCCCCGTTCTTCCCTTCATTCTCAACTTCTCTCTCTACTCAGGTCAGCTCGCATACATCAGCTGCAAAAGACGGAAGTTACAAGCCTCGGACAACTCGTCCACCATGTTTCCTTAGCTCAATATTTGAGGGACCATAACTCCGTTCCCTGAAGGTCTTGTGCGATTTCAGAGATTTCATTGGAATCAGCATAGGACCGTTTTCAAGATAGGCGGAAAAACAAAAAAACGATTTCTTTCGTGAACACTGCCTTTAAAGGCAGTGTTCAATAATCTTCAATTTTGCGATTATTCGAAAAATCGATTAATTGTCTCCCGGGTAGAACTAAAATGACGGAGAATTTCAGAAAAACGGACCAGAAGGGCACGAAATCCTTTACTCTCACCCCGCCACTTTACTCTCAAATGAACTGTTCGTTGTGACGATGAAATGTTTTGTGGTCCCGTCCTTTGCCATTTTCTACTTTCTGTTGCTCCGCCCCTTCCTTCGGACCCTGCTGTTTTGCACAAAATATTTTTCCATTTTCGACTGACCCCATTTTTCACCGGCCAGAACCACCGGGAACGTGTTCATCCAATCGGACTAGTCCAGGCCAGATTAGTGTTACTGAAATACGGCGCTTCAATGCGTTTCTTCGTAACTCTGGTAGCACTTGGAGGCCAACGCTTTGTTTCACGTGAAAATCTCAGAAGTGAGAATCATCGTGAACACTGCCTTTAATGATAGATTCAAAAGGCGCATAGTATCGAGTGGAGGTTCAGACACCAAAATAAGAGTGAAAGCTGGAAACGTGTGAATACACTTTCTGATACAAAGAATTAAAAAAATAGCACCAAATGTCAAACAACGTTCGGCATAAATTTCGAATTCAAATCTGCCGAGTATCGCGATAGCTACAAACAAGCACGCTCATGCCGATCATTTTTTCCGCAGGGCTACCGTAACCCTCCTTTAAAAATTTTCAAAGTGTCAGCTTGGATGTGAGCACATCGTAATAGTCAACAAACACGGTTGCACCATTTCGACTTTCTCACCCACCTCCCAGTGCCTTTTCGAAGAGAGCGGTGTGTGTATGAATGCATAACGCTCCTCTGCCCTTTTATACCCAGCCTATTATGAGCGTGTGTTACCGTTCGTTATCATGTTTTGTTAAACAATGGTTACGGTAGCCCTGCGGAAATAATGATCGGCATGGTCGTGCTTGTTAGCTACAACAACTCAAAGTGCATACCTGATCGTAAGTATAACAACAGACTAGTTATTTAGTTTGAAAGCTGGCTGCGGTCTTCTCCAGATTGTGCTTCTCCACTTTAACTGGCAGGAGAAGTTCGGAGATTTAGCCTTTAGCAATGGCTTGTTTGCTGGCACATCTAGACTCGTAATCGACACTTTTACTGGACTGAGAGAGGAAATGAGACGAGATTCGAGACCAAGTTTGAAGATATAAGGCCGATGTGAAACGGGAAAAAAGGAATTTTTGCAGTAAAGGAGGGACCTGGAACGAGCATTCTTCTACTTTCCTAGAAGGATAAATTGTTCTATGTGACTAGTTTTTGGTACTGTTCAATTCGCAGGCAATCGAGATGTTACTATAAGGTTTACTACTGACTGGAATAAATAGCTTTTGCCCAATTCGGAGAGGTTGAGCCGATCAAGTGATGCGAACTGAGTAAGAGCTAAAACAATATTAAACCAAAGGCAGGATTGGCGATAAAGACGATTTTCGAGCTCTTTTCGTGAAAATGTAGATTTGGTCATCACAAACCTAAAAATAAATGGAAAAAGGTGAAGATTAGCGGGAAAAGCGAACCAAAACAAGGTAGGACGGCTAATCACAGGTATCCGCACACCCCCCTGAATTAAAGCGATTTTCATGAATGCTTGTTTATGCGTCTTTTATTTTGCTCTTTAAAGACAGTAGTCTATACAAGTGCTCAGAAATTACTTTAGAAGCGCTATAACTCGTTCTTGAGTGTTTTTTCTCAAACTTATTTTTTATTTTCACTTTTGTGATGGCCAGGTCTACTTTATAAGGATAATAGCATGACAACCGTTTTTATTGCGAACCCTGCATTTAACATGGAAGAAAATAATATTTTGAGTTACTTATAGTGAATTCTTGTTTCACTGTCTTCATTACAGCCTTCCTCAATGGAAAACGCTTGCCATGTGTTCGCTGAATTCGAGCCGGAACAACCAGCGACTGCCGTTGTGAATTTTATCAATAAGGTTCTATTCGCTAATAGGCGATCATGACATCAAACATTCTGGTGATGATATGCTCCACTGCAACGCCAAGCTCACACGGAAATCGTCTGCTGGTATTCATCTAATACATGAGAGAAGTATTATAAAACGTTAGGTTGTCAACATATTACACTGTCACTGAAACATAGACTAACCTCATTTTTCCGTGGTCGAAGCTCGATGAGAGTCGCCTGAAACGTATCTGCACATGCTCATAGGAAAAAGTAATTATGTTTATAAGGCGAATCTTGTTGAAGTTCTTTTGTGCTACCTTTATAGAATATTTAACACAAATCTAGCATTTTTTACAGTTGCTACATCGTCAACATTTGCTCAGAGTTCACGATCAGATGTGCTTTTAGTTAGCGTTGAGACATTGGATACGCTTTCTAAAGTATATCAATTAGAAGAGTACATATCTATGCCACTTTTGTTTACTAACACTCCTTCAGAACACCTATCACGTCGCTGCAGAAAACCGTCGCTGCGCCGTGGTAGGCCTCCCAAAATGAAATGTATCCAATGTCTTTTTTCTTAATTTTGTTCGTCGCTGACGTTGGAAGAAAGGCCTCCGACAGCAATCAACTGTTTGTTATGATCTAATTTGTTAGAATCTACGGTGCTTCACAGCTTTTATATTGAAATGTTCTGTAGCATACATATTCAGAGAGATCCGTCAATTTATGTACTTAACGTTTCTTATGAACCGTCATTTTTAGTCTTCCGAAAATCAGTAGTTTTTCTAGGTTGTTTTTTGGAGATACACAGATACTGTACGGCTCGATGCACTCTAATTTTTTTGTCTTGCATTTTAAAAATCTACCATGGAATCTAAGCCTTATTGAGTGTCTTCGCGGTGGACTCGATCGCTGTCTTAATGCTTAAGACTCTAGTCAACGTTCACTCTCACATAATATATAGCTGAGCACAGATTTTATTCGATTTACTTGTATATATGTGAGGCTAATAAAGTATAACTTTCAACTGTTGCGTTATCTGTTGAATGTTGGTTATCTTGTTGTCAGTGGACTTGGCTTCTGTGGTGAGACAATACCGGCAGAGCAGCCGAAGAACGAGGCGCGAAAAGCTACCTAACATTTCGGCTAGTAAAATGGGCGTTCCCTCCCTAGAGGCTAGTCCCAGTAGGAACTGTTTAATGCCCCTACCTCGTTCGGGAAAGACATGCCGTGTGTTATCATGCTCATTATCATGCTCTTGACTTACCCACAGTAGCTACTATCTCACTCGGGACAGTGGCTCTCTACACACCGGGGAAAAAGTTGTCCTACATTTGCGGCCGTGATTCCACTCGAAACCACTTTGCTGGAATTGAGTAACGTGACGTGTCGAACTGTGAAAACCGGGCAACTCTTCCTTCTGTGTTTAGAGAGCCCCTATACCATCTCACTTGCCGTAGCTCCTGCTGACAGAAGTAGCCGAGAGTTATTATGGTCGCTATCAGCTGTGTGCGTTGAGCCGCATATACAATTAAGCGCCTGGAATATATATTTATTGGCTACAACGACGAGATTTTTCAGTTCTTCAGGCGCTTTCGCTTTTTTGTTTCCATCGCTCGGCTTCTTCGCCGATCAGTTGTAGCTAGTGGATGTAACTTCTTATGTTGTTACAGACAACAGTTTCCTTCTGTCTCAAGAACCTAAAAGCATTAAATTACAGGTAAACTTAGTTTGATACTAGTGTCACAGCTCACCAAAATGTTGCTTCCTGCCTTCCTGGTCAATGAGCAGTTCGAAATGATTTTTCCTAATCACTTCAGCACCTGAAGCGAAACTCAGAAAAAATCCAACTTCCGTTGCTTCGCATGATTTTCGTAGTCACATATGAGGAGGTTGACTACTCTCGCCTTTGCTGCTGCACCAGTCTGTTAAAGGGTGCATACACGCTCATAAACGTAATTGAGATAACTAAAAATTTGAATAGTATGGTACCAAACTCAACGCCCACGCATTTTGAAGCGTGAAAAACGACCCACAATGACGCTACACGAGTGAGAAGTTGGCGCCGCCCCTGTATTTCCCCGCCCCCTGTATTTGCCGTCTCCCCCAAAGCAGGGGTCCTGGGCCATTTCCATCGTCGTCGATGTGTGTGGTTCACCTATTCTACCTATTCCACCACCCACAAACGTCGTCCAATGTGGGAATGGCCCAACACCCTTGTTTTGGAAGAGGATGCAAATAGAGGGGGCGTGCAGATACAGAGGCTGGGCCAACTTCTCACTCGTCTAGCGCCATTAGGAGTTGTTTTTAACGCTTCAAAATGTGCGGGCGTTGTGTTCTGTGGCATACCATTCTAATTCCGTAGTTATCTCAATTACGTTTACGAGGGTGTGTGCTGCTTTTAATTAAAGGCAGGGTTCGCGGTAAAAAAATAATTTTGAGCTCTCTTGATGATAATGTAGATTTGGTCATCACAGAAGTAAAAATAAGTTAAAAACCCCGGAGATTCGCGGAAAAAACGCTCGAAAACATAGTATAAGGCCTTAGTTATACACTAGCGATTCGCCGCCGCTGGCTTCCGCGGCATGTCTGCTATTGATCAATTTCGAAATCTGATCAATAGCAGACGTCCCGCAAAAACCAGCGAAACCGAATCGCCGATGTATAACTAGGGCCTAACGGCTAATTACCGGTGTCGGCTGGCCCCTAATTAACGAGATTTTCATTAATGCTTGCACATCCGCCTTTCATTTTGCTGTGAAAGTAGTCAGTGGTCTCCAGAGATGCTGAGAAATTACTTTAGAAGCAAATTAAAGGCTGACGAAACAGGCTTTTTCACAAGTCTTATTAATTGGGAGCGGGGGGACACCAAACAATAACTAGTTCCTGAGCGCTTTTTCTTCTATTTTTTACTTGTTTTCAGTTTTGTGATGGCCAAATCTACCATTCCATGGGGATAGCACAACAACCGATTTTATCGACAACCCTGTTTCTAAAGGCAGTGTTCACGGTGAAAAATGTGTTCCAGTTTCCACTAGCAATGGATAGTGGAGGGGCACACTGTACGTAAACGTCGGATGGAAACGAGCCGGGGAGAGCTTCAGAAAAGCCCGAAGTTGCCACATTGAGCGCAAGGCAAACCCTAAAAGCGCAATGCCCGTTCTTCGACGTGAACAAATGAAAACTCGAAAACCTTAGATGAGCGAAGTCTCCGATCAATAGCCCCGGTCTTCCCTTCTTTCTCAACTTCTCTCTTCACTCAGATCAGCTTGTATACATCGGCTGCAAAAAACGGAAGTTACAAACCTCGTCCAACTCGTCCACCATGTTTCCCTATCTCAATTTTCGAGGGACGATAACTCCGTTTCCAGAAGGTCGTGTACGATTGCAGACACATCATTGAAATCAGCGTGGGACCGTTATCAAGATAGGCGGAAAAACAAGAAAGCGATTTTTATCGTGTACACTGCCTTTAATGTGTACAACCCTGTAGTTCTCGAAGACTCATCTATTGATGGCGAGTGTGTGTGTGGCCTGTGAGAAGCAAGAAGATGGAAGGATTGAGACTCTATGGGATGGGTTCTCAATGCTATCAAACCTTGGATTGTTATCAGACCCTGGTATTTAAGAGAACAGTACGAGAAAACTCCTAATCTCTCTGTCTCCTTCCCGTAGCTACTGTTGATTAAGTACTGCCTTGATAAGAAATCAGTGGCTTCTCGTCAGCAACTCAAACTGGTCTGTCTGAGATTGTCTAAATCTGCGTGTAGTAGATTATTCGAAAGCTCATAAAGGCATCAAACAAAATAGCTGTTAAAGGCAGTAGACACGCTCAAAAATGATATCGACTTTATGCCATAAAATCTGAAGCTGGTATTATAGGAAACCAACGAAAAACCAGACGAAAATTGTATGCGAATACAGTAATAACGGCTGTCTTTGTTATGGGGTAAAAGTGGACGAGTATTGCTCGCGCGGTTGAAGTAGCGAATATTAAAGGCAGCGTTCACGATGATCATCCTCGTTGGCTTTCCACAGTGAAATTCATAGGCGAGAAGGATCCTTAGCTCCCAGTGTCCAAAGGACGGTAGAAACCGAGCCAGGAGCGGCAAAATAACGGCTGCAAAGAAGCGTTTTGGTGCCCCAGACACGCCTGGTTCCCCAGATCCGCCCCTTGAAAGGAACAAATGAAGACTCAGATTATAGGAATGATGAAGTGAAGGAAGTGCTGATAAGTGAGCTGATCGCTTTATTGCACTGATAAGTATCATCCTTCTAGCGGTCAATTCCTCCACGCTCAAAAATCAACGTAAACAAGAGAGGGCCTATTTTTGCTCAAAATCGCGTCTTTCGTGTCCTCTTTAAGCATGTCTTACTATATAGGACACCAGACCTTCCGTGAGTCTTGGATATTTTGGAAGTGAAATTCATTGCGAACACTGCCTTTAACGACGAAACGACTGAGATAGCAAAACTGATAGACTCTTTTCTGCACTGCTTGTACTCATAGAGCAAACATGCACGCAAACATGTTTGGGTGCCCATTCCCAAAAAAAGTTACGAGGAAGTGTAGAAGCGAGCAAAATTAGAGTAACTGTGAAAGTTAAACAATTAAACAAGCAGAACCTGTGCAAAAGTTGGCTGCTCCGAAATTTTGAATATTTTCGAAATGAGCGTAAACATCGAGCCCGCTTTCATATGGCTAGACCCTTATGTTACCATTACTTCCTTTTACTTTGATATCCCAGTTTCATTTTTCTTTAGGGTTAGCATCGTTTTTATTCTCATCATCTGAATCGTTCCTCATTCGATCCGTACAAATAATCAAGCATGTTGAGCAAGAGGTAAATCGAGTACCGACAACTAAAACTGGAAGATTGCTCGTGTAGTCTTTTTCCACTTTTCAATTTAAACAAATGATCAAATTCACGAATGAGTGTGGCAAATGTCCGAAAAAGTCAATAATCTGAGGTCTCAGGCAAACTGGGGATCGGAGCCCCGTCTGACAGCCGTCGGAGCGGTCGGGGACGTAGGCTTCGACAGCCAAAGTGGGCAGAGTCGTTCCCCCTGCTGCCGCCTTTGGTGCCCCTGCTCCAGCTCTTTCAAAATGTCCCTGCAGACGCGTTCCGTGTCCCTGCTCCGGCACTTTTAAGGTATCTCTGCTCCAACCCTTTCAAGACGTCCCTGCTACCGCTCTCGGTGCCATTGCTCCGACGCTTTCAAGATGCCTCTGTTGCTGCCATTTATGGCCCTTCACGGGCTCTCTCAACAACACCGCTGTTTTCAAAGTCTCTAATCATGTGAGGGAAAACCATACATTGTAATAAAAAACGAAAGAAGTTTCAAATGAAATTTTATTTATCTTTTCAAAGCGCAAGCACCAACGTCGACACGAAAACTAATTGTAGCATCATTCATTCAAAGTGATTCATAACTCAATCTTAACGAATGTAGCGTGTTTCGGCGTATAATCTTCTCCTCATTGTATCTTCGACCTTGCACATTCCATTGAGGAACTTGCGCATCTGAAATAATGCAAAAATATTCTATTGCCATGTTGCACAAATGCATCTTCTCGTGCTCAAAATGGGGAAATTGTCGGGAAGAGTTGACTGTTTCCGTATTTTCCAAAGAAATATACGAAAGCTTATTTACATGATGATGTTCTCCTTGTCGCTTTATTACAAAATTCCAGAACTAGTTTCGACAGTGGGAGGGAGTCAAAGGATAATTTCACACCCATTCCAGATTTTCTCCCAGCTAGGGCACCGACCCCTTAGGAAAAATTAGAGAACACTCTGCATATAATTTACGAATCATAGAAACCGCAGGTCCAAAACCTATGGCGAAAAAATGGAGACTGGCTCCCTTAACCTCTCGATCGTCGGATTAAGCACCGAAATTCTATTTCCTACTGCAGCTTGGTTGTTGTTAAATTGTGTGATAGGGTGCGATTGTAAAACTTAGTGCATAAACTGAGCTGCATGCGTAGAGTTGAGCTCAATGTCACACTTACATTAGGCATCTTTCGTAGTCTTCACCGCAAGCGCAGCACGCGCATGACGCGCGCGACGGGCGGTGGACTATAAAACTGCATGCGCGGCCTGCGCGTGCCGCCTATTCAGCCCCGCCATAGCGGCACCGCCCAAGCAGCCGTGACGGTTTCACCGTTTGAATCAATACTAGCGTCTCAGTTTAGGTCCACTCCAACATAAGTAATTCTAGGCCTATCGTACGCCACAGTATACGGAACTGCAAGCCAGGAATCTCTGTGTATGTCGCCCTGGCGGTGCCGCCAGAGATTTCAGAGTTGTTTTCCGCGCGTCCCGTTGTGGGAAAAGTTTCATAGTACACCGCTCATCCCGCGCTTGCGGTCAGGACTATGGAAGATGCCTTAAATATACGCTTTAAATGATATCGATTCTATGACACAACTTGAAGATTTGGAGCTGGAAGTATAGGAAATTCACAGAAAAAACCGAAGCAAACTGAACGAAAAAAATAAATGACGGATTGTTTTTTATGGAACGAAAATGGATGAGTTACACCACAGCATGCCCGCGCGGCTGGAGGGACAAAACGCTTGAACTAGCGAAGCCAGTACTGCTACAGCTTATTTGTGGGGGGGGGGTGGGATTGGCGAAGCTCAGGGCGGAGTTACCAAAATTTTTTGATTTGATATTGTTCAAATACAGTAGTGTTTACTCGTTCATGACGCTTCAAAAGTATATTTGTACAGTCGAACACGAATGTTATAGCCAGTATACTGTCCACATATCTAGCCGACACTCTCGAAGACATGGGGCTTGAGGAGAATTTAAGTAGTGCTTTGAGGATGCTTTCAGATAGATTGTGGAATTTGACGAAGGAATTTTCACTTTCATTAACCAGTACGATCTGCTTGCCTGCACTGACTCCGAAATTTCAAAAAATTTGAAAGTTGCCCCCATTGGAGAGATTTCGCGAACCCGTTTTGGTGCTATGAACTATGGGTTCAAGCGTTCCATACGCTTGATGACTATGGTATAAAGAAGAGAACGAGAGACATTCAAACTTTTTCGCGCCCAGAACTTCCTCTAAATTTTGAGGTCAAATTTGAACCAGCTCGAGCATTTTCGAGAAGAAGTTGAACCTGTTAGATAGAGGACGGGTTATGTTTTCGAATGGTATACCACACCTGGTGGAAGGATCACAGACGGGCAAAGGACACTTTACTGACTATTATTGGGTGCAGAACTTTCGAGCCAACGACATATCGTCAGTCACTGGATGAGGGATCGCCGCGACGCTGCTTGGCGGGAAAAATTGCGCGATCAATAGCCACTCTCCCTTCGTTTTCCCGCGCGCAATTTTTCCCGCCGAGCAGCGTCGCGGCGATCCCTCATCCAGTGATGGACGATATTAACTGAGTGGAAAATCGAGAGGATTGTTGAGTGCTCAAAATTTAGTCAGAAATATGAGAGGAACTTTTCACCGTTGTGAATGATGATGGAGACGCTTCTGATCCACACCAGTTTCAACGGCAGTTGTTCCTTGAACGCCATTTCCGTCAGCAAAAATTGCGCTCTTTCAGGACGACAAGAATTCCTGAAAACAAAACCGTTTCTGAGGTTGCATAAGTTTTGAATACCTTTCACAACCGACTGTGACGGGCATCTCGACCCCACTCTGATTTCATTATAGTGCAAATTCGGCTCAAATGCAACGTTCGCAATCACTATTATCGTTGAGCTCTACAGTAAATTTGAAGACGAAAAGGAATTTCGGATCTTAGTGTTAGTGTCGCGAGAACGGCAGAAAACGAGCCAGGAATGGCAAAAATAAGATCGCAAACAAGTTTTTATATCTTCGAAAGGCCTCAAAGCCCTTTTTGCCCTCCCGACGTGAACAAATGAAAGCTTGAGAATGTACTCTGCCAACACGTAGCTAACGTCGGCATTAATCGCGAAGAGACTTCGCGTTCACTGTTGAAAGGTAGCTCAAACTCGGTGTCATGTGCTATAACATAGGTGCACCGAGTTGGCGCCAACCTTCAACAATGCACGCGAAGTCTCTCCCCGATCCATGCCGATGTTAGATGCCTCCGGGGGCGCGGACTGAAACGCCGCCCCATTCCATGTAGCGGTAAACTACGGGTTTTGGCTACGATAGCTAAAACCCGCATATTCTTGTGTCGAGGCTACAAGGGTGCAAATTCTGCGCGTTTTCTACGCAAAAAATGAAGGCTAAATTCGAAACTTCGATCTCTCTGACGCTAGCCCCGTATATTTTCGCTATAAATTTGTAGCGAAAATCTACGGATTAACGACAGCATGTGTTGAAACGCAATCTCAAACCCGCGTTGGCTACGCGAAACACAGGGATGCAGTTCGAACAGTGTTGGCACAGTCAACCCACGGATAACTTGACACTCTGTGGGTGGTCTTGGAGAGTGACCCCATGTCGCTCACTGGAAGACCTTGCTAGGGATAATTCTGACCGCTGTGATGCTGCAGGATGCGCTCGATCGCAGCGGGATCGCCTTTCTAGTACGGATCAAGACTGGGTGGGTCGTTCGACCGAGTGTTGCAACGAGAATAAGCGTAGAATATGCTGGTGCTGTAGCGAGAATTTACGTAGAATTAGCGGGCGCTGTAGCTAAAATTTCACCAACTGAGGCTAAACTCCCTGTAACTTACGTAAATTCTCGTGGCAAAATGAGACTAGATGCCTCCGAAACCCTGGGAATCTCTGGTTTACGAGGGAGGCATCTAGCTACGCGTTGGCGGAGTAGTAACAGCAAATGACCGAATCAAGGAGGTACTGTCAAATGAGCTATAGCGCTAGTTTGCATTGATACCATTTGCTCACAGTGATCATTTCTAACACTCTCAGAAGTCAATACTATTTTAACGCGAAAACACGGCATGTTTTTATCTGTGTTGTTCTTAGGCATATTACCTTACCCTATGGAGCCCCAGAACTTCCGCATATTTGGGAGAACACAAAAGTGATGTCTATCGTGAACCCCGCATTCGAAAAAAAATTCTTCCTAATTCAAAGCTGCAAATACTTTAGAAGTTTTTGCGTACTATCGTTCTGAGAGCCGAGTTCTGAAAAGCTGTCTCCTGAATTGATTTGAATGGGTGTTCGGAAAATTCTTCCGAAATTTCAATTGAAAATTCGAGATTTCAAACTCTTTCTATACTTTATATTTTATGCATACTCTGAAAATTCTCTACAGTGGCGGAAAAAATTGAAGGTGTTCACCCGAAATCATCGAATACCCAAAAAATTAGGTATGTCAGATTCCAAAGTAAAAAAGAACTTTAGAAGAAGCTGAATACCTTGAATTCCCGAATGATGCGAAATTTTGGAAAACCGAATTATTTAAATTTGGGCACGTATCAAATTCTTATAAACACGAATTCGCCGAGTGAATAGTTTCCAGAAAAAATCTAAATCTACAAATGGATAAAATACTCGAAAAAATCAGAAGTTGAGATTTCCGAACTAACCGAGAATTCCAAACTATAAATTTCCTCTAATAATCATCATTGATTTTGTAGGGTTTGTGTCATTTTCGTAGGAAGTCGTCACACTCCTACGTGGCACAAGTCGAAGCGAAGATATCATTGATGAGGTAATGATATCTTCGCTTCCGCTTGTGCCATGAATGCCGCGTAGCTGCGTCTTCCTAAGCAATTCACACAGATAATAAAAGTGTCTTATGTGGTTCGCGCAACACTTATCGTCAATCCCTGGATGCGGGGAAGCCGCGACGCTGCTATGATAGCTTCATCATCAGATCCGAATGGTTGCTTTCGAGAAAACAAATAAAATGATAATGGGGAAACAGCCGCTTCGCTTCGAAGATAGGGAGAAAATTAAAAAAAAGCTGCAACGCGGCTTCGTAGAGATAGAATACAAACGACACCTCAGTTTCGGATGGTGTACAAAATACAGAACAAGCAAACCAAATATTAAATGAGCGCGAGGGCGCGTGATGAGAACGTACGAGAGATAGAATGCTATGACGAGTTAACAGAAGTCAATAAGAAAATGCCGATCAATGAGGCCTTGCCTTAGCACACCCGTTCATCAGGGTGCCGGCTGAATGCCTGCGCTCGCACAGCCTGCCGGCCAAAGGCCAGCGCTGGCAACTTCGGCAGGTGCACCGGCTGTCCGCCAGCCCTATGCATATCTGACGTATTCTACGGCGCTCCGATCCGTTTTTTGTCTGAGGTGGTCGTCTCGTAGCGCCGGACTGTGCGGAGGTCGGGCAGATCAGTGGGAAAGGCTGTCACACCTATGGGTTGAGGTCACTTCTGCAATCATTAGCGCTGCCTAGCCCTTCCCACTGATCTACCCGCCCTTCTCACTGTCTGGCGCCACAAGACGACCACCCGCAACAAACACGCCTGGAACTGAGATTTCGCGCTCCACTGTTAATCAGCGCCCCGCTGATTATTGGCTACTGGCCAGCAAGCGGCTAGAATTATTTGGAACGCTCGACAGTACTCCGTTTTATTCATTCTCCTCCAACTATTCAAGTATTAATTTCACTAATGTTTCCTCATTACTCGAAGTATTTACTTCACATGTACGCTAATTTTGGTTGAATTCATTCGTTTACTGAAACATTTACTTTTTCACCTGACATTGCGTATTTTCAAAACTTTAGTACTATCAAAGCGAATCAGGGTATCTGTAAAAAATGGCGCCGTGTTCGAAATCAGACGTTCTCGATGGGGAATGAAATCTTCACACGGTTAGTATCTTCAGTTTGATGTTTTACAAGGTCGTAACGTTTTTTTTTGTAATGGTAATTGCGCAGTAAATGTAGATTTTTTTATAGTGTTATAGTTATGCAGGTTGTTCGAAAGGGACTTGTTTGCTATGAAAGATAGCGAAATTACTTCTTTAGATTGTTTTGTTTTCTATTGATTTTCAGATCAATAAATATCGTGTCGAGAAGTTTTTTTTCGTCGAAAATCAATGAAAATAGAGTCGTTCGAAAGAAACACCGAAATTTTCCTGAAGTTTTTGAAAGTTCCTTCCAACAGAAACAAAATGACTCAAAAAATTTCGAAACTTCCTCTTCAAAATTTCAGAATTTCGCGCACTATTTTGTTTTTGCGCTTGCATGAAAGCTTAGTTTTTGCGAAATGGCATAGAACAGTTGATATAAGAGAAAAGCTGGTAATGAAAAAAATGGAGAGTATCCGAAGCTTAGCACAAGTTTTAATCTTTATTTGTTGATATTCGAAAGGCCAGGTGTCTTCTCACAATAATCGCGTTTTTTTGGGAATTGGCAAAAATCTTCTAGAAAAAACAATCCCATTTCGAACAAACTGCAATTTGACACCAGAATTCTTTGAGTTTTGGGCGATGTTAAAAAAACTCCACTAATCCATAGTGATCTACAAAATCAATTTTCTACGCTTCACGCAGCATAACTGCCCATATAGAGTTCCGCGAGCTGAAAGACGCATTAACGATAGGGCATTTACAATAAAAAGCGTTTACGAAGTTTTATAGCTGTACCTTATTCCCTATCACACCCAGACGTTTCGGGCCTACGTTGCGGTCATTCCGTACCTCAAGGCCTGTGTTCATAAAATCGATCCTCCGGTCCCTGACGAACGTCCTGACTGCCATAATACAGTACATGATTCATTCAATTTATTTTCGTGCCAAGATAGACCAACTTCTCTGACAGCTCCGGATATGTGGAACAAGCCGTGCTATGGGGCCGCTTTTCTACGCCTACGAGAAGAAACCGGTGTGGCTGATTAGAAGAAGATTCCGTGTCATTGCTGGGACTCGCAGCCCGCAGAACTCCACATATATTCTTTAACAAAGGGGTCTTTCAAGCAAAAGTGGTTTGGTTCGCGTCACAAACGCTTCAACAAAAAGGTAACAATAAAAGAGTGGAGTGATAAGAGTCAACAAGAAATCAGCAATATTTTTTAGAAGCAAAAAAATTTTCCTGGTCGACACTCAAACGGGGAAAACAAACCGTCGTGGTGCTTCACGGAGGAGAGTTTGATGATTTCCAAAAAAAAGAAATAAAGAAGTTTTCAACAGGAGAAGAAAAAAGAGAAAAGTTTCCATTTTTTCACTTTCACTATTTGGACCATTGCAATTTTGACGATTATTTGGGTCACCAGCGGTTGAAACACGAATCTGAACAACTCGTGGTTGTGTAGGAAACATTCTGTGGTGTAGCTGAGTTAAAATCGAAAAAAAAGGAATCGAAAAACTTGGTGGCGCGATCTTCCCTTTAATTTTGGAGTTTGGTGGCGACCCCACACTTTGGAAAAATTCCAACATTGCTTGACCCTGTGCCAAAGGGGTTGTTTAACAGCTTGCAAGAAGACCGGGATACAAAAGGAAACCCGACAAGATTATGAACTACAAAACGGTAAGTTAATAGCGATAAAGATAAAAATTTCCAATTCCAGAGGCATGATAACTTCGTTTATAATGTTTTTCAGAGGGGGCGAAAACGCGAGAGATTGTATGCCTCAAGACTAGATGCCTTCAAGGACGGTACCGACCCATTCGACGTCAACCATAATGAGATAGCCGCGTGCTTCGTTTGCGGTGGTCGCTGGCCAAGGAACTGTGCACAAGAAATGGACAATTGTTAGCGTTGCTCGAACGTCGATAATTGCACGGCGTGGGCGCACGGAAACTGTGCGGGTGATAGATGCTCCATTTACCTTGTAGGCTATTGGAGGGAAGAGGTGTAAGCACGTGACAGATTCCATTGTTAATGCTCTACCTTTCATCAGAAAAAGTGCAAAGAAGATGAAAAGATTGTAAATACACTAATTTAAGACATTCTTTACAAAACATCTGTTAAGGGAGGTAAGGCTACTCTCAAACCCGAAATTATTTTGCTTGATTGTTTTTATGCCCCTGCAATTTTTCTGGTGATTGTAGCACATTTTGCTATGAACAGACTGGAGGCGAAGAAGTCATGGGCTTTGACATTCTCGTACGGGCGAGCCCTTCAAGCCTCGAGATGGCGAAATGGGGAGGAAAGGACGAAAATGTCAAGGTTTCTTAGGCCGTACTGATTCAGCGAGCGAAAGCGAGTTCGTTAGCCTTGACTGGAAGGTACTCTGGCGGTTCAAATGCAGACAAAGCTGCCCATCAGTCTGTTTGTGGCGAATCATGCTTACTGATTTCGACTAATAGGGAAACACAGCATATTCTCGAAGTCTTCGATGTGTGTGTGTGAATTGTAGTCATGTGTAGTTTGTAGCGAAGTATAAACATGACGTATCGTGCTTTCGGCTTGAACGGATCTGTTTGTGTGAACTCGTTTGTGTTCATTTCTATTGGCATCTAGGCATTGCGTTCTGAAGCTACAATACCCGCCCTAATTTACTCAAAGAAGTCGCGAAAGTCGCGAAATCGCGACTTTTGCGACTTTTCGCCATAACTCGTTTCTTTCTCCATTTTTCCCCATAGTGTGTGGTGGTGCCATTCGAATGTACACGTAGCCCTCTATCCGATTCGATAAAGAAGTTCTGAGAAAGTCCATTTTCATACTGCTCGCCTACTCGAAGTACCTTAGGTGAGCCATAAACGGGCGCGCCCGAGATAATTACTCTCCTCTCGGCGAACGCATGCTTGTTCACGAGAAGTCGCAATAGTCAGTCACCAACGTTCTTTCGTAGAAACATTGTAAATAGAGATTGGCATAGTAGTTGTTTCACGGAATGAACATCAATTCACTCGCATTGAGGTTTAAATTTTGGAATGTAATGACTTTTTCTAAATTCAATTGAGGGCTGAAGACTTGTCACCGCGCACTTTCCGCTTGTTCGGAGAATTTTCGCAAACTTCCCATTTCAGGCTCAATGCGAAAAACTTCGCGACCTTTTAAATAGCTATTTACACTTATGTATGCACGATAATTAACCGAATCGCTCCAGCCGCGAAGCGGCTGGAGAGGTTTGGTTTTGCCTGGCACTTGTGATCACTTAGATTTTGGTAAAGTAGTTAATAAAACCTGTAAAACAAATTTTCTAGAGATTTCCTTCTGGATATAAGTGAGAGAGTATAGAAGACACCCGCTGACAAAATTTGAGCCAAATCGATTGAAAATTAACAAAGTTAGATCGGCGGAAGCTTAGCTAAAATTCGCGTTTTTTCTTGTAACGCGTCCCTCGTGTCCTGTTCCTCGTCCCTCGTCCCTCGTCCCTCGTCCCTCGTTCCTCGTTCGTACCACTAGCCACTGCCAGTGGTCGCAGGCTATCAGTACATAGGGCATCTGATGACGTCATCAGGGTGTCATGTAAAGTACATAGGGCATCTGATGACGTCATCAGGATGTCATGTAAAAGTACATAGGGCATCTGATGACGTCATCAGGGTGTCATGTAAAGTACATAGGGCATCTGATGACGTCATCAGGGTGTCATGTAAAGTACATAAGGCATCTGATGACGTCATCAGGGTGTCATGTAAAGTACATAGGGCATCTGATGACGTCATCAGGGTGTCATGTAAAGTACATAGGGCATCTGATGACGTCATCAGGGTGTCATGTAAAGTACATAGGGCATCTGATGACGTCATCAGGGTGTCATGTAAAGTACATAAGGCATCTGATGACGTCATCAGGGTGTCATGTAAAGTACATAGGGCATCTGATGACGTCATCAGGGTGTCATGTAAAGTACATAGGGCATCTGATGACGTCATCAGGGTGTCATGTAAAGTACATAAGGCATCTGATGACGTCATCAGGGTGTCATGTAAAGTACATAGGGCATCTGATGACGTCATCAGGGTGTCATGTAAAGTACATAGGGCATCTGATGACGTCATCAGGGTGTCATGTAAAGTACATAGGGCATCTGATGACGTCATCAGGGTGTCATGTAAAGTACATAAGGCATCTGATGACGTCATCAGGGTGTCATGTAAAGTACATAGGGCATCTGATGACGTCATCAGGGTGTCATGTAAAGTACATAAGGCATCTGATGACGTCATCAGGGTGTCATGTAAAGTACATAGGGCATCTGATGACGTCATCAGGGTGTCATGTAAAGTACATAGGGCATCTGATGACGTCATCAGGGTGTCATGTAAAGTACATAGGGCATCTGATGACGTCATCAGGATGTCATGTAAAGTACATAGGGCATCTGATGACGTCATCAGGGTGTCATGTAAAGTACATAAGGCATCTGATGACGTCATCAGGGTGTCATGTAAAGTACATAGGGCATCTGATGACGTCATCAGGGTGTCATGTAAAGTACATAGGGCATCTGATGACGTCATCAGGGTGTCATGTAAAGTACATAAGGCATCTGACGACGTCATCAGGGTGTCATGTAAAGTACATAGGGCATCTGATGACGTCATCAGGGTGTCATGTAAAGTACATAGGGCATCTGATGACGTCATCAGGGTGTCATGTAAAGTACATAGGGCATCTGATGACGTCATCAGGGTGTCATGTAAAGTACATAAGGCATCTGATGACGTCATCAGGGTGTCATGTAAAGTACATAGGGCATCTGATGACGTCATCAGGGTGTCATGTAAAGTACATAGGGCATCTGATGACGTCATCAGGGTGTCATGTAAAGTACATAGGGCATCTGATGACGTCATCAGGGTGTCATGTAAAGTACATAGGGCATCTGATGACGTCATCAGGGTGTCATGTAAAGTACATAAGGCATCTGATGACGTCATCAGGATGTCATGTAAAGTACATAGGGCATCTGATGACGTCATCAGGGTGTCATGTAAAGTACATAAGGCATCTGATGACGTCATCAGGGTGTCATGTAAAGTACATAAGGCATCTGATGACGTCATCAGGGTGTCATGTAAAGTACATAAGGCATCTGATGACGTCATCAGGGTGTCATGTAAAGTACATAGGGCATCTGATGACGTCATCAGGGTGTCATGTAAAGTACATAGGGCATCTGATGACGTCATCAGGGTGTCATGTAAAGTACATAGGGCGTCTGATGACGTCATCAGGGTGTCATGTAAAGTACATAGGGCATCTGATGACGTCATCAGGGTGTCATGTAAAGTACATAGGGCATCTGATGACGTCATCAGGGTGTCATGTAAAGTACATAGGGCATCTGATGACGTCATCAGGGTGTCATGTAAAGTACATAAGGCATCTGATGACGTCATCAGGATGTCATGTAAAATACATAGGGGCATCTGATGACGTCATCAGGGTGTCAGGTAAAGTACATAGGGCATCTAATGACGTCATCAGGATGTCATGTAAAGTACATAGGGCATCTGATGACGTCATCAGGGTGTCATGTAAAGTACATAAGGCATCTGATGACGTCATCAGGGTGTCATGTAAAGTACATAGGGCATTTGATGACGTCATCAGGGTGTCATGTAAAGTACATAGGGCATCTGATGACGTCATCAGGGTGTCATGTAAAGTACATAGGGCATCTGATGACGTCATCAGGATGTCATGTAAAGTACATAGGGCATCTGATGACGTCATCAGGGTGTCATGTAAAGTAAATAAGGCATCTGATGACGTCATCAGGGTGTCATGTAAAGTACATAGGGCATCTGATGACGTCATCAGGATGTCATGTAAAGTACATAGGGCATCTGATGACGTCATCAGGGTGTCATGTAAAGTAAATAAGGCATCTGATGACGTCATCAGGGTGTCATGTAAAGTACATAGGGCATCTGATGACGTCATCAGGATGTCATGTAAAGTACATTGGGCATCTGATGACGTCATCAGGGTGTCATGTAAAGTACATAGGGCATCTGATGACGTCATCAGGGTGTCATGTAAAGTACATAGGGCATCTGATGACGTCATCAGGGTGTCATGTAAAGTACATAGGGCATCTGATGACGTCATCAGGGTGTCATGTAAAGTACATAGGGCATCTGATGACGTCATCAGGGTGTCATGTAAAGTACATAGGGCATCTGATGACGTCATCAGGGTGTCATGTAAAGTACATAGGGCATCTGATGACGTCATCAGGGTGTCATGTAAAGTACATAGGGCATCTGATGACGTCATCAGGGTGTCATGTAAAGTACATAGGGCATCTGATGACGTCATCAGGGTGTCATGTAAAGTACATAGGGCATCTGATGGCGTCATCAGGATGTCATGTAAAGAACACAGAGCATCTGATCACGTCATCAGGTGTCATGTAAAGTACATAGGGCATCTGATGACGTCATCAGGGTGTCATGTAAAGTACATAGGGCATCTGATGACGTCATCAGGATGTCATGTAAAGTACATAATGCATCTGATGACGTCATCAGGGTGTCATGTAAAGTACATAGGGCATCTGATGACGTCATCAGGGTGTCATGTAAAGTACATAGGGCATCTGATGACGTCATCAGGGTGTCATGTAAAGTACATAGGGCATCTGATGACGTCATCAGGATGTCATGTAAAGTACATAGGGCATCTGATGTCATGTAAAGTACATAGGGCATCTGATGACGTCATAAGGGTGTCATGTAAAGTACATAGGGCATCTGATGACGTCATCAGGGTGTCATGTAAAGTACATAGGGCATCTGATGACGTCATCAGGGTGTCATGTAAAGTACATAGGGCATCTGATGACGTCATCAGGGTGTCATGTAAAGTACATAGGGCATCTGATGACGTCATCAGGGTGTCATGTAAAGTACATAGGGCATCTGATGACGTCATCAGGGTGTCATGTAAAGTACATAGGGCATCTGATGACGTCATCAGGGTGTCATGTAAAGTACATAGGGCATCTGATGACGTCATCAGGGTGTCATGTAAAGTACATAGGGCATCTGATGACGTCATCAGGGTGTCATGTAAAGTACATAAGGCATCTGATGACGTCATCAGGGTGTCATGTAAAGTACATAGGGCATCTGATGACGTCATCAGGATGTCATGAAAAGTACATAGGGCATCTGATGACGTCATCAGGGTGTCATGTAAAGTACATAGGGCATCTGATGACGTCATCAGGGTGTCATGTAAAGTACATAAGGCATCTGATGACGTCATCAGGGTGTCATGTAAAGTACATAGGGCATCTGATGACGTCATCAGGGTGTCATGTAAAGTACATAGGGCATCTGATGACGTCATCAGGGTGTCATGTAAAGTACATAGGGCATCTGATGACGTCATCAGGGTGTCATGTAAAGTACATAGGGCATCTGATGACGTCATCAGGGTGTCATGTAAAGTACATAAGGCATCTGATGACGTCATCAGGATGTCATGTAAAGTACATAGGGCATCTGATGACGTCATCAGGGTGTCATGTAAAGTACATAGGGCATCTGATGACGTCATCAGGGTGTCATGTAAAGTACATAGGGCATCTGATGACGTCATCAGGGTGTCATGTAAAGTACATAAGGCATCTGATGACGTCATCAGGGTGTCATGTAAAGTACATAGGGCATCTGATGACGTCATCAGGGTGTCATGTAAAGTACATAGGGCATCTGATGACGTCATCAGGGTGTCATGTAAAGTACATAGGGCATCTGATGACGTCATCAGGGTGTCATGTAAAGTACATAGGGCATCTGATGACGTCATCGGGAGTAATTGTCATGTAAAGTACATAGGGCATCTGATGACGTCATCAGGGTGTCATGTAAAGTACATAGGGCATCTGATGACGTCATCAGGGTGTCATGTAAAGTACATAAGGCATCTGATGACGTCATCAGGATGTCATGTAAAGTACATAGGGCATCTGATGACGTCATCAGGGTGTCATGTAAAGTACATAGGGCATCTGATGACGTCATCAGGATGTCATGTAAAGTACATAGGGCATCTGATGACGTCATCAGGGTGTCATGTAAAGTACATAGGGCATCTGATGACGTCATCAGGGTGTCATGTAAAGTACATAGGGCATCTGATGACGTCATCAGGGTGTCATGTAAAGTACATAGGGCATCTGATGACGTCATCAGGGTGTCATGTAAAGTACATAGGGCATCTGATGACGTCATCAGGGTGTCATGTAAAGTACATAGGGCATCTGATGACGTCATCAGGGTGTCATGTAAAGTACATAGGGCATCTGATGACGTCATCAGGGTGTCATGTAAAGTACATAGGGCATCTGATGACGTCATCAGGGTGTCATGTAAAGTACATAAGGCATCTGATGACGTCATCAGGATGTCATGTAAAGTACATAGGGCATCTGATGACGTCATCAGGGTGTCATGTAAAGTACATAAGGCATCTGATGACGTCATCAGGGTGTCATGTAAAGTACATAGGGCATCTGATGACGTCATCAGGGTGTCATGTAAAGTACATAGGGCATCTGATGACGTCATCAGGGTGTCATGTAAAGTACATAGGGCATCTGATGACGTCATCAGGGTGTCATGTAAAGTACATAGGGCATCTGATGACGTCATCAGGGTGTCATGTAAAGTACATAGGGCATCTGATGACGTCATCAGGGTGTCATGTAAAGTACATAGGGCATCTGATGACGTCATCAGGTGTCATGTAAAGTACATAAGGCATCTGATGACGTCATCAGGGTGTCATGTAAAGTACATAAGGCATCTGATGACGTCATCAGGGTGTCATGTAAAGTACATAAGGCATCTGATGACGTCATCAGGGTGTCATGTAAAGTACATAGGGCATCTGATGACGTCATCAGGGTGTCATGTAAAGTACATAGGGCATCTGATGACGTCATCAGGGTGTCATGTAAAGTACATAGGGCGTCTGATGACGTCATCAGGGTGTCATGTAAAGTACATAGGGCATCTGATGACGTCATCAGGGTGTCATGTAAAAGTACATAGGGCATCTGATGACGTCATCAGGGTGTCATGTAAAGTACATAGGGCATCTGATGACGTCATCAGGGTGTCATGTAAAGTACATAAGGCATCTGATGACGTCATCAGGATGTCATGTAAAATACATAGGGCATCTGATGACGTCATCAGGGTGTCATGTAAAGTACATAGGGCATCTAATGACGTCATCAGGATGTCATGTAAAGTACATAGGGCATCTGATGACGTCATCAGGGTGTCATGTAAAGTACATAAGGCATCTGATGACGTCATCAGGGTGTCATGTAAAGTACATAGGGCATTTGATGACGTCATCAGGGTGTCATGTAAAGGACATAGGGCATCTGATGACGTCATCAGGTGTCAGGTGAAGTACATAGGGCATCTGATGACGTCATCAGGATGTCATGTAAAGTACATAGGGCATCTGATGACGTCATCAGGGTGTCATGTAAAGTAAATAAGGCATCTGATGACGTCATCAGGGTGTCATGTAAAGTACATAGGGCATCTGATGACGTCATCAGGATGTCATGTAAAGTACATAGGGCATCTGATGACGTCATCAGGGTGTCATGTAAAGTAAATAAGGCATCTGATGACGTCATCAGGGTGTCATGTAAAGTACATAGGGCATCTGATGACGTCATCAGGATGTCATGTAAAGTACATTGGGCATCTGATGACGTCATCAGGGTGTCATGTAAAGTACATAGGGCATCTGATGACGTCATCAGGGTGTCATGTAAAGTACATAGGGCATCTGATGACGTCATCAGGGTGTCATGTAAAGTACATAGGGCATCTGATGACGTCATCAGGGTATCATGTAAAGTACATAGGGCATCTGATGACGTCATCAGGGTGTCATGTAAAGTACATAGGGCATCTGATGACGTCATCAGGGTGTCATGTAAAGTACATAGGGCATCTGATGACGTCATCAGGGTGTCATGTAAAGTACATAGGGCATCTGATGGCGTCATCAGGATGTCATGTAAAGTACACAGGGCATCTGATGACGTCATCAGGGTGTCATGTAAAGTACATAGGGCATCTGATGACGTCATCAGGGTGTCATGTAAAGTACATAGGGCATCTGATGACGTCATCAGGATGTCATGTAAAGTACATAATGCATCTGATGACGTCATCAGGGTGTCATGTAAAGTACATAGGGCATCTGATGACGTCATCAGGGTGTCATGTAAAGTACATAGGGCATCTGATGACGTCATCAGGGTGTCATGTAAAGTACATAGGGCATCTGATGACGTCATCAGGATGTCATGTAAAGTACATAGGGCATCTGATGACGTCATCAAGGTGTCATGTAAAGTACATAGGGCATCTGATGACGTCATAAGGGTGTCATGTAAAGTACATAGGGCATCTGATGACGTCATCAGGGTGTCATGTAAAATACATAGGGCATCTGATGACGTCATCAGGGTGTCATGTAAAGTACATAGGGCATCTGATGACTTCATCAGGGTGTCATGTAAAGTACATAGGGCATCTGATGACGTCATCAGGGTGTCATGTAAAGTACATAGGGCATCTGATGACGTCATCAGGGTGTAATGTAAAGTACATAGGGCATCTGATGACGTCATCAGGGTGTCATGTAAAGTACATAGGGCATCTGATGACGTCATCAGGATGTCATGTAAAGTACATAGGGCATCTGATGACGTCATCAGGATGTCATGTAAAGTACATAGGGCATCTGATGACGTCATCAGGGTGTCATGTAAAGTACATAGGGCATCTGATGACGTCATCAGGGTGTCATGTAAAGTACATAGGGCATCTGATGACGTCATCAGGGTGTCATGTAAAGTACATAGGGCATCTGATGACGTCATCAGGGTGTCATGTAAAGTAAATAAGGCATCTGATGACGTCATCAGGGTGTCATGTAAAGTACATAGGGCATCTGATGACGTCATCAGGATGTCATGTAAAGTACATAGGGCATCTGATGACGTCATCAGGGTGTCATGTAAAGTAAATAAGGCATCTGATGACGTCATCAGGGTGTCATGTAAAGTACATAGGGCATCTGATGACGTCATCAGGATGTCATGTAAAGTACATTGGGCATCTGATGACGTCATCAGGGTGTCATGTAAAGTACATAGGGCATCTGATGACGTCATCAGGGTGTCATGTAAAGTACATAGGGCATCTGATGACGTCATCAGGGTGTCATGTAAAGTACATAGGGCATCTGATGACGTCATCAGGGTATCATGTAAAGTACATAGGGCATCTGATGACGTCATCAGGGTGTCATGTAAAGTACATAGGGCATCTGATGACGTCATCAGGGTGTCATGTAAAGTACATAGGGCATCTGATGACGTCATCAGGGTGTCATGTAAAGTACATAGGGCATCTGATGGCGTCATCAGGATGTCATGTAAAGTACACAGGGCATCTGATGACGTCATCAGGGTGTCATGTAAAGTACATAGGGCATCTGATGACGTCATCAGGGTGTCATGTAAAGTACATAGGGCATCTGATGACGTCATCAGGATGTCATGTAAAGTACATAATGCATCTGATGACGTCATCAGGGTGTCATGTAAAGTACATAGGGCATCTGATGACGTCATCAGGGTGTCATGTAAAGTACATAGGGCATCTGATGACGTCATCAGGGTGTCATGTAAAGTACATAGGGCATCTGATGACGTCATCAGGATGTCATGTAAAGTACATAGGGCATCTGATGACGTCATCAAGGTGTCATGTAAAGTACATAGGGCATCTGATGACGTCATAAGGGTGTCATGTAAAGTACATAGGGCATCTGATGACGTCATCAGGGTGTCATGTAAAATACATAGGGCATCTGATGACGTCATCAGGGTGTCATGTAAAGTACATAGGGCATCTGATGACGTCATCAGGGTGTCATGTAAAGTACATAGGGCATCTGATGACGTCATCAGGGTGTCATGTAAAGTACATAGGGCATCTGATGACGTCATCAGGGTGTAATGTAAAGTACATAGGGCATCTGATGACGTCATCAGGGTGTCATGTAAAGTACATAGGGCATCTGATGACGTCATCAGGATGTCATGTAAAGTACATAGGGCATCTGATGACGTCATCAGGATGTCATGTAAAGTACATAGGGCATCTGATGACGTCATCAGGGTGTCATGTAAAGTACATAGGGCATCTGATGACGTCATCAGGGTGTCATGTAAAGTACATAGGGCATCTGATGACGTCATCAGGGTGTCATGTAAAGTACATAGGGCATCTGATGACGTCATCAGGGTGTCATGTAAAGTACATAGGGCATCTGATGACGTCATCAGGGTGTCATGTAAAGTACATAGGGCATCTGATGACGTCATCAGGATGTCATGTAAAGTACACAGGACATCTGATGACGTCATCAGAACGTCGTGCCAAGTGCATAAAGCATCTGGTGACGTCATCAGGACGTCGTGCCAAGGTGGTGCCAAGTGCATAGGGCATTTTCTGACATCATCAGGACGTCGTGGATAGTGAGTAGCGCTTCATTTTTAGCGTGCGCAACAAGTTTGTTGCTTACTGATTATTATAGCAATCCATGCTATTCGAAAATTATTGAAGATTTTTCAGGGATATTACTTCGTAATATCAATAAAAAGTGAACAATTCTATCAAAGAAGGGTCTTCCAAGCAAAGAGGTTTGGTTGGCGTCAGAAACGTTCCAACAAAAAGGGAACAATAGGTAAGTAGAATGAGGAGAGTCTACAAAAGTGAACAATATTTTCTGAGACTGATTTTCCTGGCCGATACTTCTTAACAGTAAAAACAAACCGTTGCGGTGTTCTACACGGAAGCCCTCTGTGGTTCCAAACATGGTCTTGACTACACGAGAACCGTTAAAAAGTATGTGCATGTAAACCTAATACTTACCATCAGAATAGAAGATGATGCCAAAAACACAGACGGACGGTTAGCTCCAGCTGCTACGAGAAGCGAAACCAAAGTGCAGCATCTAATGAGAATATTTTTTAAAATAATCTCGTCAACGAATAGAAGTCCATTCTTGGAAACCATTGAACTCTTCCTTGTGAAGTACCACAACGGTTTGTTTTTGCTGTTAAGAAGTATCGGCCAGGAAAATCAGTCTCAGAAAATATTGTTCACTTTTTGTAGACTCTCCTCATTCTACTTACCTATTGTTCCCTTTTTGTTGGAACGTTTCTGACGCCAACCAAACCTCTTTTGCTTGGAAGACCCCTTTTTGATAGATTAAATTCTAATTTCTTCCATGTACGACTTTCTGTGAATCTTGGCATGGTTGGTCGTTAGTATGTGTGAGATGTTAGTAGAGCCCAATTCCAAGACGTTAGTAGATTTATTCGGTTGACGTTTCGGCTATATCGCCTTCGTCGGAACCTGGAAGAATCAAGAACAAATGCGACATATCCTCCCAAGCATCCTTTCAAATTACAAGAAAAAGTCCGAAATAACCACAGGATTTGTACTTAAAAAAGCAAAAACACGATCACAGAATGCTCACCTTACTCGCGCCGAGCCAAGTTAGTAGTGGGCACCCTAAGTGGTAGATGCAGTGGATGGTTAGAAGACTCGCGTCCTTGACATGAAGACGTTGAGGTCAAAAACTACAGAGGTCAAGAAACGGGGCGAGCTCAGCTGTTATGGCAAGACATTCCTCTTTCCTGTTCATTTTAGGATCTTTGGCGGTTATCCAAAACGCTTCGAGAGTCTTGCGTGCCGCAGTTTGTGGCTCCCGCGCTAAATTTTAACGGTAACCTCAAACTCCAGGTCCCCGTGGCACAGTCTCCGGTGCGTACCCAACGGCGTGGCAGGGTTGGATTTCCTTAGGCCCGCAAGATGTTCTTTAACGCGTGTGCACAGAAAACGCCCGGTTTCCCCAATATATTCGTCTTGACAAAGACCACACACGATAACATAGACCACCCCTGACGTCATGCAGTCTCCCTCGCGCCCAAATGGGCATACTACGCAATCCGGAGTAGCGCAAAATCGATCATACAACCGATTCCGGATCAACTGGCGTTTTAGGCTAGGAGGCGGAGTTTCAACAATCCTGACCGCGTCTTCAAGACTGTATTTACTTAGGGCCGCGCGGACCGCTGCGCTAAAAGCGTCAGAGACAAAGGGAAGGCAGAAAGGAACTTTTGCAGTATTGTCCGACGTTGCGGCGCCGTGCTCCCTGGGCGGTCTGCCGGTACGATGTCCCCCTGGATGGTATCCATTAGATAACGCAACTTTCCGCGCTAGCTCTAGTGAGGCAGCTCTTTCCATGTGCACACGCGTTAAAGAACATCTTGCGGGCCTAAGGAAATCCAACCCTGCCACGCCGTTGGGTACGCACCGGAGACTGTGCCACGGGGACCTGGAGTTTGAGGTTACCGTTAAAATTCTAGCGCGGGAGCCACAAACTGCGGCACGCAAGACTCTCGAAGCGTTTTGGATAACCGCCAAAGATCCTAAAATGAACAGGAAAGAGGAATGTCTTGCCATAACAGCTGAGCTCGCCCCGTTTCTGGACCTCTGTAGTTTTTGACCTCAACGTCTTCATGTCAAGGACGCGAGTCTTCTAACCATCCACTGCATCTACCACTTAGGGTGCCCACTACTAACTTGGCTCGGCGCGAGTAAGGTGAGCATTCTGTGATCGTGTTTTTGCTTTTTAAGTACAAATCCTGTGGTTATTTCGGACTTTTTCTTGTAATTTGAAAGGATGCTTGGGAGGATATGTCGCATTTGTTCTTGATTCTTCCAGGTTCCGACGAAGGCGATATAGCCGAAACGTCAACCGAATAAATCTACTAACGTCTTGGAATTGGGCTCTACTAACATCTCACACATTCTAATTTCTTCGTTTTTTTTTTTGAAAATTTTCAATCTTTTTCAGATTTTGAGATTTCGAGTTCAACTCAAAAATTTTGCATCCGAGTCAAATTTTAACATTGGAAATTTATTCAAAGTTCGAAAATTCTGAATTTAATTCAAAATTAACTGTGATTTTGAACTTCCCATTTTTTTTTCAAATTTTTGATTTGATTTTGTTCTTGTTTTGGGAAACTCTTGCTTATATAAGGTTTTGGGAGCTCGGTAGTATGTTCAACTTTTTAATACTATTGTGACTGGGGAATGTTAATCACTTCATTTGTCTTGAATACTTTGGAATTATGATTTGCTATGGTGCCCAATTCGAATAGATAAGAAATATGATTTGCTATGATGTTGAATGTATTTGGATATCATCAGCAGAGCTGAAATCTCTAGTAAATATAGTTTCATCAAAAGTGGGTGTTACTGAGAATTCGTTCCAGGTGTCATATCCTTTGCATTTAAAGTACTTGTTTAAGAACGCTCCTCTGACCCCGTGTGTATTTCGTGCAAGAAAAAAAAACGGGAAGTGGGTGTTCATGGTCTCTAAAAATTTCAAATTAAAGCCTGATCATGGAAAATTGTAAATTAGTAAATGGCAAGGTTCGCCGTTACATTTTGAAAGTCGAAAATGGATTGAATGGTTCTATTATGCACAGCAAATTTCTGAAATGGTTGCTCAGGGGAAATAGTAACCGATTTAGCAATGAATCGTTGCTTACGAAGCATTTCCTCTATATTTCGTTGAAACAGGAGAGATTTATGGCTATCAGCTGTAGGAAAATTCCCGCTGGTATGAACAACAAAACTCGAGAAAACTTCCTTACCATTGAATTCGTATTTGAAAAAAATGTGAGCATAAAATGGTGCGGGTGGGCCGTAGCCACGAACACATCGAAATTGACAGTTGTACAATTATGCAGGGCTGTCCAATTGGCAACAGCCTGCTTTTTGGAATAGAACTCATAACAACGAGTGTCAGAGTGCTTGTCATAGTAAGCTCTTCGGGTTCTTCTTATAAGCGCTAGTGGTGGGTCTCCGGCTTCAAAATTCACTCTACTACAAGGAAATCCTACAAAAATGCGACACTGTGTATTAAATACCTACATTAAATGAAACCGGTAATTTTAAAGCTGGGACTAACTGAAACAAAAAAAAACAACAGCTTCTTCAATATGTATGAATGAGCATAATTCATACAACTATAATACCAGTTACTATGAGGACACAAACCATTGAGACACCTAATAGACAAGCGATCAACACATTTACGGACTTAAAAGAAAAAAATTTAAAACTAGTGGCTACCATGAAGTATTACTAACCGAAGTGAAATTCATACCACACGATAAAAACGAAATACAAAAAAAACAATCCCTTCTTCCCAGGGCTCCTCGCTCCTAAGTCCCAAATGTACTTTGGTACTGGAATAGTTAAAATAGTCATGGAATAACTACATTATCAAAATACTTTTGAATTGCACCTGGCTTCAAGCAAAGTGCTAGGGTAAACATGCGCTTATCTGATGGCAGATTCTAATTCTGGCTATTCATAGAAGTGAAAATTTTCGAAGAATTCATATTCTTTTCCTATATTGCAAATAATTTCAGATCCCCCACATTCGCGAAGTCGCGAGCTCTGGATTTCCGCCCTCTTGTCAGGAATGGGAACATTTCTTACCGCGCAATGCATGGAACCACAGACAGTACAAATACATTCTGATAAGGGAGCAAAAAGTATGATTGACTATATACTCGAAATACCAGAGCAAATGGCTCATCTCACCAAATCTTCAGAGCAGAACCTTCGCCTTTTCTCATTGGGTGTCGTTTCCTCCAGATTTTTGACACCGTAATCGTCTTCGTGCATCCTTTTGCAGCGGTGCGGAAATGTGAACCGTGTTCATGATAAGCATCTTTAGGAAAATTCAAGCGTACTAAGGAATACTAATGAAACTCACATCCGCTGATATTCACTGGAACCTACCATTTTTGCTTTTGGAGTCAGAGGCGCGGACGCCGGACCTTGAAGGCACAGTCCAACCTCGAAATGGTTTTCGAGTTTTAGGCCTAAGTTGGAGCAGGTCTCGCGCTGATCGCGCAGGTATGCTTGCAATCTCGCAAAACCCTCTACTCTGACATTCCGACAGTGTGGCGCTGGGGCGCAAACAGCGCGAGGCGGCGCCCCCATCCTAACCTGGCGCTGTTCGCGCGCCAGCGCGAGGCTAAAATTCTTCAATGGCGCCGCGCTGGACCATTTTTGCGGAATAGCGCTGGGCCAGCCGCCTCCATCACGTCGATTGTATCCCCTTCGAATCATTGTTTTCATCATTATATCATGTCAACACAGTAACAATATATTATCACTGTTATGACACTATAACTATCAATATTTCATCGTCGTCTTCAACCGTATTACAACAAAAATACCATGTTTTCTTGCAAAAACAATAATAAAACAGAATTATATAGTTTTTTTGTATATAGTTCTTCATTCACTAGGAATCACTATCTAAAGTGAATACACGTACTTACTTATTACAAATAACCTCTTTGGAATACTTGTAGTTGATTACCAATCTACTCATACCTATTGAGGAATACAAAATAGACAAAAGAAGGACCGAAGGATAAAACCTTAGTGTTCAGGAATTCAAAATGAACATGTAAAAAAAATAAAGAAAAATAACTCTTAGCAATTATAGTGGGACACATTTTCGACCAAATTAAGGTCAAAGGGTTACTACGATAAACCGTTTTTATTGAAATACAGTCACGTTGCTCCGATTCAGTTTTCGTTCCACGGGATACGTCATGCCTTCAATCAAGCGACTTGATCGGGATCCCCACTGATTTGATCTCCATCATCGTGCTCCACATTCCGTGACTGCGCGCAATGCTGGAAAAAGTGTTAAAGCATTCGTATCACTGATTCCAGTTTTATGCGAAAATAAACCTAATTGCGGTTTTTTCCTATGTTTCCAAACTTACATTTCTCGGAATCCACCTCTGAGAGCCGCCGTCTTCAACAAATTTAGCGCCTCGAACGTCACGTCACGTTCTGTCCCATCCAAAAAAGCGCAGCCTACAACAAGACCAAGCGATTTGATCTACTAATCGATAATTTCGACTAAATTTATAAGCAGTAAGTATTGTGCCCAACTTCTTAATCACTTTCCTGACCCATTTCTTCCGAAAAAACACCGTGTGTGCTGTAGCGATTTGGCATACAGATAGATATTATCGACTTAAACGATTACTGGAAATCACAAAGTTGTTGAATACGATATCAGGAAGTCACAAACTCAATGAAAATATGCTACCACACAATGATGACAAAAAATGGTTTGGTCTAAATGACAATTTCAGGTTTGCATGCGCGTTCTAATCGAAATCAAAACGGAGCGCGAGGCTGGGCCATGAATTATTACCCCAACAATTTCAACAGGTCTCGCATGGAACACGCTGTCTCGCGAAGATTCCACGGAGAGGCAGTCGCTATCCTCGCGCTGTCCACCAATCGCGCCCCAGCCTCGCGCTAAATGTCGAAAATACCCAGCGCCGCGCTGTCCGAATGTCAGAGTAGTTAGATTTGTGGCCCCTCAAAGATGGGCCAGGATTTGAGCTCTGAGAGGCTGCGCGGACAAGTTGTCGATGCCTTCAAAATGCGCGGTTTTCCGTCACATGCGGCGCGGTTGGCATTGCAGCGCTTTTTCGCATCCAGTTTTTCTCCTTGTTTCTCCCATTGTTCGTTGTTACATTGTTTCGTCTTCTAGTTTTCTCTTTTTTCCTTCAACAGCGCGTTTTTTGTCGATTCAGCTCCCTTGTATGTTGCATGCGTTGTGTGGTTGTAATATCCACCTCAGGAAAATGGGTTAGAAAAAAAAACGTTGGAAACCTACAACTCCTGATTGGAGAAAAAACTCTCATACATTAGCATATTTTTTTCGGCGCTCCTGTTCTATCTAAAAATTAAGAAAAGACTTGAAAATTCCAAGTTCAGCAGGTGATCACAATTTTTAAGATTGCCCACATATTGGAACGAATACAGTGGCGGTGGTTCAGTTAATGATTTTGAGATTCGGTTAACCAGCATTCTCAGGAAATGACCTCACCTTGACACCTGGGATTGGACTACCTAAAAATCGTTACTTGATTGAGGGCACTCAAAAGTTGGCTGTATTCTAGACGGGAAGGCACCAAGGATTTATTTACAGAAATAAAGAAAAGCTCTGATGAAAGATGCCTCCCCCAACTACAATACCCGCGCTAAGTTTTGTAAAAACGGGGAGCATTTGCCAAACCTGGCAAAAAAGCGACCAATGCATGTAACTTTTTTGAACGAAGACGTTTTTGGATTCTGGAAACGCTATCATAATCACAGCTTGAATTCCTACATAATAATGTGCCTCATTAACCGAAGTTCCTTAAAATAGCTTTGTTTTTAGGTAAAATTGTTTTTGCGGTCGTTTTACAAAAACGTCGCGCGCGGCATAGTGCGGCGAAACTTTGAGTAGTAATTGTACGAGTAATAGAAGAGCAATCTCTATGTTTTCTTCGTGAACTGGATGAGAGTGGGGTTCTCTCGAGATCTGTGCAGAATGAATTTTCGAAATCCTTCATTAAACACTCTTGGGAGCTTCCTGAAAAGTCGGACTTTCGTTGCGAAAGCCCCAGACCGATAAATGGATGATTTCGAAAATTTATTCTGCACAGATCTCGAGATAGCCCCACTCTCATCCAATTCACGAAGAAAACATAGAGATTGCCTTTCTATTACTCGTACAATTACTACTCAAAGTTTCGCCGCACTTTGCCGCGCGCGACGTTTTTGTGAAAGGACCGCAAAAACAATTTTACTCAAAAACAAAGTGATTTCAAAGAACTTCGGCTCATAAGGCACGTTATTATGTAGGAATTCGAGCTGTGGATATGATAGCGTTTTCAGAATCCAAAAACGTATTCGTTAAAAAAAGTTACATGCATCGGACGTTTTTTTGCCAAGTTTGGCAAATGCTCCCCGTTTTTACAAAACTTAGCGCGGGTATTGTACTTCTGCGCCCCCGTCCTTTCATTTCTAAAGTTTCGTGAGACTAACCAAAAAGATATTCCAATCCTACACACGTTACTGATTCGCAGAAGTTCGCCCACCAGGAAAGGTCGAGTACCCTGAGTTCGAATTGATGAAAGCAAAATTTTTGCTATTGATATACGCCCTGGATAATCGTGCATTCAAGGAAACACTGTCACGAAGTAGTAGCGAAGCTGTTTCGGATTTTTTTCCGGGGCCGTTATTCCTTTTGTTGCAAGGATAGCACGTCTAGTTATCTAAATTCCATAAAAGGTATCACATTAATGTTTTTTGAGAAAAAAATGGAAAATCTTTATTCTTAGGGTATTCAATCGTCTTCAATAGCAAACTAGATACATAGACGAATAAAAGTGATATTAGAAATGTCTTACAACCGAACTTTTCTATGTTATCAAAATGTGTTTGATTGATTGATGTTTAATTTGTCATTGCTGACTTGGAACTTTGAAATAATGTGAATGTTAATCGCTCCAGCCGCGGAGCGATGCCTAGGCCTTGTGATCACTTAGAATTTTATAAAATAGTTTATAGAATCTTTGAAACAAAATTTCTGAAGATTTCCTTCTGGATATAAGTGAAGGGGTCCAGACGACACCTGCTGTCCAAATTTCAGCAAAATCGGTTCCCAAATAACAAAGTTGTGAGCCCGAAAGCTTAAGAAAATTTCATGGTATGGGCCGTAGGCCGTGGGCCGTGGGCCGTAGGCCGTGGGCCGTAGGCCGTGGGCCGTGGGCCGTAGGCTGTGGGCCGTAGGCCGTCACGCTTTTCAGTCCTCACTGCTAATAGCCACTGCCAATGGTCTCAGGCAATCAACTTGGCAGACAGGTAAGTTGGTAGGAGGTACGTAGGCTGGTAAGTAATCGATTTGTAGGTGAGTGGGCATTCTGATGACGTCATCGGGACGTCGTGAAAAGTGCTTCGAGTTTCTGATGACGTCATCGGGACGTCGTGAAAGTGCTTCGGGCTTCTCGTGACGTCATCGGGACGTCGTGAAAAGTGCTTCGGGCTTCTGATGACGTCATCGGGACGTCGTGAAATGTGGTTCGGGCTTCTCGTGACGCCATCGGGATGCGTGAAAAGTGCTTCGAGTTTCTGATGACGTCATCGGGACGTCGTGAAAGTGCTTCGGGCTGCTGATGACGTCATCGGGACGTCGTGAAAAGTGCTTCGGGCTTCTCGTGACGTCATCGGATTGTCGTGGAAAGTGCTCCGGGCTTCTGATGACGTCATCGGGACGTCGTGAAAAGTGCTTCGGGCTTCTGATGACGTCATCGGGACGTCGTGAAAAGTGCTTCGGGCTCCTGATGACGTCATCGGGACGTCGTGAAATGTGCTTCGGGCTTCTGATGACGTCATCGGGACGTCGTGAAAAGTGCTCCGGGCTTCTGACGACGTCATCGGGACGTCGTGAGAAGTGCTCCGGGCTTCTGATGACGTCATCGGGACGTCGTGAAAAGTGCTTCGGGCTTCTCGTGACGTCATCGGAACGTCGTGAAAAGCGCTTCGGGCTTCTGGTGACGTCATCGGGACGTCGTGAAAAGTGCGGAACTATCCCAGACGGGGGGGGGCACTCAAGATTGAAGTCAGAAATGGAATGAACCACCGATCTATAACGCTATCAATCGAAGTATTTCTACAGAACTTTATCAACAACAATGATTGATAGCAGCATCAAGCATCTTTTATCAGGTTTTCCATTCATTTTCATGAGAAAATCGTGGGTGCCCCGCTCAGGATAGTTCCAAAAGTGCTTCGGGCTTCTGAGGACGTCATCGGGACGTCGTGAAAAGTGCTTTGATCTTCTGATGACGTCATCGGGACGTCGTGGAAACCCGGATAGTGGGCAGGTGTTCGGGACCCGTTGCTGGTCAACCGAAAAGTTGTGAAGACCACTCCGTACAGTGAGCAGGAGCCCTGACTCGATGCTAGCCATCCGAGAAATTATGCAGGATATCCCAAAGAATCAGCAAGAGTCTTGAGCTTTGCGCTAGTTGTCTCAAATAGTGAGCTGGATGCCTCGGAATTTGCGCAGGATTATGAGAACACCTTGCAAAACTTTTGTAAAAGTGTAAGGATGACAAGCATAGCGTGCAGAAAGCTTGAGATGTTATGTAGGTCATTGTTGCCAGGCTGCTTTTCAGTTTCGTAATGCGGTTCGGTCATTCACACAACCGCATTTTGAGTGCTCCCTCATTCTTCTTCACCAGCCTACTGATTTTTTCTGCAATAAATGGCACTTGCATATCTCCATTCGCAGCTCAGCGGAGCTTTTTTATATCAGATTCATAGAATCGAAGCGGCTGTTCTGCAAAGGAATGGGGCGGCGGAAACGAAATAATGAGTATGTAAAACTGCTTCGTTCCACTGATGTGAAAGTGTCCATATGGAATGGAAGGTAGTTTCTGACTGTCCAGGTTTTAAGTTAGTTTCATTTGAAAGCGAAGAACTGCAGGCAGATTCTGCATCCGGCTGTAGGCCAGCAGGCTTTCATGATTATCGACCGGGCTGGCTACGTCTGAGCGACCAACTATAACCCTGTCAGAGTTGGTTGAGAAAATCACCGTGGCCGACCCGTTCGATACGTATGAAAAACATGGAAGGTGCAAATAACACCCGGTGTAGCCAGATGTGGCTGACGCGATCAATATGAATGAATTATGTGGAACGATATCATGGATATCATTCATTTCTTAGCTAATATCATGTGAACATCGGTCTTGTCAGCCACATCGAGTGTTTTTTCTGAGATAGTTTTACAACAGTTTGGGTCATTGATTCTTGTGACCACAGAAAGAGGGTCTTTGTTCGAAATTTTTGCATGGGATATTACAGCGTAATGATTTACTTACTTGACTTAATCGGTTGGGTTTCGCCTGACGCGGTCATTCCGCATCTTCACCGAGGTGTGCCGTCCTAGTAGTCAGCCGTGTCCATTTTTCACGGTCTTCAGCCACAATTTGAACACATTCCATCCAGCTGTCACTATTCCATTTCCTGCGAAACGAAACATCGCGCCTGAACTGTCTTTCGATGCCGAGTGACTTTAAATCCTCTTTAACCACATCCGTCCAGAACTTTCGCCTACGCCCAGGTGGCCGTTTCCAGACAGGATTTGGAAGCATTTTTAAAGCGTGTTGTACGAGACGATCCGGCGTTCTTCTTAGTATATGCCCGAGCAGTCAGAAGTCGACTTTCCATTGCTGCTTGAGATGGCGTTAGGAGATGCTGGCACCTCCTCGTGTCAAGCGTTGATGTACTGCGTCGATTTCCTTGTAAAGGTCTTCGTTATGGCATACACGCGGCCAGAAAATATCCAAGCAAACGCCTAAAAGCTTCCTCTCCGTGCAATCCAACCTTTCAATCTGCGTTTTCGGTGCTGCCCACGTCTCCGATCCGTACATCATGATAGGGCGAATAGCGGATAGGTAGACGCGCAACTTGACTTCCTTCGCGATGGTGGTAGACCACAAACACTTGGTTAGAGAATTGAATGCAGACGTAGCTTTCGCACATCGTTGTCGAATATCCGCTGCATAACTACCATCGTTCTTCAGCAAACAGCCCAAATAACAGAAATCGTCCACCAGTTCGATACGTTGTCCGTCCACACAAACTCCAGTTGAAGGCCTCTGAGAGACCCACATCTGCTTGCATTTGTCGGGACGAAGACAGGGAAGTCCATAGGCTGCGGCATACTTCGAAACGAGGTTCACAATCCTTTGCAGTTTTGCGTTGTTTTCAGCGAATAACACAATGTCGCTCCGGCGTACTCCAGGTCGACAAGGGAGCGTCCTGATGTATGGTGTTAGGATCACATCCGCAGGAAACTGTTCTGCAACTCTACGCATGATGTCATCAACGGCGAAGTTGAAAAGAAAAGGTCCTGCAACGGCTCCGCTTTGCCTTACTCCTGTTTTTCACCTCGAAAGCTTGACGTAAATCCGACGGGTGTACGAACTGCTGCTGTTGTTCCTTTGTTCATGTCCTCCGATTAACCGAACATACTTTTTCCGGGACTCCATCTGCTCGCAGAGCATTGAGCAATCGATCACGTGATGAGGAGAGTCGAACGCGGCTTCAAAGTCCAAAAAGCAAGCTTCCCTGTAATGGCTTCGGAAAACCGCTGCCACGATTCAATTACTCTTCTCACGACGAACACTTGGTCGATGGTCGATCTTCCAGGTCGAAAACCGGCTTGCTCACCCTCTGGTCGTTTTCCTTCACGATGTTTGATAAGTCGCTCGAGAATGATACGTTCTAAAACCTTGTACATGACACAGCGAAGTAGAGAGATTCCTCTGTAGGTTCTTAGGATCCGTGACGGATAGCTTCTTGTGAAGAGGTACGATAGATCGCATGTCCTCCAACAGATCGGGTATCCTTTCGCTCATCCATATGGCACGGATGGTGTTGGTCATTTCACGAATCCCAGACGGAGGAAGAGCTTTCAGCATTTCGGTAGCAGTGATGTTGTCATCTCCAATTCGCCTTTCCATTCTTCATTACTTTCCGGACACACAATCCAAAACTTCCAGACTCAGTCATGCTCTCACCGACATCGTAATGTGCTCTCTGAACATGCGGGAGCTCGGGTACTGATGGCGCTGGACGATTCAGTAGTGAACTGGAAGTAATCCTTCCATATTGGCAGCGTCGCATCACCAACTGCAACTCCATTGGTAGTGTTCAAGACAGGAGAACATCTCTTCATCTTCCACGCTATACTGCCGCAGCTAACGTGTAGGCTTTCTTCCGGATTAACTTCTCCTCCCAAGCCTTCTCGAACTCCTTAGCTCTACACGTCCACTCTCGTTCGTGAGTCACTTTGAAGCTGCCGACGCAACTTCCTCCTCAGATTTTCTCCTCCACGAAGTTTCCTGCAGTTCGGAGCACATACCTTGTTGTAGGTAGATGTTGTTTCTTCTGAGACGTAGGCGAACTTCTTCTTAGAGCTGTGGCCAACCGGGAGTGCCTCTTTCGAAGCGTCCTGGATGCACTTGACAAAAAGAATCCGCGCGTCACGCAAAAGTTTCTTCTCTTAGTCCGTACTCCGGATGTGAATAGAAAACGCGTTGTCGGAAATTCCTTCTGCACACTCTTCATCTCTGAGACTCTGTCATGTCAATCCTCTGGAGAGGCTGGAGCCCCTCGCTTCCTCTTATGAATCCTCGCTGAGTGAAGTTCAACAGAACAGGACGGTGATCCCAGAATCGAATGCGACATCCCACACAGCTCTATGATCTTCAGAATGTCCGATACTGGAATATTCCTCGTCAGGACATAGTCAGAAGCTGTAGTTTCAAAGGTTGCTCATCTTCCGCTTCCGCTGCTCTTCTGGAGATAGCCGGGTTGGTCCCTGCCACGTAAGCTGATGGCGGCGATGATTCCTCTTGAATGTCGATGCAATAATCAGACCACTGCGTTCACAAAAGTCGACAAGGCGGTAGCCATTGTCCGATGTTTGCTCCACTGGGTAGAACCATTTACCGAGTGCACTTCGGATTCCTGAGTCTGAATCCCATCTTCGTACTTGCGTCCAATCCCCACGACAACAGCATGTTGACAAGGTATCCCTGGCCAGCAACGGCTGGAGTTCCTCATAAAACGCATCCTTCGAATTGTCTTCGGCGGTTTTCAGTGGGCGCATGAGCACTCACTATCCACAGATTGAATCCTCTGTGATCCCGCAGTCGTACGAATGCATTCCGACACGACGTTGAGCCGAACTCCTCGGACCATACCATTGAAATCCTTCCGCTTACAGCTATTGCACAGCCTCCCACTTCTCCTATCGTCAGCGTTACCCGCAGTAGATGCAGTTGTACTCTCCCGACGCTGATGACGGGTCTATCTCTGAGGCGGGTTTCCTGCAAAGCAGCAAACGGTGGATGGAAATAGCTCAGAAGTCTGGATAGCGCAGTTTTTGGATATCACTCGACAGCGATCGACAGTTCAGGGTAGCGAAATTGTAAACGGCTTGTGGCCAAAGACTCCACATGACTCCCTAGTGCACGAGATCCTAAGGTGTTATGGACCAGAGGCCCAGTGTGCCGGACGGCGACACCTTGGCATGCAATGTGCGGGATACTTTCGCGATGTAGTTGTGCACGCTATATCGCTCGAACGTTCCCTGTGTACACTCAAACGTCTGCTGGGTTCAGTAGAAGCAGGGGCACCAACGAGCAGGTAGCAGGTATTACAGCGTAATATCAAGAAAAAGTGAACAATTCTGTCAAAAAGGGGTCTCCCAAGCAAAAAAGGTTTGGTGAGCGTTACAAATGTTTCAACAAAAAGGGAACAATAGGAAAGCGGAATGAGGAGAGTCTACAAAAAATGAACAACATCCTCCAAGAACTCTTTTCTTTTTCGAAACTTCCAAACAGCGGAAACAAACCGTTGTGGTATTTTACGAGGAAGAATTCAAGACTGGTTCCTAAAAACAATTTGACATCATCTCCTCTTTTAATGATTGCTATTACAGTACACATGCATATATAAGCTCTGGTACAATGTAGTGACCTGTTACTTTCGATTATCACCAGCAGCGGAGCGGTGGGCCCTCGGTGAAATATAACTAGTGATAAAGGAGGTTTCGACAGAAAAAAGCCACTGCTCCGCGCTGTGATAACCGAAAACATGAATTCAGCTTGGATTGATTCAAGAGTCTACATATTTTATCCCGGCACTCACAAAATCAAAAGTCCTTTATGGCGCCAAAAAGCGCTTCCTCATAGAGAACCTGCAACGGTTTGATTTGTTTCCGCTGTTTGGAAGTTTTGAAAATAAAGAGTTCTTGGATGATACTGTTCACTTTTTGTAGACTCTCCTCATTCCGCTTTCCCTATTGTTCCCTTTTTGTTGAAACATTTGTAACGCTAACCAAACCACACTTTTTGTAGGAGACCCCCTTTTTACAGAATCCTCATAGGAATAGGAGGGTGGGATATCTATAAACTGCATTAAACCACTAATTCAGCGGGGTTAAGCGTAGCGGTAGTTAAGCTGTAGAAAAATTGTGACTTTTTCTGAGCAAAGTGCTTTGTTACAGTCTCCAGTGCTGTCTCCCTATCGGCTGTCTGGTAGACAATGGTT